>OY757552.1:12392240-12425716 GCA_963584105.1 Alviniconcha strummeri
AAACTATGAATTCTTCGTGTCGACCGGTCATCGCCACAACCCGCAGTGACTGAAAACTGACTCAAACTGGTGCCGGACTTTATTTGACAAGGACTGTAGTTCGGTTACGGGTTCAGTCAGTCAAACCTAATAACTAATCCTTGGTTAGCTACTGATGAGTAAACAAATTACACCATTTATAAACAAAACTGAAAATACGAAACCACTCAGTACACAGTATTTATGACCAGTAACTGAGTTAGATAATGATAATAATAGTAATAAATATCTAATATTAGACGAGAGATAGGTGGGTGTACTTTCGCCGCGGGAAAGACGAATCCGGCTATCGCCGGGAAAGTTTTTTTTCAAAAACCAAACATGAGACGCACCTCTTCGTTCACTCTTCTTCAGTCACGCATCGTCGATGGGCTGGGCCGAGGAAGTCTTCGACAGAGGGATCGCCGGATTGTGCGAACCTCGCCCACAACACACAGCCTTCGAGCACCGCTTTTCGGCACCTTTCTTCCTCCTTCAAGGATGTCGTAAACCAGTGCTGATAAAGCAGTCAACAGTAACTTCTCTTCTTACGGGGGCGGGGATAGCTCAGTGGTTAGAGCACCGGACTCGTGATTGAAAGGTCGCGGGTTCGAATCCCTGCTGGAACGGCGGGAGAATTTTCTTCTCCAGGGTCGACTTTCTGTGCTGACTCTTATTTCGGTATCCGTTCCACCCCCGTGTTACCACAGTAGCACATAAAAAATCCCGGTCATTCTGCCAAAAGTGCAGGTGGCAGGTTACAGCTAAACACGCATACACCTTACGTATGTGGATTTTATTGAACCGTGCTTCGGCATTGGTCACAACTTGTCCCTAATATGTCAAATGACATCTGAGGACATTAAGCATCAACTCATCATCATCTCGAAAAGCTGTCAGCTAACGGACACTTTTTCGTTGGTGTTCAAATGGCAGTAAGTTCATAAAAGACAACTCGAATTATATCAGGCGTTTTTTGTGTGTTTTTTGTTTGTTTTTTAATAACCGCCCACGTTGCTCGTCTGTAATCAGACGGTAAGGAGGGAGGATCAGCTGCAGCAAACGAAAAACACTTGATCATTGTATTGCGAAAAAGCACGCGCTTTGTTTACATTACAGCGGTACTTGGACAGCCTGCAGGCTTGTCTAAGGATGCGTGTTTGTACGCAAGCGCTGATTGGCTAAAGCTCGCGTGTCAGTCAGGGAGTAGCGAGAGGTCAACTGCCCTCTGTTTGTGTTGATGTGTTGATGAGTTCAATTGCACTCAAGAACATCATCGACACAAAGGGAGCTTATGATGAATAAATCATTACCATACGTTGATCAGTAAATCGGTTGACTCGTATCGAATCCTCAACCCGTACGTCGATCGATCGATCGATCCTCTTTGCCTTTCTTTTTGGCGGATTTCTAGGCGAATGTCTTTGGTGGATTTTCAGGCCATGATCTCAACAACACAGAAGGAGGCGAAGATGCAAGGGCGTTCTCGTACGGGCAGCTTCTTCGTCCTCTCTCCCCAGGAAAAGAAAGAGTTCAGGAAGAAGCTGGAAGAAAAAACTTCTCCGGGAGGAGGATGTCAGGAGATGACTTCAAGCCGCCGCTCGCTGGACCTCTATCCCCTGGCAAGTGAGTTCAGGCTTTCTATTCGCGTCTTATTTCCTTTGTTGTTTGTTGGTGGTTGGTAGTGATGTGTGTGTGCGTGCGTGCGTGCGTGCATGCGTGTGTGTGTGTGTGTGTGTGTGTGTGTGTGTGTGTGTGTGTGTGTGTGTGTGTGTGTGTGTGTGGTGTGTGTGTGTGTGTGTGTGTATGTCTGTGTTTACCCGTGCGTTCGTTTCTCTGTGTGCGTGTGCTGTGTGTGTGTGTGTGTGTGTGTGTGTGTGTGTGTGTGTGTGTGTGTGTGTGTGTGTGTGTGCTTGTGTGTGTGTGTGCTTGCGTGTGTGTGTTTGTGTGTGTGTGTGTGTGTGTGTGTGTGCGTGCGTGCGTGCGTGCGCGCGCGCGTGTGTGTGTGTGTGTATGTGTGTGTGAGTGTGTGTGCGAACGCGCGTGCGTTAAAGATAATTCAAACCATATCATATGGAGGTGGAGGGGGGGCAGGGGGGCTAGAAAGTGTGCCTATGGGGCATTGACACGGACGTTGTGAAGGTCCCAGCAGAGATGACGGCCCAGTCGTGTTTGCATACGATTGCGTCGACCTTCTCTTCTCCTTCTTCACAATAATGAATAGAGTGAAGACCTCTGCATGTATAGCTGTATGTGTGTAGGTCTTAATTTACACTTCTACGCGATATTTATGACTACACACACGAGCATGGCGGTAACAGCTTTTACGGAGAGAAAACAAAACAAAACACGGCTGAAAATAGGCTTACCTGCAACAGGCCACCGTTTCTCGCTTAAACTCTCAATAGTGGAGCAGAGACAGCTCAGTGGTTGGAGCACCGGACTCGTGATTGAAAGGTCGCGGGTTCGATTCCCGGCGGCAGGAGCGGCGGGAGAATTTTCTTCTCCAGGATCTACTTTCTGTGCTGACTATATATTTCGGTATCCGTTGCACTCCCATGTTACCGCAGTAACACGTAAAAGACCCCGGTCATTCTGCTAAAAGTGCAGGTGACAGGTTACAGCTAAACACGTATGCACCCTACGTATGTAGCTTTGCATGGAGTGACGTGACATGGTTGTATGGTGTACACAGAACGCGCCGAGACGGTAGCAGTTTCACTTGGCTGCACCAGCTATGTAACAACCAAACAGTACTTAAGTACAAGACTTGGGTGGATATTCAAAAACGCGCTATTCAAAGCTACAGTCACTCACTTAGAACCATATGCAAACGCATGAGTCTGCTCGTGAGCGGAGAATAGTGCTATATAAAAGCGATCGACAACGACAGGATCTGAGCGTGAATTCAGTCTGTTCCAACGACAAGAAGATGTGAGAGTGAATTCAGTCTGTTGCAACGACAAGAAGATGTGAGAGTGAATTCAGTCTGTTCCAACGACAAGATGTGAGAGTGAATTCAGTCTGTTGTTGTGTGGCTCATGGAACAGTTCAGTTCGTGTTTAAAGGCCACGACGACTGCCGCGCTGGTCAATAATTTGTGCATTATTATTATTGATCGCTTTTATATAGCGCTATTCTCCGCTCTCGAGCAGACTCACTGCGCTCGCATGTGATTCTGCATGAGTGAACAGCTTTTTATGGCGCGTTTTTTTTTTTTTTTTTTATATCCACCGAAGTGGTGTACTTACAGTGCTGGCATGGCTGGTGCCACAAGAAACTGCTGCCATCTCGGCGCGTTCTGTGCACACCATACAACCATGCACCATGTCACTTCATGTAAAGCCACATACGTAAGGTGTATGCGAATTTAGCTGTAACCTGCCACCTGCGCTGTTGGCAGAATGACCGGGGTCTTTTACGTGCTACTGCGGTAACACGGGGGTGGAACGGATACCGAAATAAGAGTCAGCACAGAAAGTTGACCCTGGAGAAGAAAATTATCCCGCCACTCCAGCAAGGATTCGAACCCGCGACCTTTCGATCACGAGTCCGGCGCTCTAACCACTGAGCTATCTCCGCTCCCCTTGCACACTGAATGTCAGCAACAACACCAAAGAGTAATTTTATCTACTGTTTATTACTTTGGTGTCAGCTGCATCTGGTTTTGTAAATAGCATCAGAGTGGATTAAAGGAACTAAAACTGAATACAGGCAACAACAACACAAAGAGAATAATTTCATCTGCGTTTTATTAGTTTGGTGTCAGCTGCAATTGATTTTTGTACAAAGCCTCGGAGTGGTTTAAAGGAACTAGCCCCCTCAAAACGCTGCAGTCCAATAGGTAGAAGAGACTTAAATCAAAATTCAGAGTTTTCCTTCAAAATGCTTACATGATTTTGTATTAAATTTCGAATCTGAGTCTGGTACATGATGATGAGCGGGACTCGCTGCACACAAGTCCTAGCTGGCGGGTGCGTTGCACCTGTTTCATAATAATACTGTGCAGAAAACTGCCATGTTCCCGTCGCCCGAGGAACAAGATCAAGGCTGCAGAGCGCAGCCCTTACGCCAGCTACGACACTTGACAATGCTTTCAACAGCCAGTCCTGCTAACCGTTACTAACAAAAGTAAGATACATTTATACCGAAAATAAAATGAACAGAGCATTTTTTTTTATATAAATATTTTTTAATCGTTAACCTGTTTTTCTGTGTTTTCTGATATGATTTTTATTTTGTTTTTGAATCTCTTCTGCCCGTTGGAAAAAGGCCAGCCTTCTAGGACAAATCAATCTTTTTTAGAAGGTTGATTCCTTTAAATGTGAACCTTTTTTCTTTCTTCCCCCAACCTTTTTTTAATGGACAAAATGCACAAAGCGACACAGTTTATTTTCAAAAGCTTCATAAAGTTAAAGCTATCCTGACTTTACACAACGTGAACTGAACTGAATGGCCAGACCATGTTCACACAGACAGAGAAATGTACCAAGGATGTCTTTTCCACAAAAAATATAGGTACATTTTTCAAATGTTATAGTTTCAATGCTTGCTGTAATGATATAAAAGACAACACAGTGAGAACAGTTTCAAAAATGGCACTGAGAAAGATGAATGTCCACATTTCAAAAGTAGAGTAAGTAATATATATTACATTCTATAAATTCCAGTTAAGCTTGTTGAGTGAAACCTGATAGGTGTTGTTCAACGTTTACATCCTGCATGCCTTGACTTTGAGTATGTGTGTTGGTTGGAATGTACCTATGCAGGCATGCATGCATGCTTGTGTATGTGTGGGGGTGGGGTGGGGGTGGTGGTGGTGGTGTGCATGCGTGTGTGCATTCATCTGTCTGTACATGTGCAGGTGTGTGTCTGCGTATGCATGTGCATGTGTGCCATTGTATGTGTGTGTGTGTGTGTGTGTGTGTGTGTGTGTGTGTGTGTGTGTGTGTGTGTGTGTGTGTGTGTGTGTGTGTGTGTGTGCGCGCGCGCGCGCGTGCGCGTGCTTGCACAGGAATGTGTGTGAGTGTGTGAAGATATGAGGTGCAACATAAGCCAAACTATATTACGAAGAAGAAGACGTAAGAAGCAAACTAAAATAATAATTCAACTCATAAAAGAAAACAGTTTGGGCAAACAATTTTGCAAAATAAAGCTGTGTACCACTACCAGTCTAGATTCCTAAATGCATCAAGTAATGGAGAGAGAAAAAAAGAAAGAAAAATGGGGTGGGGGGGGGGAGAACGCAGACACCCACAGTCCCACAAGAACCCCAAAGAAATCAAGTTCACATAATCAGTCCCTACACAAACATAAAACGCGACTCGGACTGAAATCTTCGTGCATACCACCAGCAGCACAGTACCCTATGGTGGTCAGATGGAAGCTGGTGATGAGGGAGGCAAGACTTTGAGCTCAGCACAGAACCCTCTACTGAGACAACAAGAGGCGCAAAAGGAAAAATCGCAAAGGACTGACAAATAATGACTGAACACCTGATCAAATGTCATGCAATTAGTTAGTGAGTTAGTATCTGACCAATAATGACTGAAACCCTGTTTAAATGTCATGTACTTTGTTAGCTAGCAAATGAATTCTATTGCTTTCTGTCAACCACATTGGGACACCTGAGGATTATAAAAACCCTGTTGTGAAAAAAGGTGCATTTCAAAACTGTTCTCATATCTAAACCCTCTCTCAAGTAATTATACAAAATCAGCCCATACACAAATACAAAATGATACATACATACACAAACATTAAACACACATTTCTGAGAAGAAAAAAAAGACAGAAAAGAAGCACACACATATATGGTTAGGACATGCTGGCATTGTGTAACCTTCATCAACAGAGACGTCACGGGGTTTGTGGGATATGAGCACAGCTTCGTTGTTTAATCTACCATCTAACAATATTGTTAATAATACAAAAAAACAACCCAAAACTCACTTTTAAAAAACAGAGACATAGACAGCTGCATATGATTGCCTGCAGTATAAGTGCAGTGTATTGTGCTTCAGCTGCCAGTGACAATTCTTAGCCACTGTCACATCATTGTGTAAATACAACACATCACAACATTGTGTAAATACATTTCTCATGATATTACTATCAGTAACTACATATATGGTCAAAATGCAATTTCAAACTTATTTCGGTGCATACATTGAAAAATGAGGTATAGGCAATGAAACCAGTCTCTATTCCTTGACAATGAAAGGACATGTACAAAATCAGTGAAGTGCTTGTAAAAACAACAACATCAAAAAGGTGAACATTGCAGTTACGTATCTGTGGATATGCTTCACTGTTTGGGCTTTTTGTTGTTGTTGTTATTGTTTCATCCTCCAATATCAAATCTTACATTTGCATGCAAACGCCTAATGGCTGGGTTGCTAAAAAATACATTCTGTGTTTACACAGTTGCAGTATACACCACACACAAAATACAACAACCCAAAACACCTCATCACACATGCAGAATCTCATTATTTGACGGGTGGCTCACCAATCTCCTTTCGGCAGAGGATCGTACCAACAGTCAACTTACAGGATTGTACCAACAGCCAACTTACAGGATTATACCAAACAGTCAACTAACAGGATTATACCAGTCAACTTACAGGATTCTACCAGTCAACTTACAGGATTGTACCAACAGTCAATTTCATACAGAAAACACCAACTTTCCTTTGATTTGTATCTAATACACATCCTTGAAAATGTACATCAATACTGCCTATTGTCACTGACATCATCACATTTATCGGTTGTCACCAGCGCCACCACAGGCATCAATCAGTCCAATCACAGATCTGCGGAGATATAATCATGTCTAAACTGACAGCATTTTGATTGCTCTCGTTTTTCATTCACTGGGTAGCACTGAGCCGCAACGGGGTGTCATACAGCATCACAATCAGCAGTAATAACAGTGGAGAATGTGACAGTTGAAAAAGGAGAGTGTATTCTTTACAATAATTATTTATTGTGACAGCTATGCACGCCTTCCAGTTCCATAAATGGTGATATGGACAAAACTCGACCCCCACCACCCTACAAAAAAGAAACTACTGTTTATAAAAATATTCATTGCTAGAACTGTGCACAGCTTTCCATAAAGGGGTAGAACCCCCACCCCCACCCCCCACCCCCATAAAAAAGAAAGAAAAGAATCTATCCTTTAAAAAGAAAAAAGAAGCTACAACTGTACATGTTTTCCATAAACAGCAATATGACCCCCCCCCCCTCCATCCCCACCCATCCAACATCAGTGTATATGTATATCTTCCACAAAAATCCTTAACTTTTTCTTGTTGTACTTCTTCAAATGTGGCAATTAGCAGCTTAATTGAAAAGTTCAGTAGAAACACTGAATTTTCTTGGAAGTTTCATGTTAGTACCTTGTTGCATGCCTCCATATGTGTATGTGAGTGTGTGGTTTAAAAAAACAATTGTTCATAAATTAAAAACAGAAAAATAATATGGGTCAGAGAAGGTTCATCTGCCCTGACTTGTTCACACACACTCACACTTACACAAAACTGAAAGCTATCACAGGTAAAAATACCAGTCTGATATGAGATTCCTGAAGATCATTTTGCAAGAGCATTTTGAACTGGCCTTGAGTAAACATCTGGTCAGGTGACAGACAGGCAGCTGCATCACGTCGCCTATCACATCAGACGGGCAGCTACATCATGTGGCCAATTACATGCTGTGCACACTGCAGATCCAAAGCATGGCTGACCACAGGTTGTCACAAGCATGTGGTTGCAAAGCACCGTGTGGTGCAGACTTTGCCAAAGTCAAAATGAGTGCTCTCAGCATCTCAACGCAGCTGTAAAAATGAGGGACAGCTCTAAAGACAGCTGCCACTGTACTGCAAACAGTAGTTCAGGTATCACTGGCGGGGGCCGCCACAAGCATAATTTTTTGTCACAACGAAGGTTTTGCTATGACAGAAACAATACCTGTGGCAGCTCCAGCCAATGATATTCAGCTACACCTCAATGTGACAGTAATGTTGACAGATAAAGGCTTAATCACCAGGATTAATTGGATGTTTACCTGTACCATCATGAGAAAACTACTGAGCATAATTATAACAGACAACCAAATAGCCATGACGAGGTCTGACCACAAAGACTGCGACCCTGCCAGTCAGTTTCTCAATGAGTTGGATGGGTACTAACTAGGCCAATTTGTCATTGCAGCTTAATTTTGAAGGGAGCTTCCATTTTTTAGGTTCTGAGTTTTCAGCAAAAATCAGATCGCCCAGTCTCTTTTGCATCAAAAATGATACTCCTTATGCACAAAAAATGTTTGTAAATGTCATTAAAAGGTGTTTTAAACACACGCCTGCCTGCTGCTGAGGACTGTATAATGAAAACTTTGTTTGGCAGTTTCTCAGAATGAGATGCTGTGGTGGCTGACTTCACAGTGTTATAATAACAAAACCCCAATTTTGTGACTTCACATTGTTATAACAAGACCCTAATTTTGTAACTTCAAATTGTTATAATAACTATACCCCAATTATGTGACTTCAGACTGTTATAATAATAATACCCCAACTTTAATAACATCTGCACCATTTTAAGGTGAATTTTGTTCTTTCAACTGTAATATAAACACCTCAAAATGACCCCCAAAAAGTATCAATGTGACTCATTTCGGAAGGGAGGGTCACATGTACTATACCATCAGCTGCACAAGCATTATGAAACAAAATCTGCAATAAATATACATTAAGTACTTTCACTTACTGCAAGTACTGTAGTCATCCTAATGAACAAAGGGAACTGTAGTGTGCACACAATGTATGCCATGTCATGATTAAAGGGGACATCAAATATGCAACATGCACTAAATCATCACATAAAACAAAGTGCAAAATGGCCTCCAGCCTATCTCTTGTCACAAAGAATCATGCAACCACTACCAAAGGGCATTACAATGTCCACATAACATAAGCTATATATATATGATCATCATGAATTACCTGCAGTATGAAAGACTCTGTGTAACAGTATCTTATTTTGCAACAATAGTGGCCTTCAGTGTAAATCTAGTCCAAAACACACGGACAGTCTGACTCAGGTAATTCCACCACCCCCACCACCTTCGCTACGCCGTGGGGGGCCTAACAAACTAATACAGAAGTAAAATCACTGGGTTCTCCATTCAAATGTGAGCAGCCACAATTATCATTTTGATTATTCCGCTGCTGTTACTGGTTATCTGTGTTTGATACCACTGGCCATTAGGCCCTCACTTATCCAAACATGGCATGAAATCATCCAACGCTTTCACTGACCTCAGTGAATCCTGTGTCTATGAAGGTAAAACAGGTGCCGACAAATTCACCGAAGCATTCACTCAGGAAAACAGGAAAAGTCAGTTAGCCTGCGTGGACTAGATGTTGAAGTTCTTAACTCTTCAGCACTGGATCTACAATCCAGGGAATTATCTAGCCATGGACCTCCATCAACGCCAGGTGCTGAGATGCTCATGTGTATAAGGCCATGTGGCAAAAAATGGACGAAGAGATGACGCTGTAAAATGGGCAGACAGAGCAATCATCCAGAAGCTCAGGTGAAGAGTTCTTTGTCATGGACACAAGTACCCATACACACTGACACTCCAAAAGCTCAGGTGAAGAGTTCTTTGTCATGAACACAAGTACCCATACACACTGACACTCCAAAAGCTCAGGTGAAGAGTTCTTTGTCATGAACACAAGTACCCATACACACTGACACTCCAAAAGCTCAGGTGGAGAGTTCTTTGTCATGAACACAAGTACCCATACACACTGACACTCCAAAAGCTCAGGTGAAGAGTTCTTTGTCACAGACACAAGTACACATACACACTGGCACTCCAAAAGCTCAGGTGAAGAGTTCTTTGTCACAGTCACAAGTAAACATACACAATGACACTACACAGTGTACTTGAAAACACAAGAGGCACTGATGAGTCAGCAAAAGTGTTCACATCAGGCATGATTCCTGCCCATCCATGCAAAGCAACAAGAAAACAAACGCACAAAAGAACCTTATAAGGCTTATGGACCCTTTAGGAAACCACAACAAAATCCCCATCGAAAGAGGCTCCTCAAAAAATAAACTTCTTCTCCAGAAAAAAAGGAGTTAAAATATCACTCCTGTACTTTGGTACTCCTGGTACTTTGGTCCTCAAGAGACAAATATTTGTGCATTAAGGAGAAGGTTCCCTTGATCCCAACCAGGCCTTGCCCTTTAAATGGGGTCCTAACACATTCGTTCAAAAAAGGGTTCAGCACAGCCACTGCCACTTCACTGTATGAAGGTGATACCCTGTGGCCAGTCTCAAGCATTGCAACATTGTCAAGGCTTTATCCACACTCAACAAGGCAGGTCAGTGCTCATTAGCTCCACGACCAGATCATGGACAATGCCAAGTCTCTTCTCCGTAGTTCAGTAAGCAGGCTGGCACTGGCCTGGTACTGGCCTAGCGCCAGGCTGATACTGGTTGGTATCAGCTTGCAACAGCTACACAGCAGCTAAATGGTGCCAAAGTACCAGCAACAAGTACTGACTCTGGTACCAGCACTGTGCCAGGCCAGTAGTTTGCCACTGTGCAGACAGTACTGGAATTCTGACGATGATGATGAAAACTTGTAGAGCACAAATAGATGCCCACACTGCAATGGCATGCTCACTGCAATTTCAAAAAAAAAAAAAAAAAAGGAAGAAGAAGAAGAAGAAAAGAAAAACGAATAGCAGAGTCACTGGTACAGAGTCTGAGCTGATCTAATTCTCTGAAACAGGTAGGTCTTCAGGCTTTGTGTCAAACATCCTCTCAGAGTGCTGGGCAAACTGTTCCACAGTTTTGGTGCAGCACTGGAAAATGCTCTGACTCCACATTTTGTTGTTGTTGCTGTTTCCATGGTCAACACTGGGGGTACGAAGAGGAGACTGGCTGGAGGGCCACCGATACCGGCACCAAAAGGTAACAAGGTATCAGTTCCTGGAGGTACTGGGAAGCTGTGCCATGCCTGCAGCTGTACACAACAAGAGACAGGATTTTGTAGTCAATACACATTTTAACAGGTAGCCAATGCAGCTCATAGAGAATGGAAGCAATGTGATTTGACCTCTGTTCAAGTAATGGCTCTTGCAGCAGTGTTCTGGCTGGACATGCTGAAGTCCCTCAGTAGTTGGCTCTCTGGCATGCCCCACAAACAACAGCTGCAGTAGACCAACCATGACAGGACAAGTGACACAGCAATGCCAGTAGCATTTGCACTTCAGGCACTGACTGACCAAAGGCTTGGTCTCCCGCTGACCCAGCGCTGGCTACAGTCAAAAATGTTATCAACCTGCTCTGGCACTGCTAGAACTATGCCAGCTAGTTAGTGATTGGGTTCTACCATCCTGTCACCTGCACAGGGCTGCTGCAGCAGAATGATCGGTCACTGTCAACTACACAGGACTGCTGCAGCAGAATGATCGGTCACTGTCAACTACACAGGACTGCTGCAGCAGAATGATCAGTCACGGTCAACTGCACAGGGCTGCTGCAGCAGAATGATTAGTCACTGTCAACTACACAGGGCTGCTGCAGCAGAATGATTAGTCACTGTCAACTACACAGGGCTGCTGCAGCAGAATGATTAGTCACTGTCACAAGCACAAGGTGATATTGGCCAGTGAAGTAAGCCAGCAGGGTTAATTAATTAATTTGCTGTAAATAATTCTTATAATTGCTTATATTAGGACAGTAATTATTAAGGGAAAATGGCAAATTTATATGATATGCACAGCTTGATGCCAGTGGGATTTTTCATGTACTTATCTGTGAATCACTTTTTACCTGGATGTTTATTTGCTACTGTTGTAATTTAGTGATGTTTTATGATTGGAGTGAATGTGTGATGAGTGTACTTGGCACCACAAAACATTCCTCGTGCATTTGTATTGACACTTGGCAATAAAGTTGTATTGTATTGTATTTTATTGTACATTTAAAACTCTTCATGTGTCTCAAACTATACTCAAGCCAGACTGACAAGTTCCATATATATATAAACACAAACGCAACAAGGGAAATCCTACAACAGGCCAGCAAAGTTCCCTAACCAAGCAATAGGAAAACTCACAACACTACGGCTCTTAACTACTGATCCATATGAGACTCATCACTGGGGGACCAAAAACAAACACAAAATAGAGGTATAAATATGATGAGTAAGTAAAGAACATAAAATATGATTATCTAATCTAACCTGGAATATAACACAATGCCAGTTAAAATATTCCTGCCTGATCCTACTATGAGCACCCAGCCTCTTGAACAGAAGTGCATGGCAGTACTGTGCAGTGCCAGTGTCAAGCTAATACCAGCATGTTTACAGGGGTATTTCAAGACATCCCAGTGTTCTTTCTCTTGATTCATAAAATCTCAAGCTACAAAACATACACAACATGGGTCAAACTCACATTTGTTTTCTTCTGTAGCTGGGAAGAAAAAAAGAAGAAAAAAAAGGCAAAATCTCAAAAGTAATTCTAATTACCTGAGAAAGTAGTAACAGTTACAAGGTGATGGCAAAAGCTTGACCTGAACACCCAAAAATTGACGCTCACCTGTAACAAATTATTCACTGTACCCATTGGCAACCAAGTCCTGTGGTTTGGTGGCATCATCTGTGACTGCTAGGCACGATTCCACAATGCTGTAATATGCAGCCTTCTCCTGCATCACGCTGTGGTGCGCAGCTGTGTACTCCGCTGCAGCAGCTACAATCTGACTTCGGCAGGCGGCATCACCCAGAATCCGCAGCGCCTTTTTACGAAATTCCTGGATGAAAAGAAAAAATAGTCAGCATTAATCATAATAAATGCATTCTAATGCACTGAATCCCTCTATGTTCTATATAATGTTGGGAGAGGCAGGGGACTTACAAAAATGCACAAACCCTTTGATCAGCCTGACTAGGAGTCAGACCAGCAAGACTAGGAGAGTCAGACCACTTACAAGAAGAGTCTGACCACCAGACTAGTAGAATCTAGGAGAGTCAGACTACCAGACTGGGAGAGTCAGACTAGGAGAGTCAGACCGCCAGACTAAAAGAGTTAGACCACCAGACTAGTAAAATCAAACCAGCATGACCACGAGTCAGACCAGCCACACTAGGAGGGTCACACCACCAGACTAGGAGAGTCACACCAAGAGTCTAGACTGTAGAAAGGGAGCCAGATACAGCAAGACTCTAGGTGACAGTCCAGCACACTGAGGCACCAAAGTGAAGATGACCCACATCAAAGGGTTGTCCACAACATCTACTTGTTTATTGCCATCAGAGATGCAGGCATCAAAGTGAAGATGACCCACATCAAAGGGTTGTCCACAAGGACCCAACATCTACCGGCTTATTGCCATCAGAGATGCAGGCATCAAAGTGAAGATGACCCACATCAAAGAGTTGTTCACAACATCTACTTGTTTATTGCCATCAGAGATGCAGGCTTCCCTTCGTGCAGGCAACCCTTCAAACAGAACCACAGTCCAAAAGCCAACCTTTGGTCAATCAATGCCCTCCCTGAAATTACAGCCCTTACCAACATTCTGTTCTGAAGATTATTTTAGGTGGAGTTCAAGTACTTTATATTACATGAGCTGGTTTGGTCTAGCAGTAAGGCGATAGGCTGGTAAGTAGAAGAGCCTCAGCTCGATTCTGCTTCGGCTCTCCTTTCTCTTCAAAAATGTTGTGGTTTGTGGACACTCTCTTGTGACTTTGTCCCTCACAATTAATGACACATCAAAATAGCTCTCATCACTGCCCATCTTAATGCAGGAATCATTCTGGTGGTGACAGTGTAGTGACAGGTATATAAACTCCCTCTCCCCCCCATCCCCCATACCCCTCCACCCCTAATAAGACATGGTTTCTGTGGACATTAAGCATCATATTTACTTACTTACTTTGTATTTACTCGCATGCCAAAAACTCAGGTCTCTGTTGTTTTGTCCCCTTTGTTTGTGGATTCGACATTTTGTTCACTAAGGCAATGAAGGGAACGGCAGCAAGAAATGTTAACAAGTCATTCACCTGTGGGGTGGCAAAAAGCAATCCATTTTCTCCGTCCTCTATGACAGCGCTGTTACCTGGAATATCACGCGCCAGCACCGGTACTTTTAACTGCATGGCCTGTTAAAAACAAAGAAAAAAACACCAGTGAAACAACTCTCTTTCAAAATCAGCTTGTAAAATTGTGACTGGTCCAAATCATAAGCAACACATGCTGCAGGGTTCACACAATCTTCTCCCTCTCTTTGTTCATTTCCAAAAGGCCATTGCAAAAATGGCTTGTTTGGCGTTTCGTCTTATTTTTAACATTTATTTATCCCTTTAAATGTAACAGTTCTTCAGCTTTCCTCCTTTCTCTTGAGAAGTCAGTGACCCACCCAAAGTATTTTCCAGCTTCAATAAAACACCTCCACTGCATTACCGCTTTACCCAACAGCTACCAAGGTACAGGCAATGTAAACCCCTGACTTTGCACACACTGTCAAAACAATGCTGGTATGTGTACATGTTGGACGATAAGGAAAAGAAAAAAAAGGAGAACAAAACAAAGAGAATGTGGGGGAGGAAAATCATAAAAGGGGGGGGGGGGGGAAGAGGAAAAACAACAACAGCCAAAACATATAAACACACAGCTTCTTGTTGGTTCTAATATGCATTCTCAGCCAGCTGAACTGGCAGTGAATGAAACCGACTACTTCAGGGGAAAGGAAACACAAACTGTATAACTGAACATCTGCTGCAATGTCATATAAAAAAAAGTCAGACCACCAGACATATCCAGAAGAATAATGTGTGTGTGTGTGTGTGTGTGTGTGTGTGTGTGTGTGTGTGTGTGTGTGTGCAGGGGTGGTGGCGTGGGTGTGGGTGGGTGTGGGGGGGGGGGGGGTTGCATGTGTGTGTGTGTACATTGTTATTGTTAAGTATTTTCCTTGTATTTGAGCGGTTTTTAGCTCCGTGTTTCATTGAGTTGTTGATGTTTTATTGTTAATTTTATTGAATGTTTTTATGTAAATGATGAGCCAGAAAGCAAATTTCTATACACAGAGACAATAAAGTTGTATTGTATTGTATAACATCTATACAATATACACTGGAGAAGAAGGGGAAAAAGCAAACAGCTGGTACTTTCATATTCGCCAGTGACACATCTGACGTTAATTTCAAAGGAGTTCACATTGCAGACAAGACTCAAACTCTGCAGCACAGAAGTGTCTGGGTCCTCCAGGTTTTATGTAAATGTTCAGTGGTAGAAACACAGAACTCAGCTGTTGGATTACCTCCAGGATGGCCAAGGACATGCCTTCGCTGTTTGAGGAGTTGACGAGAGCAAAAGACTGCTGAATGGCCCTGTGTGTGTCTTCAGAGGAGAGACCAGGGATGTAGACAACCCCTTCACACCTACCAGCATCACACAAACACATTGCTTTCATACCTACCACATGAACATATTGCTTTCATTTGCCATCACATCTAACACACTGCCATCACACTTATCATACAAACACCTGCCTTCATATCTATCACACAAACACACTGCCTTCATACTTGTCATACAAACACACTGCCTTCACACTTGTCACACAAACACACTGCCTTCACACCTATCATACAAACACATCGCCTTCACACATATCACACAAACACATCGCCTTCACATTTATCACACAAACATGCCACCTTCACACTTGTCACACAAACACAAAGCCTTCACACCTATCACACAAACACATTGCTTTCACATCTATCAAATGAACATATTGCCCTCACACCTACCCCACAAACTCACTGCCTTCACACTTATCACACAAACACATTGCCTTCAAACCTATCACACAAACACATTGCCTTCAAACCTATCACACAAACACACTGCTTTCACAGGAATGCTCTGTTTACCGACCACCACCATCACAACCATATGTATCACAGAAACACGCTGCCTTCACAGGACGTACTCTATTTATGGACCACCAACACTACCACCACCATAACTATCACAGAAAAACACACACACACACACACACACACACACACACACACACACACACACACACACACACACACACACACACACACCTATCAAAGAAACAGACTGTCGTCAAATAACAGACCGCCACCAGCTACATAGACCAATCCTGCACACATATCACACAATTATTTTGACTCCAGCAAAAGGCGAATGCAAACCGGCAAAACAAAGCAGGACTATATTTCACAGGGAAGATACACTTGTGCATTTACCATATGAAAAGGCAGAATGCAGAACACACACACACAAAAAGTAAACTAAAGCCAAGGTTAAGGCACAGCAACATCTGTTACTAAAGCACAGAGTAAAGGGATTGGAATGCTTGGAATGTGACTGGTGTCTGCAGGCGGGTATGAGTGGAATGCATACTCTCAGGTATGCGTGCATGGATTGCAAGTGTCCGGGAGCAGAACTGTGTGCGCAGAAAGAAGTGCTGTCACAGTTTTACATGTGAAGGCAGCAGCCTGGAGGGTCATGGGCTCAGCGTCCAGCTTAAACCAACACTGACCTCTGGGTCTGAAAAATGGGAAATGCTCTTCACCTCTGTAATGCAGGCTGGAACTCCTGTTGGTTGTATTCCTCATCTGCCTGAAAACACACACACACACACACACACACACACACACACACACACACACACACACACACACACACACACACACTCATGCACGCATGCACACACACATACACACACACACACACACACACACACACACACACACACACACACACACACACACACACACACACATGAATATGACATTTACCAAATGGAAAACAAAACCTAATATCAGATAAATATCAGATATTTTGTTTTATGCATGATACGGGATAAGAACAAGTAGAAGAACTTATATATAACAGTTAAAACAGACAATAAAAATAAATGTTTTTTTTTTTTTTTTTTTTTAAACTAACATATTGTACTTGTGCTAATTTGATGTCAGAGTGTCAAGTTTCATAGATCTCCAAACTGTGCGTACATCTGTGTGTGTGTGCGCGCATGTACATGCATGTGTGCATCCATGCGTGTGTATGTGTGTGTGTGTGTGCATGCATATATGCGCATGTGTGTGCAAATACACATCATTACTGCAGCCACTAACTCAGACAAGAAAAAACCCTAACTTACCACGGGCCCCACAATGACAAAAAGGATTCTTTCGTCATCTCTGTGGAGATCTGCAAAATTAATACATCTATGGAATGAAAACCAAGAAATTTACAACCGCACTAAAAACAAATTTGGCAGTAATGAAAGCACAAAATATACATAGCTAAATGAACAAATATATAAATCAATTTTAAAACATATTGCATGTAGGGATTTTCACTGGACCAGGGCCTCCATGACAGAAACAGATGTTTTGGTGAGTTTTTTTTATTTATTTTCATGTTACTAAGTAACTAACCTATGTGCCCTTGACATAGAATGTTTCACAAAACAGACAGGAGAGTGTTCCATCAAATATAGGGGTGTTTGTTTTGTGTGTGTGTGGGGGGGGGTATTTTTTTTTATTATTTTTGTTGTGGGGGGGGGGGGGGGGGGGGGTCACAGGATTGAACAGAATTGGTATTACAACACCTTGTCAACAGCACAAGGTCATTTCAGGGTGGACTCTGCAGAGTAGACCTTCTTGTTTGTTTGTTTGTTTTTCAAAGAAATTACATCACAGTGTCAGTAACATGGATAACATAGACCTTTCAATCATGAGTCTGTTGCTCTACCACTGCGCTATCCCCACTGCCTGCGGTAGAGTTCCCCCCACCCCACCCTCCACACTGGTAGAGAGTTCCCCCCACCCCACCCTCCACCCCCTCACAGAACTGACCTGAGAGTGCGTCCAGGAGGTAGACAGGGTTTTTCACAGGTCGCACTGACCCCGCCAGCAGAAAGATGATTTTGGCCTCACTGTTATTCACCCCATAGTGGCTCCGCAGGTGCTCGTACAAGCTGAACTCACTAGGTCTGGTTATCACAGCTAGGAGAAAAACACAACATTACTGCACTATATGTTCTTGTAATGCAGTTACCATTACTGTAACACATTCAAGAAAAAAAAAATTAAACAACCAAAGTTCTCTCACATGTGTTCCTGAAAGTATTTCATAGACTGACTAGTATTTCATAGAATGACTATCATGCATTTCCTGAAAGTATTTCACAGACTGACTATACACACGCGTTCCTCAAAGCATTCTACAGACTGACTAAAGCTCTCAAAGCTACTTAGGCAATCTGTGTAGTTTGGGACCTCCCAAATTAAGAATGTCATAAAGTTCCTAGAAATTACAGTTACTTTGTAAACTTCCAGCTGCCACAGCACTTCATAAAGCACCTGAATATGTTAGAAATTTAACAAGTTCTTGATACATCCCTTGCCACTAATTCTCACTCATGAAACCCAGTTTAAAAATTCAACAGAAAGCCAACATAATATTTATGCATAAATTTCAATCAAAATCCTTGATTTTACGTGATTTGCTTGATCTCTTCTAGTTGCTGTAACATTCGTTGCACAAAACCTGTTTTCAGAAGGATAAGATCCTTTAACACTAAAATAACCTGCTCTGGAGCAGTACCACATTAAGTCAACACCACAAGATTGTATTGCCTAAAAGTAAAAGCACAGGAAGGGAGGACAGTCCATGCTATGCAAATTTACATGCCCTCAAGGACAGCAGATGGAAGGAAGGAATCGACCTGGATGCATCTCACTGTCCCACACACTGACACATTGCTCACGATCCCTCTCTGGGTTAAACCAGAATGGAATCAGCATGCTGGTACACATGTACTAATGTAGCATCTATAACCATCAGCAGTTCTGCTAGCCTTTATTTGTATCTGTCACCATGACACACACAGACCGAAATTTTCTCTCACACCCACAGCATTTGTATCCATCATAACTTCTGTGCAAAAAGAGTTTGGACTCAGAGCAATGGGTGGGGATGAGGAGCCAGTCAGCTCCGTGATGTTTTCATCATGGAATAAAATGAACCTTACTGCTGTTGTCACAATCCATGAGTGAGAGGTCATGATAGCAAGCACAGAATCTTGCTGCTAAGCAAAGTGCCATGCGTGGAAAGACTGACTTTGCATTTTTGTTTCCACAGATTCCCATTCACTGCATTGACAGCACTCAAAACTTTCCATCACATTCATTTTCTCCCCATCAGAGATAGGAAATTTCCAGTTAATTGAACTACTGATCATACAGATGGCTGATCTGTATCCAGGCCAGTTCCCATTTCCTATTATTTCTATTATTAGCACAGAATTTCTGCACCCTATGGATATGGATTGTCCCCCTTTCCTGAGCATTAAGGGTAATTTCAACACACAGCAGCTGTTACCCCATGGCAAGTGTATTCACTAAATTCAGCCACTCCATCTTCAGCAGCTGCTGCAAATAAAAAGCTGCCAATATGAATCAGATTTCTTCGTTGTTTACTGATAACTACCCCCTTATTCACCCACATCCCCTCCACAACAGGCTGCATATCACACAAACACACAGACGCAGACACATACAGACGCACATACAGCAACAAACGCACACACGTATGCATGCACACACACACACACACACACACACACACACACACACACACACACACACACTTACACACACACAGTTAGGAGTCGACTGTAAAAAGACAGTACCTTGTGCTATTATAGTCATTCTGCTTGGAGACAGATTTGGCTGAAACAACATCAACACAACACCGTGTCAAAAAAACATGTAGAGGGCAAACACAAAGAGCGAACGAAACCTAACTTTTAGCTGTACAGTAAGTTTCCTCCACAAACTATTACATATCTTGCCAGAGAATGAATCCTACTGAGCTTATACAAGCTGTTGTTAGTCAAAATGAACATGCACAAGTTATGAATTAAAATGGTGATGCTGTCAATGGTGTTTGCATGTGTGTGTGAGTTTGTGTGTGTGTGTGTGTGTGTGTGTGTGCGCGCGCGCGTGTGCGTGCATGCGTGCATGTGTGTGTATGCATGCATGCATGTATGTGTGTATGTGTGTGTATATGTGTTTGTGTGTGTGTGTGTGCACGCGCACACAAGTGTGCACGCACATGTGTGTGAGCATGCACATTATGTGTCTCTTCATGTCCATGTGTGTGCAAGCATGTGGTGTGTTTCTGGAGATGTGGTTAAATGAATATCCTACCATAAAAATTAACATGTTAATCTGAATGAAAGAAAAAAAAAAAGAAAAAAAAATACCCCTGCCCTCGCCTCAGAGTTCCCCCTCACCCTTGACCCCACCCCACCCTTTCCCATCAACAAACAAAACTTGCACACATACCCATAATGCTAAAGCTTTCCTCTGGAGGGATTTGCTGAATGAAATCACACGCCTGAAAATAAAAGCAAGAAACACTCTGAAGAAGTGGACCCCTCTTTCTTTCCTTGTAGCTGTACCTAGCTCCGTCCAACATTCTGAAATAATGAAACAATGTTACTCAGCCTGTACCTAGCTCCGTCCAACATTCTGAAGTAATGAAACAATGTTACTCAGCCTGTACCTAGCTCCGTCCAACATTCTGAAGTAATGAAACAATGTTACTCAGCCTGTACCTAGCTCCGTCCAACATTCTGAAGTAATGAAACAATGTTACTCAGCCTGTACCTAGCTCCGTCCAACATTCTGAAGTAATGAAACAATGTTACTCAGCCTGTACCTAGCTCCGTCCAACATTCTGTAGTGATGAAACAATGTTACTCAGCCTGTACCTAGCTCCGTCCAACATTCTGTAGTGATGAAACAATGTTACTCAGCCTGTACCTAGCTTCATCCAACATTCTGGAGTAATTAAACAATGTTACTCAGCAGGGAGCAGTCAATCACTGCTGCCACCCATAAGATCATAATTCATTGGCAGCAGTCTCACACCGTCCACGGCGATATTCAGTCCTACACTCTTCTTGCCTGCTTGTGGAGAACAGTGACTCTGTTCTCAGAGAGTAAGTTATGCATTCACAGAAGAAAATATGATATCTTATGGCAAACCCAAAACAGCCACTTGATTCAACTTCATACTGATGAAACCAAATCACCTTCAAAAGCTCCATTTAATTTTGCAGATCCAGCTATCAAGACATTTGTGAAGATAGCGGCGGTGGCATTGGTGATGACAAGAACAAGAAGAGTTGGTTCTTGGATTTTAACATCCTGTCAACCGGGTAGGGTCAGAATAGTACAACAAGAAGGTGAAGAGGAAGAAATGTGTGTGTGTGTGCATGCATGTGTGTGGGTCCCAATTTATTGAGCCCCGGAGCCAAGACTCTTAAGCTCCAGATCACTGTTTCTGGATCCCCAGATTATGGTTTGAGGTTCAAATCTCAGATTCTGTAGCCCATGATTTTGCCTCATGGAGCTTCACCTGGAGTTCTAGATTCTACCTGCTGGGCCCCTAGTTCAACTTGTTCACACAAATGCCATTAAAAAAAGAAACAGAAATTGTTCCCACCTTGCACGTGCTACAGCTACGGTCATGACAGCCATCCGTTCCTCATCTTTGGAAAATTCATTAACATCTGTTCCACCCAAAATCAAGATGTAGGGCACTTTACAATCTGAAAAGGAAATTTGCATAAAACAATCACTGATACTTGGTGCTTTGTGATTTAAAAGGTAGATAACTTCAATGAATATCTCAAGCCAAAATTTGGGCAGATTAAGCAAATTTTGGCACTATTCTGTTTTAATATGTGCTCTGTGCACTAAAAAACATTAAGTGTAATATTTTTTGGGTAGTCCTGAGTCCCCCCCATCCCACCCCACCCCACCCCCCTCCAAGTGAGTGGTGTGCTTGTGTGTGTACGTGTGTGTGTGTTTGCATAGGTGTGAGCAGGGACGTGCATGCACACATGCATGCACATTCCTGTGAAGACATGCATGCAGATAACAGGTAACAGAACATCTGATAGTAAGTACACCTGCAAAATCAGTACAGGTAACAGGCTGACCTGGGTTTTAAAATAACACAATGCCTGCCTTTCATGATTCTTCCTGTGCGGAAGGCATGGATGCCGATGATCAGGTCCACCTGGAGGTTTTCCAGAAACTCATTTGTGTCATCAGTCTTCTCCAGCTCGGCCACATCTGACAGTATGCAGGTGTGGCCATTGTTGACCAGGTGGGACCTGCACAATTGAGACCATCCATGACTCACATAGAAAAAACTATGACACAAACATCCTTTAGGTGCAGTTTACTTCAGTTCAAGACAGCAGATCTACACACTTGGGAAAACCCAAGTGCACAGCTACTTTACCTTGTCTCTTACAAGTTTCCCAATGTCACCATTGAAACAGTTTTAATGTTGATCTGACTGACCATGGCTTAATCCCATTCTTTCAAGGAAGATCACCAAAGCACTTCCTGTTCCTCTATCTACAACTCTCTCCTCTGGGCAACTGACAGAATGATGTCCGAGGCTCTGTGCCCGTATGTATTACCTCATGCTCCTCAACACTTTAGATCTTCCAAGACGCAAACCACTTGTGATGACTGAAAGACTTGTGGTGGCTGCTTTGCCCACAAGTCTGTAGAGCTGTTCAATAATTTTTCATGATTCCTGCATGTCCAGGACAGCAGATCCACAGAGGTTCCAGCAGGTAACACGCAGCTGTCCAAGGCACAATAATACTATAATCCCTAGCTATCTAAATGCCTGTATATGTAGGTATTTCAGTGCACCGGTCTTCAGTCACACTTAATCTGAAACCATGTGAACAAGTACCTCTCAAACATGTAGCCTGTAGCAATAAGAACAGCAGGAGACTATAACTAGTACGAGTCGTATGACTATAGAAATGCAGAAACATATTTAGATAGATAGATCTACAAAACCACAATCCTGTTCCAATTTAAAAACAAACTTTAAATTCAAGCCCAAGAAGAGAAACATGCCTCCGAGTCCACGTCCCCCCCCCCCCCCCCCATCACCCCCCCCCTCCCACCCCCATCCCAGTCATCATCTCTTGGGTGTACACTTTACTCTTAATTTACTCTTATTTAATTTGGTGAAGAAATGAAGATGTAGGCACACCTTATGCGTTCAATGGTACTGTAGTTGCCCCCCTTCATCATGCTGGGTGTAAGAAGAAAGAGAGTGCGAGGCATGCTCAATGCCAATGGAAACGGCACGTAGGCCTGCAAAACTGAAAACAAAGCAACACATTTTATTCATGATACTTAATGACATCTTATATTAAAATAATCTAATTCAGTCTCTCTACTAGACCACAAAAAAGCATTATGCTCCCCAAAATTATTTAATTTTTTTATTTAAAAATAAATAAATTTATAAACAGTACTTTAAAAAAGAAAAAAGTAATGACTAATTATACACAAAACACCACAGATCCAGTAAATTACTACTTTTATTCATATTAAAGGAACTAGCCTTATAAAAACATGCTTCTCCCAACAGTAAAAAGGGATTGAAATAAGAACTAAATTGCTTGAAGATAGTCCTTTAAAATGCTCTCTTCATTTAATCCCTTCACTACCCCACAGCCTGTAAAATTTCTAGGATGAAAAATGTGCGTGCGTGCACACACACACACACACACACACACACACACACACACACACACACACACACACACACACACACACACGCACCTGCAAAAGTGTATTTTCCAAGCCTATGTCTATGTATTACTTTTAGTTTTAATACTGTGCATTTTGACAGAAATCTTTCAGATGCTAAAGCATGTACTGATGAAGAAGAAAAAAGGCTTCAGCTTCAAGGATTTCACGTTTCACCTTTTTATCGGTCATTTTCAAACAACATTGTGGCAGTGAAGAGTGAAAGGGTTAACATTTTTCTAATCTGACATTCAAGAGTAGCCATTAGTATTAATTACTGAGACTGCCTGTACACAACAGCAAGTGTCCTAGCTCACCCACATTCATAATAAAAAAAAAAGTCCTTGCTCAGGTCAACCAAGGAACAAGATCAAAGACTGAAAGAGGCTGTGGGCAACTGTTACTTTCGTGTTAGGCCAGCTGTGACAGAGGGTCGGTGGTGTTTTCCACAGTCAAGTCTTGTTAACTGTCAGTTTGGACTTTTTAGTGTGTGTGTGTGTGTGTGTGTGTGTGTGTGTGTGTGTGTGTGTGTGTGTGTGTGTGTGTGTGTGTGTGTGTGTGTGTATGTGTGTGTGTGTGTGTGTGTCTGTCTGTCTGTCTGTCTGTTTGTGTGTGTGTCCATGTGCGTATGGATGTAGTCCATGATTTGTTTTTCTCTTCTTGTGATGGGCTTTGTGTACTAGTGCAGTCAGTGTCATTGATGCAAGAGGACTGTAAACTGAAAATCAAAACATTTCAAACAAAGTTCTTCATTTCAGGCTTTTGTTTTGATTGCTTTTAGTTTTTGTTTTACCTGTTAGAGAAAGGCCAGCCATCTTGGGCACAGAAGGCTATTCTTTAAAAACTTTGGGGGTAGGGGTGGAGCAATATCCACCTTTAGCCCCATCGGTTCACAGTCTTCAAAATGTATACATGTATATATATATATATACATGTGTGCATGCATATGTCTGGATGGAATGAACTTGTGTGCACAACACTGGCATTATATCCACATTTTAGTTCATTTTGCACTATGCCAGTGTACACACACACCACAACAGACACACCCCAAGACACACACATTCTCATACCATTTGAGGACAGTGGACCAACAGGGCCAAAAGTGGATAGGGGATGGGGGATTTTGTTTTTTAAAGATACTTTGATGGTTGAACAGAGACTGTGGAAGCAGTGACACATGCTGGATTGCCTCAAGAGGTCAATCAGACAAAACATGCCGTCATCCTCAGATTCAATGAGCTTGCAGCAAAAAGTGAAAAATGGAATAAAAAGTCCAAAATGGCAGGTGTCAATGTTCGACATCCACCTTCAAAAGCTCATGTGGATGTTACTGCCATGGACACACCAGAGTCAAGGGAAAGGATTGTGCATTTATAATTATATGTACAGACTGGCAAGCATCCATCACAAGTTGCTTGCATCTCAGAAAATAATAATTAAAGTATTTATAGCACAAAATTTTGTTTATAGACTATTCTAAGCGCACACATGTACACACACACACACACACACACACACACACACACACACACACACACATGCGCGCACGCACACACACACACACGCACACTGTAGGCACATACGCCCACAAGCATACTGACTAAGCAAAACTTAATTTACACACAACTTAACACAGGCAGCAAACAGAGACTTGACGCAGATGAAAACAGCAGCATGGAATGGAAAAACATGGCAGGTCTCTAGTTTTGGGAAAAGAAATGTTTTGAGGTTCGACTTGAATGAGTCCCGAGAGAGTTTCTGTCAAATATCTGAGGTGTTTAGGAGCCTGGGACACTTCCTGCAGGCACAAAGCTAAGGATGCCAATCATCAATCACCTAAAGGAGAGCAGTGTAGAAAGAAGCAGTGTTTGACAATCTTCCTTCAAAGTTGAAATGATGAGAAAAAGACATCACCAATCAGATAAACAACAGAACTGTTTCAAAGGCAACATCAGGAAAACTTCTGACAGACACCTCAGGTGGAATGAATTATGAGATCGTGATAAAAGGTGCTGATACAGTGCACAACAAATATTAAACTGATAACAAACTAACATGTACATCCTCAGTGTGTTTTCTGTTTGCTTTGCTGGATTGTTTGTTTTTGAAAGAGATACATACAACAGAATAAAGAATGTAAGCACCATATTATTATTAAAGGTAAAAATGAATTTTTCTTTGCAAAATCTTTGAAATTCAACAAGGTCCAAATGGGACATTTATTTACACACCTGTCCACTGCATCTTAAACTGATCGTCTGATGCCAATATAATGAGGAAACAAGAAACAATACACTGACTACATATTCCATTCACAACTGAAAAGAAATTCTCCTAAACATTTCTGATTATTTGACCTGAAATATTTCCCAGTTGGTTGTGATTTGTCATGTCTGCTTATGCATCATTATTAACCACTCCCTTTCTCTTTTTCATTGCAGAAAACACAAGCCAACATTTCAAATTATCAATAATTGGTGATTAAAGTACTAATTTCTCCTTACTTCCTTAAAATACAGCTAGAATTGTAAACAACAAGATCAAAAAACAATATTCTGTTGTTTTCACATCTGATCATCACATCTGACCTTAAAAAAGTTAAATCACAACTGATTTTATATAGGGCAGCTGGAAAAATGTCATACTCACATAACAGGTTTGGTTGCAGTTATCTATTGTCTTTTTTGTTGTTGTTGTTTTTTGTTTTTGTTTTTTGTAAGTAATTACTTATTCTTTCATTAAATTAAGAAATTTTTGTTAAATTTCCGAGTTGAAATTTTAAGTGCATAATTGTCCGATTTGTTTGTGCAACCTTTTGTCACTGGTTCATATGTTTGTTCGTTCTGTTTTTGCTTAATGTCCTCAGATGCTAAAAGCATATTAATTATTAGGGACAATCTATAAAGTAAGCTTGTCTTGGATATATATATTACAAATGGTTCATATGGATGGGCTTTTCCAATTTATACCATCTTGAACCAAACCGAACTGGTTCAGCAGAAGTATCTGACCAATCTGGGTATTGTCCTGACATTATAATTTATATATATGAACATTTCCAATTTAAAGACATGCTCAAAACAGCTGCTTTCATTGAATGGCTGATGATGTAACAATGACCCTGGTTGTTAACTAATATAGTAATAACTAACACTCAAACAGGCTTTGTTACTAAAAATACTAAGTTATTTGTAAATTCTGATCCATGGATCAACTTCATTACCACTGTTTACGATTGTATGATTACTATTAATTACAATATTATTTCTAATTTGCTATCAACATTTTACATGCATGGTCACATGATGGTGTGCAAAAATATTTATTAACAAAATCAATAGTAACTTGACACTGACTGCTGACAAGTTAGAATAATAAATTCTGAGAGAGTTAAACCCAGCTGTTCTATAATACCTTACTTCACTCCAGTGCAAAGCCAGAAATGCTTACTACAGTGACAGACTGACAGCCGTGACTCAAGAAACCAATGTGCCAAGTTCTATGGCCACTCCCAAGTGTAAAGATCTGTAATAATGCATTCCCGGCAACCTTCAAAGTTCTAAGTGAGTTGTGTTCACGGGCGAGTCATGACAGCCGAACAAACAGCAAACAACAGTTTTCAGCGTTCCTTGTTTGCCTTAAAATAAAAGTTATACAAAGTTTATAGGATTATTTTACGATAAATGATTAAATCAATCATGTACAACCGGTACATCAGATTTGCGAAGTCTTGTGAGTAAAGTTTGTACAAATTTGTATCAAAGCTAACATATTCATAAATACGAGCCTTGTGGTCAGGAGGTCATTCACAACACGTAGCACTGTACCTACCCCCCTTCTGTGCCATGGTGTTGGGCACGGGTTTCGCTTCCACCTCTGGTTTTCAGCAGTTGCTTCCCTTACACCATTGTTCGCAAATTGTTGACGCGTGAAACCGGCAACGGCACAAACTGACCTGGCTGTCCAAGCACTTCAGCGGTCGAAGCCGTCTTGTAAACTGTCTGCATGGTAGATTATAGCTAACCTGCCTCATAAAAATATACAGTACCGATTACGACTCAGAAAACCTATACACATGTTCACAATCACACCCCTTCCACTCGGAGCTGATTGTCTCAGCTGGTTACGGTCAAAATGACTCGAAATGCGTCATTTCTTGCTCTTCGTGGCCTGAAAAGTTAGCCTTGGACCGTCTCAGTGTGTACATACGTTGAATTGTGACACTATATCACTATACACTTGATTCAAAGTAAACAGCCTGAGTCCAGATTCCTCGCTCTTCTAATCCCCGCTCTCAACCAGCGAACAGGTCTAAAAATCGAAACAAGCAAACCGTGATGCAAGAGAGAGAACTCAAGGTGTAGCATACGCATGAAGGGTCCAGTTGCACAGGCTGTAAGCGACCAGGGCTGCAGCTGGGCTCATTTCCTCAGTACGGACAACAAAAAGAAGAAAAAATACAACAAAAACCTAGTAATCAGTGGTATATTATTCCCATCTCCGTTTATTGTGTTGTTTTGGGTGTGTGTTTTTACTGTTCGCTTTGCTTTGTTCATAGACTAAATTAGTAATATCATATTAGGGTTCAGTTTCTTCCAAGCCGTTTTTATTACAACAAATAGCACAGTTATTTCGCTCTTAATCATACAGTGGAGTGTCACAGATGCAGGAATCATAGTTCCCTATTTTAAGCCTGGAGTAGGTCAGAACTTGTATACCCCACCGCCAATATCTCTGGCCATGGAAATTTGTTGTAATACTCTACGTAATATATTTTTATTTAGACAGGACAGAACCAATGATATACGAGTTTTAGCTAAATCTCATCCCTTCAAAGGACGAAAAGACAGAGTAATCTGTACTCTGTAGGATCACGAGTGTGTCACCACCAACTCAGGACTGTGTAAGCAAAACCCAAAACTTACGTGTCTTGAAACAGACACATTGAACAGTCAAGTTCAAAGCAACTGTAACTCAGAAAGTGAAAAAATGATCGTGCCTATTTTTATATATGCAAAATGTAAGTCCATGGGACCTATAACTGACTTACTTGCTTGCAGACGTTCATCACTATGTAATTTAACAAAATCTGGCACGATTCAGCGATTACCTGAAAAATACACCACTTCAGAACGAGACAGACCACTTTTTGAATAAAACTTATTATAAAAAAATATATATATAAAAAACAATGTTTCCGCTGGGGCTCGAACCCAGGACCTTCCGCGTGTTAGGCGGATGTGATAACCACTACACTACGGAAACCACTGGAGAAGAGTGGGCTTCTAAAATATTTATATTAATTACTTTCAAAAATGGTACGTCATTTGGTGGTGATTGTTGTATAAGGTGCATGGTGTGTTTATCGTTTTCTTTTTAATGAGGAGAACTGATTTTAGTTACCACGGAAGGCCAGCAGTCATCTATGGTTTATCGTTCTTCTACACCAAAAAAACGTGCTTCTAAGGGAAACAACTCGTATGCATTTACGTACTTGTCGTCTGCTAGAGTCGGACAACGAAAACCTGGCGGATCTCTCAGTGGTAATTTCTCCAAATGATTGACAAGATGCTTTTTCAAGAATGAATGACAAGCTGTCTTAAAACTGGCTACAGCTGGTCAAGGTGAATCCAGGCTACCGCTGTCAGACTCAGTAATCGTAACAAACTGAAAGAGGCCGGGTACTAGAAGGTACACAATAGGTTTCAGCAGGCACCTATATTATTAATTACCTAACGCTTTCCGTAAAACAACGACGTTCCGACGATGTTCAGCCTTGAACAGAACAGCCCGGCATGCCTCGGTCAGTCCGACTGACTGCGACTGAGTCGTAATTTCAGTGACTGACCGCCAGAAGGCCAGACTGACTCAGTGATCAGGTATAGCTTACGCGGCCCGCTGCAAAATGCAAGACCATGGCTCCACTGTGGCAGGATTAGGCCTGCCTGATTATCCATGGCCGGGTGGACGAGTCATACAGTCCGTACCGCCGCAACACCCGAAACACGGCAGTCAGAGGCTGAGCACGACTGAACTAACACACTTGACACTCAGTGACACACCATGCGGCACACACACACACACACACACACACACACACACACACACACACACACACACACTTGACACACACACACACTGACACACACACACACACACACACACACACACACACACACACACACACACACACGCACTCCACGCACACACGCACGCACGCACGCACGCACACACACCGCACTAACTGAGACTGACGCGGCGCTCGCCCCGTATTGAATACGCCGGTCAAGCCGTTGTCCCGATAGAGCGGGGCCACACAGACCGTGACTGAGTACCCTCTACTTCTCAAAAACTCGGAGAAGCCACTGACTCTGCATGGAAATAATCTCAGTAACATTTTGAACAATTTCCCGGCGAAACTTAGTTGTACACTCGGCATAACAGTTTCAAAGTGACAAGATAATTTATGAGCGGTAAAATTAATACCCTACACTGAAGGCAGCCGGGCTGGGTCGGAAAAGTTTACTTACCGTGGAAAACGTTGGTCAGACTGAATGCATACAGGTTTGCTGCCCAAGGGGAACGTACTAAGTGCGCTCGTGCCGTGTGCAGTAATCAAATCAGGTCGCAAGGATAGTCGGTCAGCGCTGACTGAGTATAAGAACTAACGGTGAACCGGTTTGGCCCAGCCGTATTCTGAAAGGCGCTCTGCTGGTACTGAACGGGACGACGTTGGTTCCATTACTGTTTTTATTCAAAATGCAGGGCCTATCAAAATGAAGGGCCTATGCATGCGCCGATATTCGACAAGAGCGAGTTGCTTTCACTCGGTTCTGTGAAGAATCTAGTACAACATCGCGGCTGTGCAGTGGCACAGCACGTTCAGCCTGAATGCTGACACTGTGTCATTGTGTGGCTTTGCCCCTTACAAAATAATGACGAAACGTTCGAATGGTTCTCATCGCTGCCCAACTTAATGCAGAATAATTTTGGTGGTGGCAGTGTGGCTCGCGTTAGATACAGTTCAACTTGATGCACAACCTGAGCATTTGGGTGGTGACAGTATAGCGCTAGATACAGTTCATGCCTTCCCACCCCCTCCCTCCTCCCCCCTCCCTCTCCATAACGAACAAATTTTGCAATGTCGGAAATCAAATGTCCAGTGCGGCAGAATTATTTTGTCCCGCCAGTGTGACGAGTGCCTCAGTAAAGAGGCATCACACAAAAACATATCCCCGCGACAGAATGAAATTGAGATATATATATAACTGATGAAAATCAAAGAAAAACAACAATTTGGCATAAACGTTCCCAAACTTTCGGCTACTGCCTTCCTCGGGGGGTTATTCTTAACAACTAAACGTGGATAAAAACACAGTTCACACAACGATTCTAAAATACCAGGCTTGTGAGTCGTACCCCCCCCCCCCCACCCCCCCATATATATATAAAGAGAGAGATGGGAGAAAGAGAGAGCTTATACTCTAGGTCTGAATGGGTTACCGCAAAATATGAAATATGAGTCGTGTAAGTTACAGTTTTTGCAGCCAGCGAGTCTTGACACGAGTCTTGACGCTCAGATATACATACATACTCAGTGTGTGTGTGTGTGTGTGTGTGTGTGTGTGTGTGTGTGTGTGTGTGTGTGTGTGTGTGTGTGTGTGTGTGTGTGTGTGTGTGCACGGTGTGTGTGCGTGTGTCATAGTGTGCCGGTGTGTGTGTATGTGCGTGCGTGCGTGCGTGCGTGCGTGCGTGTGTGTGTGCCGCTAGACAGAAAACAACGAATGTTTCTTCTTCTTCTTCTTCTTCTTCCCCACGGTAACCCACGAAGAAAACCCGTTTTGATTGAATCAACACACAAGAGAGTTAATCAGCGCTCGAAATGGGTAATACGAGTGCAACAACAAAGACTGAGTCGCCTACGGTAACTCTCACCTGGCATGCGTGTAAATACAAGGTATAGAAACTCCACCAGAGGTATATCCTGAATCATAGTTCAGGAGCTGTGTGAGTGTCCTGGGCTGTCCGACCTTATGAGCCTCATGGTTTCCGTGGACGTAAAGCAATATTGAACCATGCTTCGGCATTGGTCTCAGCTTGTCCGTAATATGTCCACCGACATCCGAGGACATTAAACAACCAAAAACCGAACCGAACCGAACATCCTGAATGAATGAACCTGAATAATTTAGCTTAACGTCCGCGGAGGCGAGATGACCTATTACGGACGGGGACGAGGTGGGAAAGGGGGAAATAAGGGTGAAGACTTGAGTCAGGCGCCAATCTGGAAGACCGTAGGCTGCCGTGGACCGCCGCCAGAACAACAAAATGTTAGGCAGTGTCCGCTCAGCATTGTGCAGCAACTACCGGTAACATCCAAGGAGACGGTCAGAAATTCCTGGACCGTTTTTAAAGTTATTTTGGGTCACAAGTATCATCACAATCATTAAACGAGGTGCATACAGCCAAAATCCGCAACAGAAGGTGGGCTTTTTCATATATTTTTCATCTTTGATTGTTTCGAGCCGGCGTCACAGATTGCAAATGGCGAACGAAGCCGACGAAATGCTGCAAGGTAAGCGGCCTCGTTAAACAAGCTACGGCAATTAAAAACCACGGAAAATGTACCGAAATCTGAGAACGTTGAGTCGTGAATACGATTGCCTTGCCAACATCGGCACCTAGGAAGCGTTCACGTTGATACTGGGAAACTAGGTCTAATGTCAAAGGCGAGGCAACACGATGCGCCGACTGAAACAATCAGACAAAAATATTTGGAAGAAAAAAAAAAACTCACCTGTTGTTACGGATTTTGGCTGTAATCAGTAGATTTGGACCTTATTTAACGGTTGTGATGATATTTGTGACCCAAAATAACTTTAAAAACGGTCCAGTAATTCCCGACACCGTACCACACAGTTGTTGTCCCAACTGCGATGCGGAACAGAGACACAAAAGACAATGTCCGTAGCTCCGCAGTTGGGAAACAACTCAAGTAAAAGAAGTCTGACTCTCTAGCCCAGCTCCACCTCCCTACTCCTGATCTCTCTGGGCTAACTTGAGGGTCCAGCACCACCTCCCTCCTCTTCAGTGATCTCGCCTGGACCCGCAAAAGCGTCTAACTTCTTCGTGAGAGTCCAACTCACCTCCCTCCTCTTAATCTCGCCTGGACTCTGAGGTGCATCTAAAGAAGTAAGTAAACATGGTGCTTAACGTCCACAGAAACCATAAGGCTTATTAGGGACGGGGCAGAACGGGGGAGGAAGGGGGTATGGAGGGTGGGGGTGGGGGAGATTATATACCTATCGCTACACTGTCACCACCTGAATGACTTCTGCATTAAGGTGGGCAGTGATGAGAGCCATTTTAATGTTTCATAATTGTGAGGGACAAAGTCACAAGACGATGTCCACAGACCACAACTTTTGAAGAGAAAGGAGAGCCGAAGCGGTATCGAACCGAGGTCTCTCCGCTTATTACCTCAATAGTTTGAGCTATTTATACTGAGCACACTCGGAGTGTTTTATGTATCCTATGTAAGGTAGGCTTCCGGTATATCAATGTCTTTCCTAGCAACATCATAGCAATCAATATCCGGCTGTCGGACGGTGTGCATCCGGGCTGACTGTGCCGCTACACAGCCGCGATGTTGTATTGGATATTTTTTACTAACCGGGTTAAAGGCAACTCGCTCTTGCCGACTATCGCATGCTGCACAGGCCCTGCT
>OY757552.1:12425916-12428416 GCA_963584105.1 Alviniconcha strummeri
TGACATCATAACTCTAAAATATCAACTCACTAACTTGAGACCAATAAATGTTGTACTCAGTCACAAACTTGAACGTTCCCCTTTGTTTCAACCTGTACCGCCGCTTTGCACCGTAACTGTACTGCCGTGCAGGGCTTGGGGTCTGAGGTTCCAGCCCTACCGAACGTTATCTAACCTACACACGGAGGTCCTTGGAAACTGGCCGTCAAAACTGGCTATCTTTTGCCTGTGAGCAGAAAGTGTTGCCTTGCCCATAGGCTTATATACTGACTTTAGCGAGTGCCGGAATCACTTCTCAAGACTCAAGATGGACGTTTTGCTGTTTGCGCTGATTCTCCTGCCTACGTTTGGTAAGCCGAGATTATCCGTGTATTTGGGTTTTCAATTCAATTTAATTCAAATTCAGTTAAATTCATTTTTTTTTTAACTGTAATTATCCCACAAGGGGCAGTTGTTGTTTTTGTGTGGTGTGTATTTTGTTTGTTTAGTCATGGACTTAGTTCCTGGTTTCAGTGCTCCTGTTTCAGGCGGAGCTAGTGGCCAAGCCCGAAATGAACATCAAAGTAGGTGATACACACTGCCGCCCCAAGTATCGACTTCCGGCCTGCCTGCCGGCCCTACCTCCTCACTGCGGCATCACAGATTGAACCGAAATATCAAATTCTGCATGATGTTTGAGCCATGATATAATCATATAACTGATATTAATGTAAGTATGGGGAATTTATAGTGCGCATTCGGCGACTCTAAGCGCTTTGTCATTTAATTAAAGAAAAGCATAGAATGCATAAGTACTCGCAAGAAAATCAATAGCATAATAATACCTTACCTAATCAATAGCATAATAATACCTTACCTATTCAGTAGCATAATTAATACCTTACTACATATACTTTTTCATACAAAGCAAAGTGAAACTGACACACACTGAAACACAAACACCCTCGCACTCATAGTGTCGCCTGTACGCATACACAGACACACGTAGACTGTAATGTCCACACGTAGACTGTATGTGTGTAAATTAGGATGGATGTGTAACTTCACACACACACACACACACACACACACACACACACACACACACACACCACACACACACACACACACACACATGTTCACAGGTTTCTGTTGCACAGCGCCCCACACACTCCCATACACATACACACGCACACCAACCGGCACATACATAGGCGGATCGCTCGCATTTGTGCTGGCTTACACTAAGTGCCCCCCCCCCCCCCGCCCCCCGGCCCCCGGCTCACCCCGATTTACATCTCTCTCTCTCTCTCTCTCTCTCTCCTCATCTCTCTCTCTCTCTCTCTCTCTCTCTCTCTCTCTCACACACACACACACACACACACACACACACACACAACACACACACACACACACACACACACACACACACACACAATAATAACATAATAACAACAATGGCCAGCCAGGTGGCGGAGCTTCTTTCTCAGTTATTATTATATTATTGTGTGTGTGTGTTGGGGGGGGGAATGGGGGGGGGCAAAAGAGTGAAGGCTCGACCGCGCGCACCGACCCGGAAGACCGTGGAGGCCGTGGACAGCCGCCAGAACAATGGAAGTGACCACAGGCACCGAGGCAGTGTCCCCTCGCCATTTCGTAGCAACTGCGTGGAGCAGATTCACAAGGACAATGTCCGTAGCACTGCTGTTGAGGAACAACTGAAGCAAAAGAAGTCCAACTTTCAGAGACCAGCTCCACCTCCCTGCTCCTGATCTCTTCTGGGCTAACTTGAGGGTCCAGTATCACCTCCCTCCTCTTGATCTCGCCTGGACCCGAAATTTTTTCTAACTTCTTCGCGAGAGTCCGGCTCACCTCCCTCCTCTTGATCTCGCCTGGACTCTGTCCGCGTTGATGAGCTGATGCTTAATGTCCTCAGATGTCAGTTGACATATTAGGGACCAAGTTGTGACCAATGCCGAAGCACGGTTCAGTAAATCTTTACGTCCACTGGAAACCAGAAGGCTCGTTAGGACGGACAACCCAGGACGTCCACCTCGACTCTCACACAGCTCCTGAAGTATGTCTGTCCGCGTTGGGGGAGTTGTAGAACTTTGTAGTCTACTCTAATTGGTTGTCGCTGTGCGACAGCGAGATAAACGAAAGGGATTTGCCAACCCACTTACTATCCGGGGTTTGGCTCACGTGTAAGAATGGCTGCAATCCATCCATTTAACATCAGGGTTTGGCTCACCTACCGAAGGTGGCCCCAATCCCATCCAGTGAGCCGGTTTGGCCTAGCGGTAAGGCGTTAGGCTGGTAAGCGGAAAGACCTCGGTTCGATACCGCTCCGGCTCTCTTTTCTCTTAAAAAAAGTTGTGGTTTGTGGACACTGTCTTGTAACTTTGTCCATCACTTCCTACTGAAACATTAAAGTGGCTCTCATCGCTGCCCATCTTAATGCAGGAGTCATTCTGGTGGTGACAGTGTAGCGATAGGTATATGATGTCCCTCTCCCCCCCCC
>OY757552.1:12433416-12443416 GCA_963584105.1 Alviniconcha strummeri
GAACGGATGGAACGGATACAGAAATAAAAGTCAGCACAAAAAGCTGACCCTGGAAAAGAAAAGAATTCTCTCGCCGCTCCAGTGGGGACTCGAACCCGCGACCTTTCAATCACGAGTCCGCCGCTCTAACCACTGAGCTATCCCCGCTCCCCAGTCCAACAACGCCCTCCCTCCCACCTATCAGTCGTGTTATTTAAAAGTCCAGAGAGAGCGCTGCGGTCAGCCCGGTGGTCAGTGCACCGGTAATGGGCGCTGGACAAACTTGATTGATGTGACCACGACCTGTAGGTAAACTGAAGCCGCTGGTCAGCGGCCCCAAACACTCGATAAGCCTCGTTTACACTGATGGGAGTCCTTCATCAGACAGTCAATAAGGTTTAGTGTATCGCATCTGGTGCTGAGAGTTACAAAGTGTGGCTTCCTGGCTAAGGCTTGTTCAGTTTACCTCATAATTATGTATACCAGGATAATTTGAGATTACTGTATTGTTCCCTCTGTGTGTCTGTCCGTCTTTCCGTCTGCCTGTTCGTCTGTCCGTCCCCTCCCCCCCCCCCCCACATCTCTCTCTCTCTCTCTCTCTCTCTCTCTCTCTCTCTCTCTCTCTCTCTCTCTCTCTCTCTCTCTCTCTCTCTGAACAGATTTGTACATTATGTATTTCTTGCAAATGGCACTTTCGGCCAGTAGGCCTAGATCAAGTTACAATCACGCGTTTGGAAATCCATATAATCAGGGCCTAGCAAATCTAATTTTGATCCCGTCCCTATGTCCCACGCTGGGAGGCAAACACTTGCCATAAAACTAACTGAGCACCATGTTGCATCAGCGGCGTTGTTGCGGTGCTCTAGCTGAGCTTGTCTGTTACATGGACGTGGCGGAGAGGGCGAGACGACAGAAGTTTTGTGGACACGTCGTGGACGTCTTCCTCTGCCACCAGCAAACAGCCTGCAAACCCTCCGCACCTTCAAAGCCGAATGTGGGTGATATTTAAGCGGGGCGGTGAAGAAGGGGTCTGGAGATTTACTGCTGACACTGCCAGGGAAGGCTGAAGGGCGCCTCTGCTTCAGAACCGCGATCGAGAAACTTCCTTCTGTGGCCTACGCTGTAGTATTAGTTTTCAGTCAAGTTGAGATCTGCTGTGATACTCCTGGTTCTCCCTCTGGCAGGTAAGACGTCTTCCGGCAACTGAAGTCTGAAGCACCATCACGTTGATTTGAACAAGAATTTGTTCAAGACAAAATAAGGATACAATGAATGGTCACTGGCTCACCAACAAGCTTGTGGCTTATAGGCTGTGAGCTCATCTACATACAGCTGGGGTGAAAACCCACAAACCCACAAACGTATGGTGCACCGTCATGTTGCACCTGTTATTCACATTCCGTAGAATCTATCAGTCTGTGGTAGGAAGTAGCGTTGACTGCAGGCCGGATCACGCAGGAGGAGACAGAAACGACAGACCTTGTCAGGGTGGATGTGCAAATCCACAGGAGTGGATAGGTAGGTTTCCGTGGTTCGTCGGAAAGAAAGCATCGAGACGAATAGGCCTAGATAAGTTGATGAACTGGTACATTTCTGGGTTTGCAGACCGGTAGCTTAACGGACAGGTAGGTTTTCGTGTTAGCCAGAAAGAAAGCATCGAAATGACTAGATAGGTTGATGAATTGGTAGACCTATGGGTTTGTAGACCAATAGGTGAATGGACGGGTAGATTTTCATGGTTAGTCGGAAAGAAAGCATCGAGATGAACAGGTAGGTTGATGAACTGGTAGACCTATAGGTTTGTCGACCAGTTGGATTTGTAGACCAGTAGCTGAGTAGACAGGTTTTTGTGATTAGCCGGAAAGAAAGCATAAAAATGAACGGGTAGGTCTGTGGGTAAGTGGGTGAGTGGACAGGTAGGTCTGACATCTGACGTGTCGACTCGTGGATTCCTCCTGCAGTCTAGCTTACAAAAGAAATGGAAATTTATGTAAACACTATTTTTACAATGGTTTTACAAAAACACTCTGCTGATGTAATCGTTTCATTGTACGCATATTTGTACTGGGTGACACGTGTTATTGACTGTGGAAATGATACTGTGCTGGTGTATTCTAGTAGACAGCATCCACGATACACTGATACAGATGATGATACAGTGTGTCCACATCCTGACAATGATGACAATAGATAATGATGGTGGTAGTGACGGTGATGATGATGATTATGATGCCAATGCTGGTTTACCGTCACTGCAGCAGCTTTGGGTATGAGCTCTGCTGTCATGGTGCGTCGGTCGAGACCTTTGAGATCGGATGTTGTGTGTACTCACCCTGACGAGTTGATGATGATAATGATGATGGTGGTAGTGGTTTTGCTGTCATTGCAGCTCTGCGTATGAACTGCTTGGGTGTATTATACGGGAATTGGAGACAGGATGCCTGTTTACACTAATCTCATGATGATGATGATGATGATGATGATGATGATGATGAAGGAAGAGGAGAAGGATGGTGGTAGTGGTCCAGTCCACCACCACATGATGATGAGGAGGAAGAGGAAGAGGATGGATGAAAGAGCAGGAGGATGGTTATGGTTGTGGCCCACCACCACATGATGATGATGATGATGATTGTGATGGTGGTGGTGGTGGTGGTGGTGGTGGTGGTGGTGGTGGTGGTGGTGATGATGACGACGGCGGCGGCGGCGGCGGCGGCGGTGGTGGTGGTGGTTGTGGTGGTGCCGATGGTGATGATGATGATGATCGTGGTGGTGGTGATGGTGATGATGATCTTGTTGTCACTGCAGCCCTGGCTATGAACTGCACGGGTGCGGCGGACGGAAACTACGAGATCGGGTGCCGCGTGTACACGACTTGTACGGCAGGTAAAGCGACAGTGACAGCCTGCGAGTCTGGCACCGTCTACAACACCGCCACCGGCAAGTGCGACGAGTGAGTCGTCTGAAGGGTCTCAGGCTCTCAGCTGTCAGCTCAGTCTCTGATTTATTCATTATCATCTTTCGCAGTCAGACAAAGGTTTCGGAGATTTTATTTTGCAAGACTTTTTTTTTTTACCGCAGGTGGTAGTGTTTTTTATCAGCCTAGTATGTATTCGCCTTTTTCAGACGATTCAAGTGACTATAGGCCTGGAGCTTGTTCTCTGTGTGCGTGTGTGTGTGTGTGTGTGCGCGCGCGCGCGCGTGTGCGTGTGTGTGTGTGTGTGTGTGTGTGTGTGTGTGTGTGTGTGTGTGTGTGTGTGTGTGTGTGTGTGTGTGTGTTGCACATAGTTATGCTTGAACCCTTGTTGATGTGTGCATTATGTGTTAATTTTCGTTCAATAGCTGATATCATTTTCCATTTCGATGTACATTATGTGTGTTGTTTGTTCAGCGCTTTGAGCAGTAGGGTAGGCACTTTACAAATTTCTATTCTTATAAGCTGTCGAGCGGTAGTTAACTGCAGTGTTTGTCGATCCACCGCACTGTCAAGCTGAACCCATCTGTGACAGCCCCAAGAACCCAAGGACTGTTCCAAAATGGCGGACGGTCACTTCCCGGACCTGGACAACGCCTGTCAGTCTTACTACACCTGTACCGGTGGATCCTTCGTCGGTCACAACTTCTGCCCTAGCGGTGAGACGTGTGTGTGTGTGTGTGTGTGTGTGTGTGTGTGTGTGTGTGTGTGTGTGTGTGTGTGTGTGTGTGTGTGTGTGTGTGTGTGTGTGTGATTTAGCCTTTTTCTCATTTGGCCCTTGTTTCATTTAGCCTTGACCTCATTTGGCCCTTGTTTTATTTAGCATTGTCCGGCACGTGTTGACCGCTGTTTCCTGACTAAGGTGCAGTAATGGATTGCAGTTCTATGTGTCTGTTTGGTGGTCAGTACGTCCGGCACGTGTTGACCGCTGTTTCCTGGTGACGTAAGGTGCAACAATAATCCACTTGCCCTTATAGGTGGATTGCAGTTCCATGTGTTTGTTTGGTCGTCAGTGTGTCCGGCCGTTAGCCGTTGCACGTGTTGACCGTTGTTTCCTGCTGTGGTTCCAGGGCTGGTGTTTAACGAGCAGAACAAGGCTTGCGACTGGCCGCAGTACGTGCTTCCGCCGTGCGGGAGACAGACTGCCGCGCCTGGGCCCTAAGTGACGTCAGCACATATCCGTTTCCGGTGTCACGCGGCATCGGGCATGAGGTCACTGGACGATGACGCGTTTTAGTGCATCGTTGTGTGGTGCAGCAGTTATAACACAGCCGTGGTTATTTTTACAGGCGTCTGTTTAAGTTATTTATTTCCCCATATCGTGCGGCCCAAGGCAGCTGGACTGTGTATTTAACATAATAATAATAATAGTAATAATAATGAGTATTTATCTATGCCTCTCTATATATATGGGTACAAGGCGCTTTCACTCAAAGTAAATTAGATCAGGACTTGTAATGTACTTGTAGTATCATTATCAGTAACATCATCGTTCACTCGACCCCCCCCACCTTGAAAAGAAAAAGATTTTTACCGGTTGTGTTTGCTTTTGAAGGTTGGCAATCTGAAAATCCGACCATCATGAGATCATGAAATCCATCACAAATTTACCACAACTATGAACAGTTATGAAAGCACAAATTACCAGAAAACGTGCAGATATCGGGGATGCATGGAGGCAAGGTTTTGTGAGACATTTTTAATCATATTTTTTTAGGGGATGGGTTCAATGCAATCAAATGTATTTCGCTACCTATCAACAGTTGTGTGCTCAGTGTACGCTGAATAGGTGACTACATTCTAACATACATGGTGTGCAATGATCTGAATAATAAAGATTGTGATACTTGTTCTGTTATGGTGTTCGTGTGGAGAGAAAATGTCAGTGCACGGTTCACACTCCCAGCATCGCTTTCCGACACCTTCCTCCAAAGGAGGATGTCGTAAACCAGCGTGCGTGCGTGCGTGCGTGCGTGCGTGCGTGCGTGCGTGCGTGCGTGCGTGCGTGCGTGCGTGCGTGCGTGCGTACGTGCGTGCGTGCGTGCGTGCGTGCGTGCGTGCGTGCGTGTGTGTGTGTGTAAACCAGTCCTTGGAGTTTGTGTACAGCTGTATATAACCTGTGCAATAGTATTTTTTGCGATGTTCGTCTAACTGTTCGTCTGTTGCTGTTTGTTTGTTTGTTGTTTTTGAGGGGATTTGTTGTTGTTTTGTTTTGGGTTTGTTTGTTGTTGTTGTTCTTGTTCTTGTTTGTATAATGCTGAATGTGTCATGTGGATTTCATACCTGATTTCCTGTCTAAACAGTCGATTGGTCGTCTTATCCGTTCTCGCTCATCATACTACTATCGCCGCCGCCAACACAAACAATAATAATAAGCACCTTGGCAAAATTAATTCATATTTCTCGTTGGGCCTACAGTTACTGATGCCTATGTGCTGTTGTTGGCCAAAAACTGTTTTTGAGTACGCCAGTTGTCGCTGTTGTTTTTAGCTTAAAATTGTTTCTCGGTGAGCGAGGGGGGAGGGGGGGCGTAAACAGTTATTACATTGGTATCAAGACAAAAATCTTTACTGATATTCCTCCCAAATACACAATACAAACAATTAGAAGGGGGGGGGGAGGGAGAAGAAAAGAAAAAAAGATTCCGATCCCTCTATTAGGTAGTACATCACGAGGGGGAGGGGGGGGGGACTGAGTAAACCAAGTCAGCAAAACAGCAACGACAATCAATCCTTGTCTATGTTACGGAGAGCAGGGTCGAGGGGAGCGGGGAGGGGGGGGGACACAACAAAAACAATCAGGCCAAACAAACCTCGGTCCGCTTTTTCTGGCTTTTTCTGTGAGATAAACGAGAATCTTTGGCACTTCCTGCAAGGTTTCGAGCCCAAGACCCAGGCTGTGTTGAAGAGAGGGTAAAACGGGGGGCCCAGTGGATGTTAGCATGCCGTTCTCGGCACGCAGGGCCCAGAATAGTGCGTCAGTGTACCGTCCTCCTGCACCGCGTCTGTTCCCTGCAAACACCTTTGTTGTCTCCCCTCCCGCTAGGGGGCAGACCTGTCGCCTTGCCCTGAGACAGAGGAACGTGGCTGCTGTCAGCAAATGGTGCCATGTGTCGCCCGCTCTATCTGAGTACGGGATGATTTGGGGAAGACAGCCGGTTTGGCCTAGCGGTAAGGCGTTAAGCTGGTAAGCGGAAAGACCTCGGTTCGGTACCGCTTCGGCTTTCCTTTCTCTTCAAAAGTTGTGTTTGTGGACACTGTCTTGTGACTTTGTCCATCACTTCCTACTGAAACATTAAAATGTCTCTCATCGCTGTCCATCTTAATGCAGGAATCATTCTGGTGGTGACAGTGTAGCGATAGGTATATAATCTCCTTCTTCCCCCACCTCCATACCCCCTTCCCCCTTCTCCCCGTCCCTAATAAGTCTTATGGTTTCTGTGGACGTTAAGAACCATGTTTACTATTATTTTGGGGAAGAAACATCAGACATCAGAGTTCAGGAGCTGTGTGAGAGTTGAAGTGGCCGTCCTGGGCTCCCGTCCTAATGAGCCTTATGGTTTCTGTGGACGTAAAGCAGCACTGAACCGTGCACACGCATTGGTCACAGTTTGTCCCTAATATGTCAACCGACATCCGAGGACATTAGCTCCACATCAACATCATCGGGGGAAAGAGAGGGGCGGTGATGAAGGGGGGCGGGGTGTGTGTGGGGAGGGGAAGCGGGGGGGGGGGGGGGGCAACGCGAAACCCAGGAGAACCTGGCAGTAGTTAAAACAACAACAAAAAAGACAGCTGAAAACTTTGTAATTACATTCACTCATGGCTGACTCCATGAGTGGACAGGTCAATAAACTTCAAACATCGGAACATTTACAGACATTACCTTACCAGTTCAGGCAGGTGAGGCAGGTAAATATGCGCACGCACACACGCAAACACGGACGCACGCTCGGGCGCACGCACTCACGCACCCTCCACACACACACACACACACACACACACACACACACACACACACACACACACACACACACACACACACACACACACACACACACACACACACACACACACACAAAGCAACGAAGCAAGCAGTTTGAATCAAACACATAATACAACTTTACCTATCGATTTCTCCGTCTTTTTCTTCTTCGCCCTTGTGTTTGCCTCCTCCGTTTCCAGCTTCTCTCTCTCTCTCTCTCTCTCTCTCTCTCTCTCTCTCTCTCTCTCTCTCTCTCTCTCTCTCCTCTCTCTCTCTCTCTCTCTCTCATCTTTGTCTTTCAGTATTCCAAAATTAAATTTCGCTACAAAACACACACACACACACACACACACACACACACACACACACACACACACACACACACACACACACACACACACACAACTGAACAAAAACACCACCACTGAACAACCATAACAACAACATCCTGAAAGGAGTTTGCTTCACTGAAGCACCACATGGTACCTTTTGCTCAATGCAGAAACACCAGCCAACTCCTGTTATGTCCCCGAAACAAACAGTGGTGAGGGCTAAAGCAGCCCCATTGTTTCTACAGGTCATTTATAAGAGACCCATCTGAGCAGCGCGAGCATCAGAAGAAGAAACAGTGCTAACCATAACGTACCTTGTCCACAGATGGTGACACTTCACAACTTCCTAAGTCATTCAAAAACGCGCGTAGCACAGTGACTCTACCCAAAGAGTTACAGCGCTTGATATTCAACGCCATAGCAACAGTCGTCCAATCAAAACGGTGAGGCGGAATTCGGAGATTTAACCAGCAGGATGAGAGAAGTTCATTGGTTGTCTGTCATTCTTTGCCTCACGGCTTTGTGTCAGGGTAAGTGTTTTTGATCTCTTTAAATTATTTCATGTCTATTTTTATTTAGCGTCGTCAGCACTTCTCTCGTGATACTTAAAATGATGTATTTCGCTTGCTGAATTCAGCATAATGCCCAAGGGAAAGTTGAGCAGTGGGGAAATGTTCAAAATGTTTTATGAAGATTTTTTTTTTTTTTTTTTTTTTAAATGGTGTATGTCTTAGGGGATGTTTGTGTGTGCTTTATTATTACTGTTATACACTTGTAAATCGTTAGTTTTGACGATTGTTGTTGCGACATGGTTTGTAAGCCTGTTTAGGGAATGCCTTAGTGTGTTAGAAACGTGGTTTTTCTTGTCACGAAAACTTTTGTATTAAGTAGTTTGGAGCAATACTTTCACAAACATACTAATATATACTTGCATATACCTCCCAGTTTTCAACGCTTGTTAGGGTTTTTAAGATATTTTTTTATGTTTGCACGTTCTTGCATTACGTTGTTTTGGTGGTTGTGTGTGCGTGCGTGCGTGCGTGCGTGCGTGCGTGCGTGCGTGCGTGCGTGTGTGTGTGTGTATGCATAGTGCCTGCGTGTATGTCTACGCGCGCGCGCATATTTGTATGTATCTAGGCTGCACCATAATTCTTCCTTTTTATTTAGTCTTTTCACGTAAGTGATATTAGACTGATCTTACGATTATTAACATAACAGCATATATCATCGAGTTACAGCAAAACAATAACAAAACTTTTGTAAGAATTAAAAAAGAAGAAGAAGATGCATTTGCTACACGATAAAACTGTGGCAGAAGCTTCATCTGACGACGGTTTCTGTGACGATGAAGTACAGCACACACAAATCGTCCATGACGCGATTTGCTGACTACTGCTTGTTGCCGCCTGACGTTGGCGGGAGGTGCCACAAGTATCATTTTGTCGCGACAAAAGTTTTGTCACATTAAAAAAACAGAAGCACTGACATTAAAAGATCTTAGCTTTTGAAGGCAAAATATTTTTGGCTGTCATCTTTTGTGAATAAAGTAAGTGTTTTTGTTAAAATTCGGCTTGTTGTCTTAAGACTGCTCCAAGATATTTGTACTCAGTCACTCTTTGAACTTTCACGCCTTCAGTAAAGAGCCTGGATCTGGAATGACAGTTGGAGCTTTTCTAAATCAGTCATCATTTTCTTTACATTCAAGTCAAGTCTTTACATTCAGTTCTATTAAAAAATTTGTCGCTACGAGCATACTTTTGTCGCGACAACAGACGTGTTTGTCGCGACAAAGACACGACAAAAATGTGACTGATGACGGCCAGTGCATGGTGAAGTTCCATGGCTGAATGACGACAGTGGGTTGTGGGTGTGCAGGCGTGCCGAAGAACGGCCGTCCTGACAAGACGTTCTACGACTGCACCGGGCTGGACGACGGCCTGTACATAGGCGACTGCACCCACTTCTACCGCTGTGAGAACGAAACGACCCGGATGTTGCCCTGCCCCGGAAATCTCGTCGTCAACGAGAAGCAGATGTGGGTGACTAGTGAGTTGGGGTCTGGCGTTGACCGTCTTGGCTTTAATAGTTCTTTTCCTTTTAACTGTCTCTCAGTTGACTTTCTTCTTCTTCTTCTTCTTCTTCTTCTTCTTCTTCTTCTTCTTCTTCTCTTCTTCTTCTTCTTCTTCTTCTTCTTAGTTTCCTCTTCCTCCTTCTTCTTTTTTTCTCCTCCTCCTCCTCCTCTTCTTCTTCTTCTTCTTCTTCGACTCCTCCATTCTTTTTCTTTTTGTTTTTTCTTCTTAAAAACAAACCAACTCCCGGGTGAAACCAATCAGTCTGCTAAAGCATCGCAAGCTTATTGCTAATGTTCCCGTTCATTTGAATAATGATAATAGTTATTAACCCTTCACTGCCTCAGCCTGTACAATCTCCGGGCTGAAAAGTGCACACATACACTCCTGCAAACAGTACATTCAATGGTCCTGTAGCAAATCTACTTTCAATACAAGTCCTTTCACGTGGTCTGCGAATGGGGAAAAAAAGCCTTAATGATTTCAAGTTTGGCCCTTTCATTGGTCGTTTTCTGAGTGACGGCGCGGCAAATATGTCAGTGAAAGGGTTACTATAGCTTAACAGCTTTTGTACAACGCACTTCAGTGGCTAGGACGGCATTGTATGCGATTTAGACAAAGGGGAAAGGGGGGGGGAGAGTTTACAGGAGTCCCATGTCATC
>OY757552.1:12448416-12449963 GCA_963584105.1 Alviniconcha strummeri
TACGCACACACACACACGCACGTACGTACACACGCTCACATGAGGACTAAGGACAAGTACAAAAAGACAACGGAACTAAAATGGCATGGCCATCACAAACTTGGGAAAACTTCGGCAAGCTAAACGCAGAGAAAAAAGCAACCATACAAAAAGGACAAACACAAGACAAAGAAAGCAGAAGCAAACGAAGACATAAACACAGAGAAAAAAAACAACCGCACAGAAAAGTCAAACAGAAACACAACTTAAAGCAAAAACAGCAATGGAAAAATAAACACAGAATGGGCAAAATAGAATGTAAACAAAGAAAGACAAAGAGGGTAATGGAGAAAAAGAAAAACGGAATGAGGGCCTTTAAATTAACATTAACAAAGCAAACAAACTAATACACCACCACCCACCACCACCCTCCCTCACTGAAAGAAATGGAGAAAAAAGAAGAGAAACTTGAACCCTTTGACTTCGACCCAAGAAAAAGAAAGGAAGAAAACCTTCAGCCCTTTGACTTGGAGTTAAACAGAAACGCTGAGAACATTACAGTCGAAGCAATAAATTTCTGGACGTTTTAAATGAACTTGCCTTCTCAAAACATATTTCGTTCCACGTGCATTTTGCATATTTTGTTCAGCCACGTTTTAATTTTTCTGATGAGATAATAAAGTAATCTTGAATCTTGAATCAAAATAAAATCTTGAAATCGAGAATGCTGCTTTAAAAGTTCCTCGGCTTTATATATATATTCTAAATTTAATTTTGTTAGTGAAGTATATCGGGACTGCCTAGGCGCAACAAGGGCAAGTCTCCTAGCTTGCCCGCGATTCCGGCATCGTGTCTAAAGTGTAGCCACACGAGGGTTTGCAATCCCTGGTTGTCACAACCTGCGGTCAGCCATGGGTTGGATTCGCGTGTCGCACAAGAAAATCGCATCAAGAAAGCATCGTGTGGCTTACACTTAAGAGCGGAGAGTCACTGGCTCAGAGCAAGAGTACTCGCTCCCGAAAGCCCAAGTTAAGCACCATCGAGCGTGGTCACCAAATGGATGGCTGATCATTACGTGCTAGGCTTTGCGCCGACCTTGAGATTCCTCTGGAGTCAGGTTCTGTGCACACTCTACAAAAGTCCTTCGGATGAGACTATACACCGAGGTTCCCTGTATATGTACGTATGCAAAAAGAGAACATGCACACGTTAAAGTGACCCTATAGTCCATGGAAACGCTGAAATAATCCAGCATGCACTAACAGTATCAGAGTAGTCATAATGTTGAAGTTGGACACTATAGAGAAGATGATGATGTGGAGCTTAATGTCCTAGGATGTCGGTTGACATATTAGGGACAAACTGTGACCAGTGCGTGTGCGTGGTTCAGTGTTGCTTTACGTCCACAAAAATCATAAGGCTCATTAGGACGGGGAGCCAAGGACGGCCACCTTGACTTTCACACAGCTCCTAAACTCTGACACTATATCGTTCGTTCTGTTTTTGTTTAATGTCCTCAGATGCGATGACACTATAGAAGAAGGACTTTTGATATCAGGCACGATGTT
>OY757552.1:12450163-12498095 GCA_963584105.1 Alviniconcha strummeri
AGGTTCTTGCAGACAGGCTAGACAGGTCCCAGCGGAGACATACTAGACAGGTCCCAGCAGAGACGTGCTAGACAGGTCCCTGCAGATAGGTCCCACCAGAGACAGGCTAGACAGGTCCCAGCAGGGACAGGCTAGACAGGTACCTGCACAGACAGGCTAGACAGGCCACTGCACAGACATGCTAGACAGGTCCCATCAGAGACAGGCTAGACAGGTCCCTGCAGACATGCTAGACAGGTCCCAGAAGAGACATGCTAGACAAGTCCCAGTACAGACAGGTCCCAGCAGACAGGTCCCAGCAGAAACAGGCTAGACAGGTCCCTGCAGAGACAGGCTAGACATGTCCCAGCACACTGTCTAGACAGGTCCCTGCACAGACAGGATACACAGGTCCCAGCCATGCTGTAGACAGAGGCTAGACGAACAATCAGCTTGGAGCCTTGACGTTGAACTCAAACACCTACTCCGAAAGCCCCTGGCATGACACACTGTCTGCTGACGTAACTATGCTTGGTCAAAATGTTCTTGGTCACACACGGTAACCAACATACAGATGTACATGCAAAGGCAAAAATAGTTATTTTAGTATATAATATATATATATATGAAAAGAAATCGAAAAAGAGATGACTTTCGCTATTAAGTACATGTACTTATTCCTTGAGCTATAGTTCAGAAACAAAAAGACCTCTCCATCCCCACCTCCCCCCCAAAATAATAATTTCAGCAGTGACAAGAAACAGCATCCAGCAGTCAGTTAAGATAAACCACAACAATGTTGTACATGCACTAATTCACATGCATAATGTATGTAATCATCTCTACCATTGTAAAAAACAAAAAAAACAAAAAACTGACAGAAATAAAGAACGCTACAATGAGAAAAACAGAAAGCAATTTCTTCCACCAAAAATAGCAAACAAATCTGACTGATAAAAGGTCATAATCACGAAGTGATGCACTGACTTAACAAAAAACTCATTTTAAAAAAGATTCATGAAAAAGAATTCAGAACCATCCCGTATAAATGAAATAAATGCTCCATATATAAAGAATGTGGTACACCACAAAAGTAAATCAGCCACTTTTTTTCATACTGTCCCTTGCCTCAGCCATTCCTATTCATGTGCTTAGTACAAAGTAATGAACTGTGCGATAATAACAGTTTGTATTACAAACAACTGGAAGTTGAACACAACGAGCAAATGCTCAGTCAACTTCTGTATCTGCTGTTGCTTTCTCATACTCTCCTGTTCAATTTCTGTCCAAACCTGGAAAATATAATTATCTGCTGTTATTTTTTCAAAAACTCCTATGATCTTGAATTTTGTTTAGCAGTCACTGAAATCAGTATGAAGCTCTATGGAGGTTATCATCATGCAAAGTTTCAATGATCTCACTTGAGAGGCTTCTGGAGAGAAAAAACAAAACAAAAAACAAAAACACATAAGCATCTTCTACATGCGTTACATGAGTTACATCAGCTATCTCCCTTGTCTACTTAAATTAAAGTCTCAAAGTTTTGTGGATGACCTTTATCCATGCATACAAGTTATAACAAATTTGAATTTGACTTCAACAGGATCAGACCTTTATTTGAAATTAGGATTTTTTATTATGAGCCATCTAAAACATCTCTGACTTTTAAATAAGTCAAAGTCACTGAATCTGCTATAGAGAAAAAATTTCAGTATGGGTTCAAATCATACAAAGTTTCAAAAATGTCATTTTGAGGTTGCACCAGAAAACTCAAACTATAAAATTTTTACCTACCAGAATAACAATCCAGCAATCATTGCATAGACCTGCATGATTTTTTTCTACATGAATCACAAATGCTTTGCAAAGTTTACTGCACACTCCAATGGCTGCTGCGCAACAAATTCACTGAATGGCTAATTGTGATGTTTTGTCTATTTGTTAATTCATTGTATGGATGGAACATCACCAAGACAAATTCCTGTGCACATTTAAATGTCACTGGCGAATAAATATCCTTGTATCCTTGAATGTTTTAATGATTTAATGGGGTGCTAATTCACCCCACAATGTCCTCTTTTTCCATGCACATTCTGACCTGCACATTCTGTCCTGTAATGAAAACATTTCTTTCAAAAACAAATTCACTGGAAGAAGAAGTAAACACTTTTCTGCTTCAGTTAAAACTATGGGTACTATTATGCTTTTGTGTGTGTGCATCAACAATCTAGTCAAAAAACATACTGGCCAGAGTAATAAACAATTACTAAACACAGTAACAAAACACAAACACACACACACACACACACACACACACACACACACACACACACACACACACACACACATCACAAGTTTAATTAGAGAAGAAAGGGCTGCCATGCAGATTAACATTGATAATATAAATCTCTCACAAACGTACCAAAATACACTGAAACTTCAATCAACAGCCATAAAAACATTCATGTGAACCATGTCCATGCACAGACACAATCCTAACAGCTGCAGAAGAGTTGGCACAAGTTCAACACCGACTCTACACACCAACACCTACAGACATTACAGAGAGGAGGAACAGCACAAGTTTAGCCCCAAAATGCCGATTCTTTCCTCTCGATATGTAATATTTGGTTCAGACGACAACAAAATAGGCTTCATCCACCTCCAGTATTAACTACAAACTACTCTTACCTATGTGAATGTCTAGGATCACTTTTCAATCAAAAGCCAGATGGTCAAAAATAACTAGTTTTCAACAAGCGGCTGAGTGAGCAGACTTTGTCGTAACAACATTTAGACCTTTTTTGCGGGAAACACAATTTACATCTTTCTTTCTAAAAGGAAAGGGGAGCTAACAAAAAAAGGAAATGTTCCCATATATCTTGCCTAACTTGCAGAAAGTGTGGGAGACACATACAAGTTACTGATAAAGTGGAAAACCAGTGAAAGGAGGTGGGCAGGTTTTCTAAGACAAAAGCTTCCTGACAAAAGGTGTTCACCACTTTCAACACAAAACTCTTAAATATGTCATTCAGCTTCCCCGAGTTTACACAGTAGACGCAAGAAAACCCATAAAACGAATGGTGTTACATTTGTGCACATGACAGGTTCAGAACTTTGATATAACAAGCATGGCCATTTTAATAAGACAGAAACTGACAAACATCATCACTGGGCAACACTTCTGGAATGCTACTGGTAAGCAGGTACGACACGCATGACCACATGCACCATCCTGTACAGTTACAAAGAAATGATACATGTATACATATGTACATATACACACGCAAATAATACGTGCGGTCAGCGGATTTAGCCTAGCGGTAATTAAAGGCGCTAGACTGGCAAGCAGACAAACTTCAGTTCAAGTCCACATCAACTCTCCGTACTCTTCAAAAGTTGTGGTTTGTGCTGTCTTGTGACTTTGCCACTCACAGTTAGTAAACGTTAAATTGGCTTGCACCACTGCCCATCTTATTAATGCAGAATCATTCTGGTGGTGACAGCATAGCACTAGGTACACCCCCACATCTCCCCCCCCCACCCCCACCCCCCCGAAATTGCCATCCCTACCAGTACCAGTGCCTTTCCAGACGCAACTCGGGTTTAAACAAGTTTAACAAAAACACAAATAACACACGTGAAATTCTGCTCTACATATCCATCAAAAACAAAATGATGCAATTATGCTGAAGCTGCAGAAACTACAAAACACCAATGTGCATTTGAGAAACCATAGAGAGAGAGAACACAGCTGAGCTGCCAACTACTCGAGCACAACAGCCAATCAGAACACCACGCTTCATACCGTCTGCACTCAAAACCCAAAGGGTGGCTACCACATTTTCCTCACAAACTAAAGTATTGCAGTGGAATGAAAGGCTGGTTGACTCTAAACAAAATTTCGAAAACACCTAACGACACCCCTTCACAGATGACAAGAGATAGCAGCAGCAGTCAAACGATGCACATTATGATCATCTGCATGCTGAATCAGACTCCAAGCATCATGCATTCCACCAGTCAACACAAAGTGCCACACAGTGGTCAAACAGAAAGTGTGTGAAGAAAGGGGCAGGGCTTTGAGCTCAGTGTGGAACCGTCTATGGTTTGGGATGTGAGTGGGGGATGGCCGGGGATGGGGGAAGGGGGGGGGGGGGGGGCAGGGGAGGGGGGTGCATGAGATTCACAAGGGTAGAGGAGACAGGGAGGGAGCAGACATCCCAAACTGACAGGGAGGAGGGTAGCAGACCCCTGACTGGAGAGTGGTTGTCGGGCAGACCCGCACCATACACTATACCGAGTAAAACCCTGCAGAGCGAAAACTTACACCACGAAACCCACAAAGCAAACCCCTACAGAACTAATCCCTACAAAGCTAAACAGTGCAGCATGAAACATACTCTCTCTCTCTCTCTCTCTCTCTCTCTCTCTCTCTCTCTCTCTCTCTCTCTCACACACACACACACACACACGCATGCGCATGCAAACACACACGCATGCGCACACACACACACACACACACACACACACACACACACACACACACACACACACACACACACAACCACACACACCAAGACATGTATACATCCAGAAGTATGTTTGCTTTGAAAGTTTCACATTGTAGGGTTTGGCACTGTAGGCATTTGCTTTGTAGGTTATGCAATTCACAGTGTAGGGTTTCACTCAGTAGGACCACAGCTGTTGAGCAGGCCCCTGACCATGGTCAGTCACTGTGTGTCTTAGAGGAGCTGTCTTTCTCTGAAACAGGTTTAGTCCAACTGGTGGAAGAGATCAATCTTCACACTTAAAATCAAAGATCTGCTTTAAAATGACTCCCTGATTTTATATTCAACTTTGAAACTGAGTTCCATGGGAGACCGGTAGCACCAGCAGGATAGCAGCCCTGACTGAATACACAAACTAAAAGTCACACTGCTGACACCAATTTCTGTGTGTGGTTCACACATCCCCCCCCCCCCCCCCCCCCCCACCCTCACCCCTACAAACACCTGCAAGCCACAAAGGCACACCCAAATGTCTGCACGCCCATGTTCCCAAATGCTTAAGGCTGTGTTCTCTTCCTTGAGCATACTGAGCCCACCAGACAGCACTGACAGTCCCGACACTCCAACCCTCCTCATTCTGCACTTTCGCAACAGATTCTACCCAACTGTCTCTCACAGCCAGGCTAGTCCCCCCTCCCCCCTTACATGAGCACTGCCCCTCCCCACCCCCCACCCCCCAACGTCCATCCCCCAAGGTGATTTTCCTCAAACAAACTGAGGGAATAATATAGCATACAGCTTGAGGGCATACATAGCTTTCAGGAACTAAGTTGAAGGAATACACAGCTTGGTGGAATATACACAGTGACTTGCAGCTGAGCCTTTCAAAGGAATAGAAACTTTGCATCTCAACCTTCACAAAATTCAGAATATTGATTACAAAATGAAACAAAAAAATCTTCATCAAAATATATATATATATCACTATGACCAAGATGCAACCCTTGTTTAAAGATTCATAGTTTGTAGTCATTGACTATGAGATGGTGCAGCAAAAGTGCAAAGGTAAACACTGCATTATCAACACGTGTGACTTGCTTTACACTGGTATCATGTGCAAGAGAATCGTTAAAGGGGACCCCAAGTGAAGAGGAAGTTGGCCTGAACATGTAAAACATTTAACAGCTCCCTTTGTTGACCTTTCAAAGTTGTTGTTCTATCAATATTTATGCAACAGAAGTACTTTGTTTGTTTGTTTGTTTTTTCTTTTTGAACTCCTCAGGGTGTATGCTCACCCTTTATAAATGAAGAGGGGGGAGCAAAAGACTGGCTCATGAGCTAACAATAATATGTACTTCAACCTCACGAACAAACCTTGTTCATGCTGTAAGTACACTGTGACATACACAGGTCAGACGCAAAATGGTAGCGCTGAGCAAGTCTTGGCAAGTTTCAAATGTAGTTTTCGAACAAACCTGATGATAAATCAACAGAAAAACTACTGTGAGCCTATTTTTATTCCATTCCAACTGAAGGCTAGGGCATGTGGTGTTGGTCTGCCTGGGGTTCCCTTTAAACACATTCTCAACAACAGCTAAAAGGCAAGAAGGAAGCAGGGTGGAAGAGGGCCTGTTGGCTTTAGTCATGCAATGATGTGCACATATTTTACATGACTCGAGCATCTATAACAAAATAATGGTTGAAGACTGGTTTGGGGAAGTGGGGGAAGGGGGGAAGTTGGGGGGACTGGAGGGGGGGGGGAGACTGGAGGGGGGGGGGGAGACTACATCTATGTTACATACAATGATACATGTACAATACAACTTCATGTAAAAAACACACATAATAGTGTCCTGACTTTACAGTACTTATTTTATTTACACTTCATTAACTTCACTTTATTAACTTACGGAGCACATTATTGCAAGAGACCAAGACAGATTATGCAAAAAAAATTATTCATTGCTGAATACACGAACTTCTCTTTTTATTGAAGACTTCCTCTCAGAGTCTTTATACCAGATCCAAACCTACCTAGTCTTCTTCCCTAAACTTTTGCCTCTGTCCCACTACAGCATGGCTCAGAATCAACTGAGTAGACGTCTTTCATGGGAAGTGCCAAGCATGTTGTACAGAAGTTTTGTTAACTCACAGTCAAATGGGTAGGCAACTTTCAAGGGTAGTGCCATGCATGTTGGGCAAACGTTTTGCTAACTCACACTCAAATGGGTAGGCAACTTTTACTAGTTTTAGGGGTAGTGCCAAGCAGTTTGTACAGATGTTTTGTTAACTTAAAATATATATAAACACACAGTACACAGGTCTGAATCCTTTTGAACCAACCAGTATTGCACAAAATCCTACATCAAATTAACTGTATAAAGTCATCACCCTCCTGAAAGAAATGGATACCACATCAGATACTATTATTATGAGTTTCTGTAAATATTTATGTATTTCTGCACCACGAACCTGTTGCCGTAACATGTTACAATGCTGATGCTCTTCCTTGCACACAGTTGGTACTCCTCAACAATGCCATTCCATGCATACAATACATACCTGAATATCTACATTCCATGCATACCTCAATGTTTGCATTTCATGTATATCAAAACAGTATTTCATACTACAGATTTTAATATGTCTCAAATGGGAATTTTGCCGTTGAACAGGGCAGTCTGCATTCCATGGCTACCTGAATGTCTGCATTCCAAGCATACCCAAATGTCAACACAACATTTTATACTTTCACGGTGCAGACATCATTGTCTCAGATGGGATTTTTTTCTTTGGGAGGGATTCAGATTGCTGTCCATATTCCATGCATACCTCAATGTCTGCATTCCAAACAAACCTGATGATGATGATGAGTTGATGCTTAATGTCCTCAGATGTCATTTGACATATTAGGGACAAGTTGTGACCAATGCCGAAGCACGGTTCAATAAAAGCCACAAAACAAACCTGATCATAAACACATGATTTTATAGTACAGCTTTGTCATTTTAAATGGAATATTTGGGGTGGGGGTGGGGATGGGGGGGAATTCAGGTCACTGTCTGCTGTCCATGGATACCTGAATGCCTGCATTCTGAACATACCCAAATGTCAACACATCATTTTATAGAACACATTTTACTGTCTGAGTCATATCGGAATGAAAACAGGTTGCTGACTGCATTCCATGCATACCCAAATGTCTACATTCCAAGCATGACCAAATGTCAACCCAGCATTTTATTGCAGTCAAAACCCACCTTGCCACCAACCCGACCCAACAGTTAATTACAGTCATTTTGCCTTCAGTCTGAACTTTTCTTTCTATTCTATGCCTGTAAAAAAAAAACCCCGCTACTATAGGCTCTCGAACTGCAGTCAACTTGGCTAGCTCTGTCTAGTCTTACACATACTCTGTATCTGAAGGAAACTGTCAGCCTTACTTAGCAAAAGACAGCCTGGCTGCCAAACTGATGGCCTGTGCCAGAGCTGATGAGATCGGATCAAAAGAAAGAATGTGTGACTAAAGCATTCTGGATCCCACAACAGTGTCCATTATTTAATGCACAGCTGTCTGTGACAGTGTGAGTGTGACACTGAACAGACAATGCACAGCCCTCTGTAACAGGTCACTGAACACACCATGATTTCAGTGGATCCCAGCAATGTCTGTTGTTCAAAGAACAGCCAGTTCAAGCCTGGCCTGTGACTAAACTCGTGAAAGCAAACTGAGAGTGAAGGGACCACACACCCTGAAGTCAAATTCTCAAGAAAAGAAAATCAAAGGAACGCAGTGACAGTAAATTCTAAATAACTACAGGCATGGGAAGTGCAATACAACTGAGCCAACAGAAAGAGACAGTTGCTATTGCCCTATTGTGTCTTGAGTGGAGCAGCCACTTGCAGCTGCTTCAGTCCTGATTGATGTCCAGATTGTCTCCAGCCAGGACAGACAGACAGACAGTGGGAATCGCCAAACCTTGAAGTTTAAACTTAAACGCTGCCCGGTCCTTTGCACAACGTGATACTCATAGAGTCATACATGAGTCTTCCTATTTACACAGACAGTGCCCGTCTCTACAACCTAAACACCATCTAGTCCCTTGCACAGATATGAAACTCATAGTCGTACACACTCCTCCCTGTTTAGACAGTGGCTGTCTCTACACCCTAAACACCATTTGGTCCTTTGCACAAATCCGATACTTGCAGAGTCATACAGACTCTTTCCTATTTAGACAGACAGCATCTGTCTCTACACCCTATACACCATCTGGTCCTTTGCACAAATCCAATACTCGCAGAGTCATACAGACTCTTTCCTATTTAGACAGACAGCGGCTGTCTCTACACCCTAAACACCCTCTGGTCCTTTGCACAAACACTCACGCAGACTGATCATGATACTCATGCAGACTCTTTCTCACACCCTTTACACCCTGCATGTGTATGTTCTCTACACCCTGAACACCATCTGATGTCTTACACAATGACAGTGCAGACTGTTTGTTACCTAGTCTCCACCTGTGTGTTACATGCCAAGAGTGAAGCTCACCAGCGTGTTCGTGAAAACAGCTGCAGAGCATGCAGCTGGGCAGGGCACAAGGTTCCAAGGGACATGAATGGAGCATGTAACTCAGCCAGGAGGTGGGGGAGGGGAAGGGGGCATATGACATGGTTCACGGGTCAGCGACACATGACACGGTTCACGGGACAGGGGCACATGACATGGTTCACGGGACAAACAATCACAGGCAGCGGTTGGAAACACTGTTCGCAAACTGCGCAAACACAAGTCTGTCACACAGCAAACCATCCACAGTTTGTTTTCTTTCGCATTCGCAGGGACCTGCTGTGGTATCTATAAAGCTCAGGACTGTGGCCTTCATTCCATTCCATCTGGGAGATCAGCACGGGCAGCACACAAGAAATGCATGCTGGGGAGTTTATTTCCCCATCGGCGTCGGTCTTAAGAGACAGTAACACACCCCATCAACACCCTGCTCTGCATGTAACAAAAGCACCCATTGCACCTGCACAGTTTCAACCTAGAGGCCCACTCTCATCACCATTCACCCAACGATGTCACGACGCTGGTGAACTGCAGCGAACACTGAGAACAAGCCACCACAAATCATCCATGAATCGTCATACATCCCACTTAACTCGCTGAAGTTTGCCAGTCACTCAGAGCGTATCATTTTTGTGCACATGGTCCTTAAGAGTGGTTCAGCTGTATCGAACTGCTTGCGTCAGCCTCTGGGCGCTGTTCCATAACTCAGTAGCATCCAGACCCCCTAGTCGAAGGGCTTTGAAAGGAAATGATCACACACCGGGGACTTGTGGGAGAAAACACACCCTCACCGCTGCTGTGGAACATGAAATCAAACACCTGCTGGTCAAAATGTACCGTATCAAAACGCTACCATCCCATCGATTTTGTGAAGACGCCAACTTCCAGCGCTCGCTGAAGATGCCATCTTGTGCAAGACAAGGCAGGTAGACACCTCAACCTCTTAATGCTGGCCGAAGATGCCAACTTGTGCAAGGCAAGGCGAGTGGATGTGTCAACCTCCAGCGCTCACTGACGGTGCGAACGCACGCAGGACAAGGTGGGGGGGACAGTCACATGTCCAAAACAATAGCCACTGGTTCTTCAGGAGCACAGGAAGTTCTGAGCAGCTGAAGGTGTTTGCACTGGACCCCCACAAGGCAGCAGCAGTGGCTACGTGAAGGGTGTGGCTACAGGCTGGTCGTCATCCGCAGGCTCCATGGGGCAGGGGGAGCGGGAGGGGGTGTCGTCAAACCCCCCTGTCACGTTGAACGAGGACACATCTGACGGCTGGGTGTCATCGTTGTCCGCCGCTGACAGAAACTCCATCTCTTCTGTGTCCGTTGGAGATGGCTGCAATTAACAGAAAAAGAAAACAAATTCAGTTCATCCACCACAGCACCATAACCATTCCCTCAGTCAACTGCTCAGTTGGTCGCTCAGTCCATCAGTCCATCAACCAAATGATCAGTCAGTTCTCAGCCTGTCTGTTCCATGGCATTCACTCATCCACTTGTTTTCAAAGCAGCACTTACCTGCAGGCTGTTCTTGTTGCCGTTGCTGTCCACGTCATTGTTGGAGGCGGTGTCAGAGAAGTTGGAGAAAGGCAAACTTTTGGGGGGCTCTAGCCGATCCTGGTAATAAACAGTTCAAATCACCACTACTGTATCTGTGTGTGTTGGTGTGTGTGTGTGTGTGTGTGTGTGTGTGTGTGTGTGTGTGTGTGTGCGTGCGTGCGTGCATGCATGCATGCATGTGTGCATGCATGCGTGTGCGTGTGTATGTGATGGTGAGTGTGTGAATGTGTGCATTTGTATGCACACACCCATACTGTGTGTGCACAACTATGCAAGCATGTTTGTGTGCATGCATGCGCCTGTGGGAGTGCACACATGCATGTTTGTGTGCATGTGTATATGTGAATGTATGTGTATGTGTGTCTACATGCATGTGTGTGTGCATGTGTGCATGCGTGCATGTATATGTGTGTGTGTGTGTGTGTGTGTGTGTGTGTGTGTGTGTGTGCATGCATTCATGCATATGTGTGTGTGTGTTTGTGCATGTGTGTATGTGTGTGTGTGTGTGTGTGTGTGTGTGTGTGTGTGTGTGTGTGTGTATGTGTGTGCATGTGTAAGTGTGTGTGCATGTGTGTGTGTGTGTGTGTGTGTGTGTGTGTGTGTGTGTGTGTGTGTGTGTGTGTGTGTGTGTGTGTGTGTGTGCACGCATGTATGTGTGTGCATGCATGTGTGAGTGTGGGTGAGACAATGTCCACAAGTGTGCATCTGCATGCACATGTATGCATGAATGTGTGTGAGCATGTGCAAAAGGGCATGCACCCTAGACCTGCAATCAACCATACAACGTGATGCCGCAATTACCGATAAGGGGGAACGCGAGCGGCTTCGTTTGCTTCCATCGGACCTCAGGGCCTGCATGGCTGCCCTGATCTTGATCAGCATCCACTCTGGAACCTCAAAACCCCGACACTCGTGCATCATCAGCGTCGGGCTGTCCCTGCAACACGGACACGTCAATTGAGAACCCCTGGTCTGCCCCCATTGTTAGTGCCACTCCTCGCAGTCGCTTCATTTTCCTTGCTTCACTCAGATATCAACCATTTTACGCTGCAGTTTTAAAGCCAGTTATACCAAATCAATAGAACACCCATTTCTACAGCTTCACACAATATACATAGTAGTTGCCGTTCCTACCAGTCCATCCTGCCTGCAAGATCTGTTTGACCCTTTACAGTCTGCAAGCAAGCAAGGGCTGCACCATTTTTCATAGCAAAAACTGGACAGGTGTTCACAGAGGTCACACTGACCTAACAAAAACACACACATGCACACACACGCACACACACACCCAAAAAACAGGCTTTAAATTAAAAATTGTAACTCAGTGCTCGTAAAAGGTTGTACATGGGATCAGGGGCACCAAAGACCTAGTTTTTAATCAAGCCAGTCATCAGCAAGCATTCTGTCACATGTTACAGACCCACAAAGATACAAACACAGCCTGAAAATAAGCAGCCAGAAAGACCCCCAGAGATCAAGCCCATCATCAGCAAGCATTGTGTAACACCATATAGACCCACAAAGATACAAACACATTCAGAAAATAGAAAGACCCCCAGAGATCAAGCCCGTCATCAGCAAGCATTGTGTAACACCTTACAGACCCACAAAGATACAAACACATTCAGAAAATAGAAAGACCCCCAGAGATCAAGCCCGTCATCAGCAAGCATTGTGTAACACCTTACAGACCCACAAAGATACATTCAAAAAATAGAAAGACCCCCAGAGATCAAGCCCGTCATCAGCAAGCATTGTGTAACACCTTACAGACCCACAAAGATACAAACACATCCAGAAAATACGTCATTCACAAAGACCCCCCGAGATCAAGCCCGTCATCAGCAAGCATTCTCACAAAGATACAAACACATCCAGAAAATAAGACAGCCAGAAAGACCCCCAGAAATCAAGCCTGTCATCAGCAAGCACACACCATAACATGTTACAGACCCACAAACTAAGGCAGCCGGAAAGACCCTCTGAGAGCCAGGGTGGGAACCTAGACTGTGTTGCTGCGGAGCCTTACTTGTACTCATCAGACTTGCTGAGGTCCACGATGTCCTCCACCAGCAGCATGTAGGCCTTGCCGCCTGTGGCCGGCATCAGCTTCTGTTCATGCAGCCACACCTTGTCCTCCTGGTCGCCCGAGTACTGAAACAACACGACGCAGTAGTAATGTCTGAACAAGTCAACCTTAAAGGCACAGTCCAGTTTGTGGAGCTGCTACACACAGACCTCTGAGACGCTTGTCACCGAGGGTCCACCCACGCCCACACACAAACCTCAGACAGACACTTGTCACAGAAGGTCAACACACACACACACACACACACACACACACACACACACACACACACACACACACAGAGTCTCACACACACACACACACAAACTTCTGAGACACACTTGTCACTTAGGGTCCACACACACTCACACTCACACACACACACACACACACACACACACACACACATGCACACACACACACACACATGCACACACACACACTGTACTACATACAACACCACTCACCACAACACGAGAGATTTCAACTCTTCTTTCACTTTATGCGCTGTGCAGTGCCCCTCACTATTCAAACTGCTGCACTCCCTTCCCACAGTTATCCAACTGTCCAGAACTTGTTCCATTTACAGCAGCAGTGCATTCATTCCACATATGCTCTGTGAGATACTACATGTCAGAACCCACTCAGCGTCAGCTGACCAAGGTACCTCACCTTCTACCTTAAACACATCAGGATGTCGGATATACAGCTGCCCCCTTGTGACAGGGACCAGGTTCTTACTTTAAACACGTCAGGATGTCGGATATACAGCTGCCCCCTTGTGACAGGGACCAGGTTCTTACCTTAAACACGTCAGGATGTCGGATATACAGCCGCCCCCTTGTGACAGGGACCAGGTTCTTTCTTACCTTAAACACGTCAGGATGTCGGATATACAGCCGCCCCCTTGTGACAGGGACCAGGTTCTTACCTTAAACACGTCAGGATGTCGGATATACAGCCGCCCCCTTGTGTTTCCCAGGCCAAGAGCTCTGAAACAGGGGCAATTCCTGGTTGTGATGGATGACAGCAAAATGGGATACTCATACAAACCATAAAATATACCCCCTACCCCCCAAAAACTACTTTAACAGCAGAAACATTACCATTTAACATTTTCAAAGCAGTCTAACCTCTTGGCTAAAATTAGACAAGGTTTGTTGCCTTGTATAGATACTGTAAGTCACAGTCTTATTGTCAGTATACACATGCCCACTTTGTTTGCACTTGGCCTAGTAATAAAACACCAGCACACCTAGTCTGATTGCAAAGAGGTCAACGGTACACAAAACATTGGATTGACAAAGTTGTGAACCTTCACTGTGACTTGACTTCAAACACAGTAATCCTGTGTAATTTAACGACAAGACACTTGACTTACAACACATCCACACCTTTGCTTCAAGTAAGTAAACATGGTGCTTAACGTTCACAGAAACCATAAGGCTTATTAGGGACGGGGAGAAGGGGGGAAGGGGGTATGGAGGTGGGGGAAGAGGGAGATTATATACCTATCGCTACACTGTCACCACCAAAATGACTTCTGCATTAAGATGGGCAGCAATGAGAGCCATTTTAATGTTTCAGTAGGAAGTGATGGGCAAAGTCACAAGACACTGTCCACAAACCACGATCTTTTTTAAGGGAAAGGAGAGCCGAAGCGGTATCGAACCAAGGTCCTTCCGCTTACCAGCCCAACGCCTTACCCCTAGGCCAGACCGGCTCACTTTGCTTCAATCCTCTCCCTTGAGCTTATAACACATCCACACCTTTGCTTCAATGCTCTCCCTTGAGTTTATAACACATCCACACCTTTGCTTCAATGCTCTCCCTTGAGTTTATAACACATCCACACCTTTGCTTCAATGCTCTCCCTTGAGTTTGTAACACATCCACACCTTTGCTTCAATGCTCTCCCTTGAGTTTATAACACATCCACACCTTTGCTTCAATGCTCTCCCTTGAGTTTATAACACATCCACACCTTTGCTTCAATGCTCTCCCTTGAGTTTATAACACATCCACACCTTTGCTGCAGTGCTCTCCCTTGAGTTTATAACACATCCACACCTTTGCTTCAATGCTCTCCCTTGAGTTTATAACACATCCACACCTTTGCTTCAATGCTCTCCCTTGAGTTTATAACACATCCACACCTTTGCTTCAATGCTCTCCCTCGAGTTTATAACACATCCACACCTTTGCTGCAGTGCTCTCCCTTGAGCTTATAACACATCCACACCTTTGCTTCAATGTTCTCCCTTCAGCAGTTGTCAGGATCTGGAGCTGGATTTATACACTGCAGGGACCATTTTTCTTTTGCTTTCTTTTTACTGAAGTTTTTTATTTTGACCATCATTTGGGATGGCAGAATATCCAATGTTTTGCAAAGTCCCATAGCCCCACACACGTGACGCAGGAAGTGGAGGAGGAGGAGGGGGAGAGGGCAGGAGGAGCGAGAAAAGAGAGGCCACACCGGACTTACTTGTTTGCCCGCGCTCCCATTACAAACTGTGTGTCTGATCGGACTCTCTCAGGGTTCCACTGAAGGCACAAAGAAACAGTCACAAGCATTATAGCAAGTTAGTGAGGAACTGGATTTTAATGTTCTGTCAACGGCACGGGACAATCAAACTCACTAACAAGTGCACACTTCAAAGTGATTGAATTTTAACATCCTGCCAGCTGCACGGGACAATCAGACTCACTAACAAATGCATGCCTCAAAACTCTTCTCACATGTAAACCCTATCTCAAGTCAAATATACAAAGTCAATCCATACACAAATATTAAACAAAACATACATACATAAATACACAAAACGTAAAACAAACATGTTTGAAGAGTTAATCCCTTCAATATTGCCCTTGTTTTAAAAAAAATCATATAAGGCTAGGACATGCTTGTATAAATGGGCAGAGTTAAGAAATGACCACACAGAAAGAGCAAAACGGCTAGGCAGGAAAACAGAAGAAATAGCAATGGGAAGTAACTTCCTTCTTTTTTTCTAACACACTTGTTCCCATCATCAAAATATATTATTAAGCAGCCCTGCTCCAAGCACCCTGACAAACAAGACACAGACCACATTAGACAAACAAAGAGAACTTCGTTACCTTCGGCCCTTCTCGTCTAACATATTCTGACTTCTGGGGCTTGATTGGTGTGGACCTTCTGCACACACACATACAGAGTAGAAAAAAAAATTGTTTACAAAAAAGCATGTTGGGGCCACTGCAACACTGAAACAAACAAAACATGAAGTACAATTACAAAACCCAGTACAGTTTAGTGAAAACAGCAAATGCAATTCATGTATAAAATATCCTGTGTCCTTGGATATATGAAAAAAATTTATTTAAAAAAGCAAATTTTTTCGGGGGGGGGGTTGTTACGAAAAAAATTAGCTGCTCACTTCAAATCTGTTTTCCTGTCCAAGTTAGGTGCAAATCAGCCAGCCTAAAAATCTTTTCACAACATATCAACAGGAAACACCAGTCACACAAAGAAACAAAAGGTAAGTAAATGGATGTTAACATCCTGTCAACTGTAACGTGAGCCCGTTTGGCCTAGCGGTAAGGCGTTAGGCTGGTAAGCGGAAGGACCTCAGTTCGATACTGCTTTGGCTCTCCTTTCTCTTCAAAGGTTGTGGTTTGTGTCCACTGTCTTGTGACTCTGTCCATCATTTCCTACTGAAACATTAAAATGGCTCTCATCGCTGCCCACCTTAATGCAGAAGTCATTCAGGTGGTGACAGTGTAGCGATAGGTATATCTACCTCTTCCCCCAACTCCATACCCCCTTCCCCCCCTTCTCCCCGTCCCTAATAAGCCGTATGGTTTCTGTCAACGTTAAGCATCATGTTTACTATGTCAACTGTAAAGAGTCACCTCAGAACAGGATTCCTTTATCTCACATGAAACCATCAACACAACACAACATGTTGGCATCGCAGATCAGATTTAAAGCATCCCACAAAGAAAACCTTTCTTTCACTTAATAATGTAGGGGCACAAAGAACAAGCAAAACTCACCCTGAGCTGTTGAGTGGGGGCCGTCCTTTCCTCTGAAAAAGAAAGGATTAAGGGATAAAAAAGATGCAGGCAAAACAAATTTAAAATTAAAACTATTTAATTAATAGACTCAGGACTGAAATTTCCAGGTTTGAATCTGAGTTTAAATACTACCATCTATCGACACAACCCCAACCTCCTAACATCACTGATTTGCTGAGGTTGTTTTTTATTTGTGTTTTTCTCATTTTGTTGATTCAAGTTTCCAGTGCTCCAGTGCTTACCCTTGGAATTTTCTTTGGGGCTCCGCCATCACTGCCCCTTTCAGAATCGCTGTCGTAAGCCTTCAGCCGTTTTGATGCAGGGATCTGAAACACAAAACTGTTTACGAGCGCATGAAGACTATTCCAACACTGAACACAACCATGTACAGGCATGTGAAAAAAACTGCTCAAACACAGAATTTACAGTACATGAAAACAGCTCTGAAATCTGAAATAACTGTGTATAGGCACGAGTCAAGAGAACTACTGTTCAAATGCCTGAGCTGTCTGCCATCATACATCCACAACTTCCTTAGGCTGGAGAGTCAGAGAACTACAGTTCAGATGCTTGAGATGTGTGCCATCATACACCAACAACTTCCTTGGGTTGCAGAGCCAGAGAACTACTGTTCAGATGCCTGACATGTGTGCCATCATACACCAACAACTTCCTTGGGTTGCAGAGCCAGAGAACTACTGTTCAGATGCCTGACATGTGTGCCATCATACACCAACAACTTCCTTGGGTTGCAGAGCCAGAGAACTACAGTTCAGATGCTTGAGATGTGTGCCATCATACACCAACAACTTCCTTGGGTTGCAGAGCCAGAGAACTACTGTTCAGATGCCTGACATGTGTGCCATCATACACCAACAACTTCCTTGGGTTGCAGAGCCAGAGAACTACTGTTCAGATGCCTGACATGTGTGCCATCATACACCAACAACTTCCTTGGGTTGCAGAGCCAGAGAACTACTGTTCAGATGCCTGACATGTGTGCCATCATACACCAACAACTTCCTTGGGTTGCAGAGCCAGAGAACTACTATTCAGATGCCTCAGATGCCTGCTAATAAGAGCCCTGCTGGAAACTTACTGGAGAAACCCTCCTGCCATTCAAGCTGCTGGTCTCAGACACATTGTCAGGGAAGTCACCAATGGGTGTCATGCTGCGCCGTGCTTCTGATGTGTACATCCGCTTGGCCTGCAGAATGACAGCTTAATGTTACTCACTTTAAAGCTGGAAGCTTCCAGCTCAAAACAACAACAAAAACTACTTCACTTACATTCTGCACGTGTTGTGCCATCGTGCACACCTATTTTGACCACAGTTTCCAATTGTAAAACTGACCCAAAGAAAAGACAAACCTAAGCAGTCCAGGATACACTGTGGGCTTCCCCTTTCATAATAATCTGAGCTTGTGTGTGTGTGTGTGTGTGTGTGTGTGTGTGTGTGTGTGTGTGTGTGTGTGTGTGTGTGTGTGTGTGTGTGTCCGTGTGTGTGTGTGTGTGTGTGTGTGTGTGTGTGTGTGTGTGTGTGTGTGGATGTTCACAGGCTTGAAATTACCTGAAGTGTGTGTCCGTGTCTGTGTGTGTGTGTGTGTGTGTGGATGTTCACAGGCTTGAAATTACCTGAACTATATGTAATAATAATAACAGTGATAAAAAGGATTTGTTGAGTACCCTTTTGCCCCGTTAAGGGGGCTCAAAGTGCTTCACAATGAACAATAACAATAAAACAAAGACAAAACCCAGATGACAATAAAACAAGGACAAAACCCAGATGACAATAAAACAAGGACAAAACCCAGACGACAATAAAACAAGGACAAAAACGAGATGGCAATAAAACAAGTACAAAAATGAGCTGGCAAAACAAATTACAGGTGATAAGATTAAGAACATGTCCAGTGCATGAAGATACCAATGAGAATGGAGCAGTAGCCTAGTAAGATAAAGAGAAAGTAGCTTCAAAGGTGTGTCCTGAGAGCCTGCCTGAATGCAGAAGTGGAGCATATCGAGTGAACATCACAGGGGAGACTATTCCAGATAACTGTAAAATGATAAAGCAATATGACACACATGAGCTAAAATCAGACTGAACTTTAATTCCCTGTCTGACAAGAAGGCAAAGTTCCATCATATATGTATCTGCAATTCATACAGACAAAGAGGGAAGAGAAATGGAGAAGTCCCTCAGGCCTTACCTTCACATGCTTTGCCAGTTTCTAAGCAACAGTGACAGATGGATACCTCCACACAAAAACAAAACACAGAACAGAAAGCACCAGCAACACCAATGACAGATCAGCATGCAAGAATCCGTCAACTGGTAAACTAAAACAAACAATTTAAACCAAGATGGTAATACATACTTCTTCAAAGATCTGGCGACAAACAGCATTGATATGTTCTTCCCCAACAGAATTGGGCCCATTGTTTAGACGTATGTTGTCTGCTGCTGGCCTGAAAAATGTCTGCAAACAGAGATGATAAACTGTATATCATAAAACAAATATAAAAATAAACAATGAAAAAACCCCCACTGAAGTCTCAAAAATCAACTCTGGCAACACACACACACACACACACACACACACACACACACACACACACACACACACACACACACACAATGTAAATACAGAATGTACACACACATACACACACACAATGTAAATACAGAATGTACACACACATACACACACACAATGTATATACACACACACACACACACACACACACACACACACACACACACACACACACATGCTACATGCAAGAGACTATGACTATGAAACACACACACACACACACATGCACACAAATAGACCACAAACTCACATCAACATATTTCTGAACAATCGCGTTCAATTCTCTGCCAATGTCCTTCTGTATGTTCTGGCGAAGAAGGTCCAGTGACTTGGCAGCACTGCAAATCAACCCTGCCCTGAGAACAGGCAAAACAATACGTATTAAAATGATTCTCAAAATAATGCCTGCATAAAATTATAGTATTTCTCTAACACACATGGTCTCTTAGTCCAATATGTACAGTATACAGAACATTCCTAAATCATTACAATGCACATGTAGCTCTGTTCACTCTATGGCACACATGTAGCTTCTGTTCACCATAGAGCACATGCAGCCTCTGTGCACTATATGGAACAGGTAGCATATGTTCAAATTAAGGCACATGTACTGATGTAGCCTGTGTTCATTATATCAGTATAATTATGGCATGGGTAGCCACTCTTTATTATCCTGAACATATAACCTTGCTATACCTTATGGCATATGCAGCCTACTGTTCACTATAAGGCACATGTAGCCTCTGTTCATTGTAAAGCACATGTAACCTCAGTTCACTTTATGCTATATGTAGTCTCTGTTCACTATAACATTGCCTCTGTTCACTACATGGCACATGTAGATTTTGTTCACTGTATAGCACATGTAGCCTCTATTCACAACATCACACATGTAGCTTCTGTTCATTACATGGCACACGTAGCCTATGTTCACTATATCCTACATGTAGCTTCTGTCACTATATGGGACATCAAGTCCCTAATCAGTATATGGCACAAGTACCCTCTGTTCACTATATGGCACATGTAGCCCCTTTCATTAAACAGTACATGTAGCCTCTGTTCACTACATCACACATGTAGTGTCTTTTCATTACATCATACATGTAGCCTCTGTCACCAAATGGCACATGAAGCCTCTAATCAGTACATGGCAAATGTACCCTCTGTTCACTATATAGTATATAGCACACGTAGCCCCTTTCATTAAACGGTACATGTAACCTCTGTTCACTACATCACACATGTAGCCTCTTTTCACTATATCGTACATGTAGCCTCTGTCACTATATGGCACATGCAGCCTCTTTTATTATATGGCACAAGTAGCCTCTGTTCACTATATGGCACATGCAGTTTCTGTTCACACAGACATTACTCACGAGTACTTACTTTGCTCTCTGAAGAGCGATGGAGTGAGATCTGTACGCCGATCGATAAGCTGTTGCCATGGAAGGAAAGTTGTTCAGGTTTTGGAGACGCATGTTGAATGGATTCATCTGTAGCAACACAGAAACAGCTGTTAACAAAAAGTTTAACTTTCTAGGACAGCAGAAAAAAATTAAAAGTTTTTTTACACAACTCAGTTAAAATTATTATAACTGAACTGCAAACATTGTGAGATAACACCATAAAAAATGGTTTTTATGAAATAAACATATGTCAAAGCAAGTTGGACACAGCAAACTTAGCTGATGCTCATATTTAAAAGAAGTTCCAAAACCAAAACAGTTACATTTTCAAAGCAGACCTGACCTCTAATCAAGTTAACAATGTTATAAAAGAAAACAAGGTTGTTGTTGTTTTTTCTCTCCATCTCCGTCGTACCAACTGCTCCTTTCCATCCACTTGGACATGTCCGACGTGGTTGAATGCTCCGTGCTTGAAAGGAACCTCTGATTTGGGTGGCAGAAACCTCTCTGGTGTTAGCTGAGGCTTTTCTTCCTGCCGCCCCATTGCTTCCAGGCACTGGTGCTGCTGTTGCTGCTGCTGCTGCTGCTGCTGCTGCTGCTGCTGCTGCCTCTGACTGGTCACGTCTGACACTGATCTGTGGCTCGCTGACGGGTGCACGTCCGCCCGCTCGAAAGCCTTGGCTTCAGTCCTCTCATACACTTTGCCCTGACTGGTGAGTGAGTAGCTGGGCCCGTCCCCTGAGGGGAAGTGTATCTTGATGCCTGAGGTGGGGAAGGTGAAGGGGTTGACGTGCGGGGGGAGTGGGGGCTGCTGGTGGTAGGGAGGGGGCTCCGGCGACCCCACCACAGGGACAAAGTCCTTGACCACGGGGCCCGCCTCCACCGTCTGGCTGGTGATGGTCTGGGCGGGCTGGCTATCCTGGTGGTAGTGGTGGTGGTGTGGCTGGTAGTTGGCAGATGTGACCGTGTGGCTGGATGACACTGCCGACACCGCCTTGGGTTCCTGCTTGACCTTGACCACGCCCGGCTCAGTGCAGGCAGAAGGGGTCGGTAAACGGCTTAGACTGACCACAGGCTGGGCAACTGGCGCCGTGGAAACATGGTTGACAGATGAGGGGGTGAAGCTGGCTGTGGTGACAAGGACATGAGGCTTGGGGTGGGGCGAGGGGTGGTGTATGTGGGTGTGGGTGTGAGTGTGGGCCAAGCTGGAAGGTACCGGAATGGGCTTGTTTCCGTGGGCTGGTGTGGGGGAAGGGCTGTGTCTCTTGCGCTCTATAACAGTGCTAGCCTGACACCTAGTGAGATCTCTGGCGGAAGTTGAAGACAGTGAAGTGAAGGATGGAACCACTGAAGAGGCTGGCACAGTAAAAGCTTGACTAGAGGGCACAGCCCCAGCATGGGGCAGCCCTCCACTGACGGGGTGACTCACAGGCCTTGCCGGTATCACTGGACTGAACCGGTTCAGTTCCTTAACACCAGACACAACCACCAGATTGGACGAGGCCGACACACCACTGACGCCTTGGTTTCGAACTCCAGCGTCCTGACTCTGCAACACCCCCTCCTTTCGGTGCGGCTGAAACGCATGAACCACCACCGTTTCATCCAGTTTCAATTTCACTGCCTCTCCTGCGTTGGAAACTTTTTTAGTCTGCGCCCCGTGGCTTGCATAGTGCTTGGACTCTGTCCCGGTGCCGACTGACACCGCATGGCAATTTTCAGAGCCTTTCCCCTTCTGTGAAGAGGGAAGAGCTGACACACTGATGGGAACAGTGGTCAGGTGGATGGTAGGCTGCGCCACAAACGACGCTGATGATGCTGCAGGGACGGCAGGATGCTGCAAGGAGTGAAGGCTGAGCACTGTCCCAGTCTTGCTGTGAGCGCCCAGCGTCATGCTTGTGGTGGTTATAGTTTCTGCCAACAAGTGCTGCTGCACCAAACCCATGGGCACTGGCAACGAAGTCTGTCAAACAAACAAAAAGCAACAGTTTAGCATTCCTTGTTTAAATTCCCCCCCCCCCCTTTTTTTTTAATCCATGTTTTAACACAATTCAATAAAGAAGTGATGGAATACAAAAATGAAGTTAAGCATTTCAGTGAAGAGGGTGCAGGAATGATGAGGAATAAAAAGTACTGTCACATACAACTTTACAAAGATGATGAAGAAAAAGGTTTTATCCCACAGGGGGAGTCGGGATCACTATATATGAAGTAGGGCTGAAGAAAAATAATAAAATAGCCCGTACAGGGTAGGAGGATGAGGAATATTCAATAGTAAAAACATGTACATAAAGACTGCCTGACTGTATTGGATGCTCCAATGGTTAAAGGGGACACCAAGCAAAGTTACATGTTGAGCTGAAAACAAACTACACTGCGACACTTGTGTTGAGAAAGCATCAAGAAAAACACTGTCCTTGTTGATGTTAATCAGAGCAAACTTTAGCCTCTTGTTTAGCACTGTACCTGTAAGAGTTGTCAGATTCAAAGATGCAATAATGATGAACAAATTATAAGCAGTCTTCTTTAGGCCACATCTGTATTTCTGAACTAACAAGGGCAACAAAAAAGAAAACAGACTTGACAAAAATCAAATCACTCAGACATGATCCCAAAATCTAGAAGAAAAAAAATTAAGTGCTTGAAGCTGAACTTGAAGTGCTGGGGCCTTAACTATGAATCGGGCCTAAAGCGGTAGGCCGGCCTAAATCTCAAGGCTATTAACAATGGTCCCAAAATGGTAACCATGGACCGGGACTACACCAAAGCCGATATTTAGGCTAGCAATTTCGCTGGACTAAAGGTCGTAGGCCCGGGACTATGACTGCTTTTGGCCTTGTTATGCTTGGAAAGTTGGTTCTTCTTGTTGTTTTTGTTTATTTTTTGCTGTTGTTGCGTCTTTATGTCTGAATCCAGCAGTTTTTCTCTCTTTTTAATTTTTTTTCTTTCTTCTTTCGTTTACTTCGTCAAATGAGTACCAGATGTCCATCGGCCAAAGCTCTTTCATTTTGGAGGGAAGAAAGGTCGCATTAGCCGAGCGACACAGGCATAATGACTGACTAATGTGATCGTACGATTTAATGTTTGCAAATTATTATGAGAGCAAGTTTGCTTGACGTCTTACATTCTCACTTGATTTATTTTCTTGTTTAAATTCATCTGCACAGCGCAGGCTACCTGATTTCACAGCGTCCACTCCCCTTTCTGACAAGTTCAAAATGGCCGACATAGCAGACGATGCTACGGTTACTCGATTCAGTAAATGAGAAGAAGAATACTCCATCGAAGATGTCGATAGATTAGCGTTTTTACGAATAATGACCTCATCGAGATCGCTTGGGTGTTGCAGAAGTAAAACATGGCGAATCACACGCAGAATCAGGGCCTGCTAGGCATGCCTTCACCTAATGTTTATGTTTACCGATGTTTGCACGTACGAAATACGTCACAGGGAAGTGGACGAAGCGTGTCGGTGCACATGCCCAGATGGGATTGCCCTGTCTAAAGTTAGCACAAGCGATGACGCATGTGATGACCACTTTCTTATCAGCGTGAAGTCAGAGACTCTGTTGTCTCGACCATTGTCCACGTCCATGTATACGAACTTTGCCTAACTCAAAGTCTCGGACTCTAAAGTCAGGAACTTTGGTTTAGGCCAGGCCTACCATAGTCCCGATTCATAGGTAAGGCCCATGTTTCAGAAAACAAAAATTACCAGGACCCTTCCTGATGCTGAGGTGCTATTTCTGAAAACAAAATTTACCCATACCCCTCCTGATGCTGAAGCAGTTGCCTTTGCAGCTGGCGCTTCCTGGCTGTGATTTGGAGCAGGTGATGACCTTGACCCCACAGGTGACCTCCGCTGACCCTGCTGACCTCCATGACGTTGCGGTGATCGCCCAGCAGACACTGGCTTAGGTGATGGGGTCTGGTTCCTACTTTCTGCAGACTGATGGTTGCCAGGACCTGAAATATTCCAAATGTGTTGCTTGGTACTGTTTTTAAGTGCTTGGGGGTTACTGTCATTTACATGCCTGTTTTCTAAAAGTTCTTCTAACCTTACTGAAGTTACTGAACTTATTCACATCAGTCTAGAAACCACTATCATCAGAGCTGCATGTCTCATGTAGAATTGTGGGGGGCGGGGGGGTCACAGTATTATACAAACAATAAACAGATACATTATAGCCAACAACTTCAACAAACTCCAGGGTCACAGTATTATACAAACCAACAATAAACGGATGCATTACAGCCAACAACTTCAACAAACTCCAGCAGTCTTCTGCTGCTACTGCTAAGGGTGCAGGAATATACAAACAAACCAGCATTCACGAATATCCACTGTTGTTAGTGTTTTGACATTTGGTTTAAGATCCAGGCAGTTACTGTTAACCCTCATCTTCTTCTTTCTTTCATTTAATAACTAATGTCAGCTTTCACAGTTTCAGACCATTATCAGATCAGACCTCAGTACAGTGTTGGATCAGGGACAGTTCTAACTCCAAAAGTAGTCAATAATAATATTAATAATAGAAATTTGTAAAGCGCCTACCCTGCGGCTCAAACCCTTACCACTGCATCTGACTGCATTTTACAAATAACTCAGTAACTCAGTAACTGGCTGCATCTAACACGTTTAAATCAGGCAACGGTGTTTTGATTCTTAGTTTATAAAAAAAGCAAAGAAAAAAGATGCATATGCCCCACAGGCACAGGCACAGTGTTATCTGTGTCATCAGTTCTACTAAACATCCGCTACTGCCACTGCGCCAGTATGCTAGGAGTATGTCTACACAGTAAACTTTACCGTGCAGCTGCGCTCCCAGTCCCACTTGGTGACGACCAGGGGAGGATCCAGAGTGCATCTCCAGTGCCAGACTAGCCACTTGCATCAAGCTCTCAAAGGGCAGCCCGGCCTGCACAGGGCGCACTGTCTTCACTGCCTTTGTCTCCATCTGCGCCTGGCCATCTGCATGTGCAGGAGAGCTGCGCTGCTCAGCCACACTATGCGGAGAAGTCCTCAGAGTCGTAGCTTCTGCCTGCTTGTGTTTCACATCTTGCAAAGCCTCAGGTCTGGCAGGAGCTCCCATCATGAGCGGCGTGGGCATTTTGCCTGTCAGCGCCGACAGGAGCAGGGGCTGAGAGCTCTCGGACATGGCCGACACCACCTGGGCAGTGATGCGTGATGGGGAGATGTCACGACTCAGGGAGGAGCTTTTGGTGGTGTGAGAGGGGGGAGGGGGTGGGGGGTCTCCCACAGGACTGGGGGTCCCTTCTTTCTCCGTTTTCAACACCACCACCTGTTCCGGGAGACTGGCATGGTACAGGTTTGAGCCCCTGGGGAGTTTTACTTGTGTGGAGACAGGGATGGTGGTGAGTGATGCACCACCCTTGTGTGCCGCGTCCACTGTCCCCAACTGCTGCCGTAGAAAGTCAGCATTCACAAACTGAATGTCTGGCACACCAGCCACTGTCACTGAAGCAACAGAGCTCTGTGTCCCACTCATGCCTTGTCGTGACTTCTGTGATTCTTCGAACTTCTTTGCCTGTTTGACAAAATCTTGCAACCTGCACAAAATCAGTCAACAGTTGCGTAACAGTGGGGTCAGTGCTAGCACACATCCAAAAGTTATTATTTAAATTATCACCGTCAAATTCGTGCATGACACTAAAAATCACAGTAATGTTTATGCATTAAACTGCTACGTTCACACTTACAGCATTCAATTTTATGCATTAAACTGTTGTTGTATTCACACATACACACACACACACACACACACACACACACACACACACACACACACACACACACACACACTACACAGTAGCACATGTTATGCACTAAACTATTATTAATATTAGCATCCATTTTCATGTCTTGAATTTCTACTCCATTACGTTTTGTTTAAAAAAAAACTGTGTGAATTAAACCAAAAGGCAATCTTCAAAAGCAAAAAAACACCACTGGTTTTACTTATTGCTATCAATGCACTGTCCACTGCTAAATTTAAAAAAAGCATGATAATTATTTAGATAAATCAGACCTAAAGTCAGAGAAAATACATGGTCACTGACTGCACTTTACAAGTAACTAACTCAGTAACTCACTAACTGGCTGCATTTAACACTTTTACTACCATTAGTAGCAATCAAACTGGAAAATATATTACATAAATGTTAGTTGATTTAACTGTCAACATATCTTAATAACATATACAGGCTACACTCTTTTGTCTGTGCTCATTTTATTTATAAGTATTAGTAATTTTTACACTAGTGACAAGTTGCAGAAACACTGTTGTAGGAACTTGGACACTACAGTCCACTCTTAACTCTAAGCAGTCTACTTGTACTCATGCATGATTCAAATTTTACCTCACCTATTTTTGAGACACACCTGCTGACCTACTCACCTAGTGACCTAATTTCAATTTTTCATAATGGCACAAATTTCTCAAATTACTTTGCTCAAAGACAGTGTTAAATATCACAACTGACCTGATTCAACACTGCATTCACAACAATGGAGATCTAATTACCTGTAACATATAATTTACAAAATCTCTGACAAAGTTGAACAAGACATTAGTAGTAATATTACACAGCTGAGATTTTATTTTAAATCACCAATGTACTTTTGAAGGTTTTCCCACCAACTTTAACAGCAACAATAAAGACGCAAGTTCTCATAGTCATACTCATTAACATAGACACCCCAATGGTGACATCATCTGCAGAAAGATCAATTAACCACTGAGCTATCCCCACCCCCGGGGGCAGGGATAGCTCAATGGTTAGAGCGCCGGACTCATGATCGGAAGGTTGTGGGTTCAAATCCCTGCTGGAGCGGCGGGAGAATTTTATTCTCCTGGGTCAACTTTCTGTGCTGACTCTTATTTTGGTATCCGTTCCACCTCTGTTACCGCAGTAGCACATAAAAGACCCCGGTTATTCTGCCAAAAGCGCAGGTGTCAGGTTACAGCTAAACACGCATACACCTTACATATGTAGCTTTGCATGAAGTGACATGATGAATGGTTGTATGATGTACACAGAACGCGCCGAGATGGCAGCAGTTTCTTGTGGCACCAGCCTTGCCAGCGCTGTAAGTACACCACTTCGGTGGGTATTCACAAAAAGCGCTATAAAAAGCTATTCACTCATGTAGAATCACATGCAAGCGCAGTGAGTCTGCTCGAGAGTGGAGAATAGCACTACATAAAAGCAATAATAATAATAATATGCCACATCAGGTTTAAAATTTTTAAAAATACCGCTCAGTTTTTTGTGGTATTCAGTCTTGTCACACAGTATTTGCGGATACTTTCCCAACCCACTTATCATTTTAGAATTTTAATGCTAGAATAGCTTATCAATATCATCCTTATGCTGGCAAAGACCAGATTAAACTGAAAAGCTTTTCAGTATTTTACTAGTTCTAGCCTTAGATGTAAATCTGATCTTCATGTCTTATCAGTTAATACCATTAATCCTGCTGTTCCTGTGGCCCTAGTCACTGTTCAGGAGTGTTACTACAATCTTCGTCCTACCTCAGTTCAATAATTACTAAATTAGCATAATAATTTTGTTTTTGCATGTAAATGATAGTCCTGCAAAACTAAAATTAGGTTTTCCAGGGTGTGTGTGTGTGTGTGTGTGTGTGTGTGTGTGTGTGTGTGTGTGCATGCGTGTGTATTGTTTGATGCTTCAAAACAAAAAACTGGCAAATGAAAGTCCTTAAAAAGTATCCAGATTTTGTATCCCCAAATCTTTATTAACCCTGGTGACCCTACCACCACCCCCACCCCAGCTCAAATACAACTGCGCATTGGTCTTTTGTTTGTCAGCTTGCAATCACTGAATCAGCAGACGTTAAATATAAAAATTTATAAAATACATGACATGTCAAGGTGTCACTGTCAATATAATGTCAAAATTAACTAGTAATATTATTAACAGTATTATTCATTTTCCAGCTAGTTACCCCTAGATAATGCAGTCTGTTGCTTAACTTTCAGTGTATCTATTAGTACTAGACAATTACCATTTATAACCAATTATGTGAAAAATACTGTACTTTTAAGAATCACAATTTTTTTTATTTGCATATAACTTTAAAAGGAAATTTTGATAAAATGCAGTACTTTTTGTCTGGTTAGCTGAAACATCGATTTATAAGTTTTACATATATATTTACCTTTCAGTGGAAGACTTTGACACTGAGAAACGGCAAAGTCATGGTGGGGAAGGGGAACAAGTACTGTAAAAACAGTTTCACACAATTTCAACTTTTAAGGACTTTCAAGTGCAGTGCCCAACTTTGACATATTTCATAATCATATTAAAGCACTTTCAACCTCAAGGCCATGAAAAAAAGAAGAAGAAAAAAAGAAGCTTACAATTATATTAGTTTCAAGCTCCAAGGTATTTCATCAGGCACTTTAACTTGAGGAAATGTATGAACCCTGGCCATAAAGTTTCACTCAGAATGAGATACTGGGCGACCTGGCAGTAATACATGTACACATGTACACCTGTATGCATCAAAACAGAAACATGCTTTTAACCCATTTCACTTTTCCTCTGACCACCTTCATTACTTTGAAGAGACCATCACACGAATGTCTCAAGTTCTGTAAGTGGGAGGGAGGAAGTTGAACAAACTGAATGAAATTGCTCGGACTGGAACGTTCAGAAGTCGAAGCCACAGCAATCTTCTTACATTGAGTTATAGTTCAAGCTGACAATGGTGGTGGGGACATTAAAAAAAAATCTTTGCATACATGTACGTATAAAAAAATAAAAAAATGTAACTTGTATAATTTATAACATTGTGCTGCTGGCGGTACTGGTACCGGTTGTACCACTGGGTGGCACAGTCTCGATCTAGATTCTATGCATAGGAATTATAATGGCTTCAGCCTGCCTCTCTACAATACTCAAAATATACCACTGTACAAGTGTTCTTTTACAAATTAAAATTACACAAATCGGTGCCAACCTGTTGCCAGAATACCCCTTCATCTCGAGCTGCTGGTTGCAGTGCTGACGTCAAGAGAGAAACTACAAATGCACATGCACCCAGATATAACGCGTAGGTGTAAAAATAGCATTGCTGTATGTTGATGAACACATGCAAAATTGCAGTGCGGTCATGTCATTCAAGTTTAAAATAGATTCTAGATAGCCTAATTGCGGAAATGTTAACTCTGTACTCCCGATTCTGGGAAGCAGAAGGTTGAAAACCATACCTTCGATTCTAGTTTAAAAATACCATTTTGTGGGCTTGCACGAGGTAAAAACAACACTTCTTGCAAAAGGTGTAGAGCTCATTAATTAATAGCACTGAATGATTTTTTTGATTTGCTATAAAATCAGGTCGTTTTTCGTACCTATTTTTCGAAGTTCGCTGATTATGATCCATGGTGTTCTCAGTTGTACACACAGCTTTTGCTGCGAAACTAGGATATGTGTCGAACGGACATATCGGTTATGAACCTTGGTAATAATAGATAATAATCAGTTATATTTTTCGACAACTGGTCTTATTTTTAAATGTCGCTTTTTTAAAGTTTACAAGAATGGAACATTTTGTCTAATTATTAGTTACCAAACATTTCTGTGCTGATGTGAAAATGGCGGCTGCCAACGATTTGGTTGCCGATTCAGAAGGGTATGGTTCATTTTTTATGATGTTTACTGTTTGGTTAAGTTTTGTTTTAATTACTGCAGTATGAATTTAAACAACATCTGTGCATACAGATATTTAGAATATTATTTTATTCTTTCTTATGTCCTACACGATACTTTTTATAACTTACTTCCTTTTTTCAGTTACCGTGTGTTTGTTGTGTTACGCAAGAGTAAGACATCGCTCATCTCATCTTCCGTATAGTGTCCAGCCTCAACATTCTGAAGACTCAGACACGTTGAGTGCATGCTCAGTGGGTTATTTTTGTGTGTCCATAATCCACCGAACTCTGACATGGACTACAGAATTTTTAAAGTTTAACATGCGCATGTGATTTTTTTGCATGCGTATACGCAGCACTGGTTTATGACATCCTTCCTTCAACCACTGCCGTATTTAGTTGTAAACGCTATAGTATAGGGTCCAGAAAACTGTCAGCTAACGAGCAGTTTTTTGTTTTGCTCAAACAGTAGTAAATTTGTTACAAACAACTCAAATAAAACAAGGCATGTCATTTAATTATAGCTGCCAACTAAGTTTACACCAGCACAAATAAAACCACAATCATTTGAATCTAGACGGAACTCTTTTTTTTTACCCAGGGTGGATGTGTCTCATGTTTACATGCTTTGGCACTAGGTTGCTTCTACATTCATATTGGTACCAGAAGCTTTCGGAGGGTGCTGACCACATCACTTCACTGTGCACAGCTGCACAGAAATAAAGAGTGCCCCTTCAGTGGCATAGCTAAATCTGGCAGAGTTTGGAGGAAGGTGCCGGAAAGCGATGCTCAGAGTCAGAGTGTGGGTTTACAGTCTCATCTGAAGGACTTTCGTAGAGTCTGCACATAATTTGACTCCAGAGAAATCTCAGAGCAGGCACAAAGCCTAGTGCATAATAATCACCCATCCATAATATTGGTAACCAAACCACACTCATTTGTGCTTAACTTTGGCTTTCAAGAGTGAGTTCTCTTGCTCTACGCCACTGACTCGCTGACATGTGACCAAGAAGATAGACGGAAGGACAAGTACAACTAATATTCTGTGTTCAAAGTTCAAGAGGTGTGTGAAAGTCCAGGTGGACATCCTGGCCTCCTGTCCCTAATAGTCTGTATGGTCTCTGTGGACATAAAGCAACACTTGAAGAAGAATATTCTGTATAGACCTCTGGAGCTGTATGACAGACCACTGTGAATACTTTGCACTTGAGCAAATCTTCGGCATATTATGTATTTTAGTTTATATATATTATATGCGCATGTAATGATGTATGCATTAGTATAAATGAATTTGTAGGTGCTTTATTTGAATGAACACTCCTCTGTTTCAGGGTTCTCTCTGAGGAACTTGCAGTCCTTGAATCGATTTACATTACTGAGCTGTCTGTGGAAAAAGATGCAGAGTGAGTTGCAGTTTTAGAACCAGGCATAAGCCACCACATGGATTATTCTTGAAGTTGAAAATATTTCAAATTGCTGTGGTCATTATCACAGGCTTTGTGTTTATTTAAGTAATGTCACCTAGTTGTGACTTTTGTCAGTTAATCATGAAGTGCTTGTGACTTTTGTCAGTTAATCATGAAGTGCATAGTACATGAACTGATGCAGTGATAGAGATACAACCAAGCACTAAGATATGAACAAAAATATTAAAATGTGGGCACAGTTCATTTTAATGCACACATGTGTGCCAGAACTGGGGGGATTTTTTTTGTTCTTCCTAAATTGATGAATAGACCTGTGGGGGGGGGGGGGGGGGGGAGGCAACTGTTTTGCCAAAGAATTGCACTGTTTACAGAGACTAGTCCCACATCATACTTTGTTGTTTGTAACTGACAGCAGTGGGTTGTGGGTTGCAGAGAATGGCCACATACCATATCAGTGCTTCTGCACCCAGCAACAGGCATGGATGAGAGCAAGAAGTATGTCTGCATGACTCTCAACTTCCATCTCCCTCACAGTGTAAGTTTACAGTTTAAATTACTTTAAATTAGTTTAATCCGTATCCCTTTTTGGTCCCGAAGTTGGCTGATTGTATTTTTAATGGGAACCACAAGCAAAGACACAAGCAGCAAAGCTGGCCTAAAAAGGCAGAAACTGTGTAAATATTTCTGTACTGTGCTTTTTGGCTTCAGATTTGAGCCCCTTGGGCAGGGTCATGTTGGTTTGCTCTTTACCAGTGAGGAGCTGAAAAAGGTTGGCTCATGATGTCAAGCTAAGAGATAATAATGGGCACTTTGAGCACCTAACTCTTACTGGCACTTTCTGTGCATATTCTTTATATATAATATGTATTGACTGCCAAGATTCAGTTATTATGCACGCAAACATGTATACACACACACTCGTATGCACACACACATGCATGCACACACACTCTCTGTCTCTCTCTCTCTGTCTGAGTCTCTCTCTCTCTCTCTCTCTCTCTCTCTCTCTCTCTCTCTCTCTCTCTCTCTCTCTCTCTCTCTCTCACACACACACACACACACACACATGCATGCACACACACTCTGAGTTTCTCTCTCTCTCTCTCTCTCTCTCTCTCTCTCTCTCTCTCTCTCTCTCTCTCTCTCTCTCTCTCTCTCTCTCACACACACACACACACACACACACACACACACACACACATTCACTCACTCTTTTACACACACACACATAGCACACAACACAGACAACAAGCTTCTATCATAAGTGATGTTTCTCTGTCTGGTGTTGCAGTACCCAGAGGAAGTTCCAGATATTGTGATGAGAAACCCCCGAGGCCTTGGTGAAGAAGAGATTCACAGGTCAGTAACCTTGTATGTATGAGTAGTACAATATGACTATGACTTTACGAGTGATAGTGTAGTTGTACAAATATGTACATACTGTACTTTACATGTTACTTCTACCCCCCCCCCCCCCCCCAATCCTCAGTGATTTTCGCAAATGCCTTAGGCTCATTCAAGATGGAGCACCAGAAATATCCTTTATTATTGACTATTTTGGATACAGTGTGACTAGTGTTTTGGTTGTGTGTCACAGCATTTGATATTACTCACTCATGTTAAGCTGACCTCTAAAATGTTCTGGTTATGCATGTTATTTTTCATCCACATTAAGCTGGGCAGAAAAAAGATATATATGCAGAAATTACTTCCAGTACTTTCACTGATCACGGAACTCAGTGCACAGATTTTTGTGCTCACATAGTAGACTTTTGACTCGAAGAAAATAAAACTGGAGGTCTAATTTAATGTTTGCTGATAACCCAGGCCCATTTTCAAGGCAGCTGGGAGAGTCCAAAGATAAAACAGAAGATGAGTAAGTCATCTGAGACAGTGAGAGCATTTGCTCTTCTTGTTACTATTAATAGTATTATCCAAAATGTTGTTTGTTTGTTTTTGCTTTTTCAGTAAGATAACAGTTGTGCTGGCTTTTGGTAAAATGTAGTTTAGTGACTTTTAAGAAGATAAATGTACCCTTTGTTTACGCTGTGTTTCTTCTTGTAAACTGATTAACTTCCATTGCCTTTGTTGTAGCTTAATTGAAGACATGAAGAAATTGGCTGAAGAGAGAAGAGGTGGTCCGATGCTGTTTGAATTGATTGAGGTAATGTTGTTTACTATAACCAAGATGATTGAGTATAACCAGCATATTTGACTAGGCAGCAAATATCAAGACACTTACTAGCTTGCTTACTTGCTCTGTTAACCCTCTTCTCTCTCCTCTCTCTCTCTCTCTCTCTCTCTCTCTCTCTCTCTCTCTCTCTCTCTCTCTCTCTCTCTTGTTCACTCTCACATCTATTACACACATGTACTTACACTTGACTTATTCATAAACTTACATAATCTGCTTCCTCTCCTGCTGTCTGTTGCTGCTCACACTGAAAACAAACAGCCATGCTCTGCGGCTCATCTTAAACAAAGCAGCTTTTGTGAGTTTTTCACCAATATTTATTTCATGTTGTTAATGTTGGTGACTAAATGCAGCAAGCTTCTTCACTGACCAACATTTGATTTTAAAAGATGTGTAGCTGATGGAAGATGAAAATAGTCCATTTACCTTTTCATGTTAACTGCATGTAGTTTGTTTAGTGAGTGTTTCTGCAACAGCCCTTTACACCCAAAACTTGCTTGCTTTTGCCTTTACACAGAGAACAAAAATGACCCACAACCATTGCAGACAGCAGCGTCAGTCTTCCAAACTGAAACTCCAAAAGTTCTGCTCTCCATTGTACCTGCTGGTGCCCTCGCGTCTATGAACTGTGTTTGAAAAGCTGTCTTTGACACTCATCTTTGTCCGTGTGGCTTGCATCTGCTGAGTGCATTCTGTTCATCCTTCTTCCCCTCAGATGGCCAAGGACTGCCTGACGGAGGGGAACATTCCTCACTGCGAGTGCGCCATCTGCTTGGAGAACTTTGGTGAGGGAGACAACTTCATCAAGACAGACTGCTACCACTACTTTCACCATGCCTGTCTTGTCCGCTATGCCACTGCCTTTCTGTCCAGCCAGCAGAAGGAGGGGGAGGACCCTGCTCCAGTGCACATGTTAAACCAAGAGGAAAAGGTGCGTGTCAAAGAGATGCCAACAGCTTGTGAAACACATGCCCATGCGTTTGAAGTTTTCCATTCAAATTTAAGGGCACAGGTATTTGTGGATTTAAGTCTCAGACATTTAAGTTCTCCCCAGCATCCTGTACTTACCATATTTGTGTCTGTGTGTCTCTTTGATGCTTTAATTTGGACTTCTCTGTTGTATTTTAGTTTTTTTGCTTCCACATACCTGAAGAAGACATCTGTGTCAAAACCATTCAGTGTACTTATTCCCTGTTTTGGTTTCTCTTTCTTCTTTTCTTTTCTTTTTTAAATATGAATGCATTTTCCTATTTTCCCAGTTCTTTTCAAGTGTAGCATACAGGCCAGTTAACAACAACAGAACTGACTTCAACCTTTTCTCTGATTCCACCCAAGATCCTGGGGTGCCCGATGTGCCGACTGCCTCTGACGTGTGACCTGGCGGCCCTGATGGAGGAGCCAGCCCCAGCTGAAGAGACTGTCCACTTTGTCCCCACCGCAGAGCTGCTTCAGCAGCAGCAGCAGATGCAGGCACTGTACCACTGCCAGAAGGCCAAAGGGGGCATCATCGACCTTGAGCATGAGAAAAACAAGTTTCTTGTCGATGAGGTATGTGGCAGGTTGCTTTTGTGACAGCTTGCTCAGGGAGATGATTCGTTGCTGACCAGGCACCATTGTTGCTAGGATAAACAAAGACAAGCGCTTACTGAGCTTACATGGAGAGAAGACACAGTCTAGCCTGCTGGGAAGTTACTTAGCCTGTTGAACACTGAAGCAAAAATGTCGCATGTCAAAGTGTTGGTCTGAACAGGCAAGCAAAAATGGCACTTGAAAAAATGTTGGACTGAAGCTGAAGCAAAGCTGGCACATGCTGAAGCTGAAAGGTAACATGTGAAATTGTTGGGCCCATGCAGCAGCTTTCCTATATTTCATTGTCCTTTGAACCAAAGAACATGCACACACACACACACACACACACACACACACACACACACACACACACACACACACACACACACACACACACTAAGCATAGCATTTGATTCCAGACATTAGGACAGATTGTCACTTCACTGAGTTTGGACATGGTATGAATGTAATGTATTGAAGGAAAAAAATAATGGTGGACTTAAAAATCTTTTTTTTTTTTTTTTTTTAGGAGTTAATGAAAATAATTTCAAGTGTTAATAGCAACCACTACAGTGGTGGTGTTTGGTGTGTGTATAAATGAATAGATTGTGTGTGTGTGCACATGCATGTGTGTGCACAAATGGCTTTATTATGTATGTGTGTGTGTGTCTGTCTGCCTGTCCACATGCATGTGTGTGCACAAATGTTTTTGTTGTGTCTGTGTGTTTTTAACTCCATTCTTCTATCTTTTCCAGAACACAGTCATATCCCTTGAGAGCCTCAGAAAGAACCTAGAACCCAAGAGAGCCAGTGCTGGCCCGACTTCATCAGCCATCTCTCCTGTCAAAGATGACCGGCCAGCAAGCGCCGGCCTACCAAACACCAGAAATGGACATCCCCCAGACACAGACCTACCGAGGGGAAGAGGGAATCGCCCAAACAGTGGCAAGAGCAGCCAGCAGCATGACAGACTCCATCACCCTGCTGCCAGAGAACCTCCTGCAAGAGACAATGACAAGAACAGAAAAGACTTCAGAGATAACAGGAAAGACTTTAGAGACAACAGGCATGATTTCAGAGACAGGAGAAATGACCAGCATAAAGGTCATGGCTTCCGCAACAGAGAAGACAGGACAAGAGCTGGCGACAGGGAAGGGAGGAACGAAAAGTCCAGGGACTACCAAGGAGGTCGTAGAAATGCCAGCTCTAGAGACGGTGACTCCCAGCCCCACAACACAGAAAAGAGAGACAGAGAAAACGGACCAAGAGCTGGCGACGGGGAATGGAGGAATGAAAAGTCCAGGGACTACCAAGGAGGTCGTAGAAATGCCAGCTCTAGAGACGGTGACTCCCAGCCCCACAACACAGAAAAGAGAGACAGAGAAAACGGACCAAGAGCTGGCGACGGGGAATGGAGGAATGAAAAGTCCAGGGACTACCAAGGAGGTCGTAGAAATGCCAGCTCTAGAGACAGTGACTCCCAGCCCCACAACACAGAAAAGAGAGACAGAGAAAACGGAGCAAGAGCTGGCGACAGGGAAGGGAGGAACGAAAAGTCCAGGGACTACCAAGGAGGTCATAGGACTGCCAGCTCTAGAGACAGTGACTCCCAGCCCCACAACACAGAAAAGAGAGACAGAGAAAACGGACCAAGAGGTGGCGACGGGGAATGGAGGAATGAAAAGTCCAGGGACTACCAAGGAGGTCGTAGAAATGCCAGCTCTAGAGACGGTGACTCCCAGCCCCACAACACAGAAAAGAGAGACAGAGAAAACGGACCAAGAGCTGGCGACGGGGAATGGAGGAATGAAAAGTCCAGGGACTACCAAGGAGGTCGTAGAAATGCCAGCTCTAGAGACAGTGACTCCCAGCCCCACAACACAGAAAAGAGAGACAGAGAAAACGGAGCAAGAGCTGGCGACAGGGAAGGGAGGAACGAAAAGTCCAGGGACTACCAAGGAGGTCATAGGACTGCCAGCTCTAGAGACAGTGACTCCCAGCCCCACAACACAGAAAAGAGAGACAGAGAAAACGGACCAAGAGGTGGCGACGGGGAATGGAGGAACGAAAAGTCCAGGGACTACCAAGGAGGTCATAGGACTGCCAGCTCTAGAGACAGTGACTCCCAGCCCCACAACACAGAAAAGAGAGACAGAGAAAACGGACCAAGAGGTGGTGACGGGGAATGGAGGAATGAAAAGTCCAGGGACTACCAAGGAGGTCGTAGAAATGCCAGCTCTAGAGACGGTGACACTGCCAAAAACAGACATAGAAACAGTGACCCAGAAAAGAGAACACAAACATCAAGGGACTACCCTAGAGATCCAAGGAATAACCAGAATAGGGACAAGGGTGGCCGTAGTAGAGACAACAGACCAAGAGAGAGCAACCGAGAAACAAGGACAGGAGCATTGAGGGGCCTAGGAGATGCCCAGCACCATGGATCCAGAGCAACTGATGAGGACAAAAACAGTGAGGGAGGTAACTGTGTTCCCCAAAAGGGGGAAGCTGACATGGAGTTGTCAAGAGCTGGGAATCGCTCTGAACACAATGGCAGAAGAGCAGACAGGGATAGACGACCACGCAGCGATTTGCCTCAGAATCAGCCAGAAAAGGCCGGTTTCCATGTTAGAGACAAGGACTGTGATCACGATCAGCGCATCAAGTATGGTGCAAGTCAGCCGAACAGAAGTGATGAAGATGCCAGTAGCTTTGGGAAGATAAACCCTGGCTACCATGAAACGGGGGAACTTCATGGCAAGATGCCAAGACCAGCTGAACAGCTTAGGAATTCTGACAAAGTGTCTCCTCACAACTTGACAGATGAAGAAGCTCAGAGGGAGGGTCCTGTGCTTTCCCATAAAGCTCACACAGCACCAAGAAAGTCTGCCGAACAGAGGGGTGATCATCCCCAAGCCTCAGACCAGCCGACGGAGATGTTGGCCCAAGATTGTCGAGATGACCGGCACAGTGAAAGCGGTGGGTCCGGACGTAAAGGGAAGAAGGATGGGTGGTACAGGAGAGGGGCGGGGAGGTCACGAGGCATTGAGTTGTCAGTTTCAGGGCACCCCTCGCCTCAGGGAACTGAAGCTTCCACAGATTTTAAAGCCCAGAGAGAAAGCCGGCCACAGCCTGGAAGAAGCAGGGACAAAAAGGAAGTCTTTTCCAATGGCACTGCAGAAGGCGGCGGAGGGGAGTTTGCAGGCCTGGAAACGCTGCTGACCAACGACCATCACGGTCACAAAGGCCGTGGCAGATTCTATAGGAGAGGGGACAAGGTCTGTGGTCAGCATGACAAAATGCCTGGGGAGAAGCAGCACCAGCATGACAATAAGCCTGCTGCAGAAAGCGCTCCAGACACACAAAGGTGCAGCCCAGCTGACCAGGTTGAACGTAGCGAGGGAATCCCACCCCATCCAGCTGTTCCGTGCACTGCAGGGTGCCCACCAGGGTTCTTAGTGTCGGGTCCACCTCCAGGATTTTCTGTAACAGACAGTTCTGTCAAACCTTTGCCCACGCTGAATGCAACAGCCAAAGTTAGGCCTCCGCCCGGTTTTGAGTTCACCTAACATCATGCCGGTTTTGTATTAGCTTGCATGTGTCATACGATATTTGTGATGAACTAATTCTGTGATATACAGAGGCTAGCTGGGTGCTTCTACAAGAGAACATTTATTTTTGTATTAATTATGTACCCTATCCCTTTACCCCCCAACCCCCACCCCACCCTCATCAGCCACCCAGCACCACCTCAAAGTCCAAGTCACCAACTTAAACTGTGTCTTTCATGCGGCCAGTGCAAATAGGTTGAGAGGATGAAATGTATGGAGTCAGTATGTCCAGCCAGTATCTGCAGTGTTCTGATGATCTTCCTGTGTTGGATGTAACTGTCATTGTACCAGAATTAATTGACATCCCTTGGAATCTGTAGAGTAGCACCAAACTATTGTGTGTACCTGTCAGGTACCCCAGAGTTAACTGATATTTGTAGGAGTCCAGCATTGCACCAAACTGTTGTGTGTAACTGTCAGTTACCCAGAGTGAATTAACATCCCTTGGAGTCTATAGAATTGCACCAAACTGTTGTGTATAACTGTCATTTATCCAGAGTTAATTAACATCCCTTGGAGTCTATAGAGTCGCACCAAGCTGTTGTGTGCAACTGTCCATTATCCAGAGTGAATTAACATCCCTTGGTGTCTGTAGAGTTGCACCAAGCTGTTGTGTGTAACTGTCAGTTACCCAGAGTGAATTAACGTCCCATGGAGTCTACAGTGTTGCACCAAGCTGTTGTGTGTAACTCACTAACTTACTAGCTGTCGGCTACCCAGAGTTAACTGATATCCCTGAAAGTCCAGTGTTGCACCAGATTCCTTCCTGCAGTTTGTAGTTGGCCCCCATCACACCTGCAACACATGCTTCTTTCTTTATCCCAATTATTATCCTGAGATGGCCCTACGCAGCCGATAAGATGTTAAAATTTCAGGTACTAGTTAACTTGCCGCTATCGGCTGTTTTAAGGACAACCCAAATGTGATGGATGCATGATGCAGTTGTAACAAAACAAAAGAGGGAATGTAGTGCAAAGCTGGACTTCAGTATACTATTGATCTGCAGCATTGCAGAAGTGTGTTTTTATTCTTCACAATACTTTTGCTTCATCTTTTGATGTTGTTGTTTATTGGGGGGAGGAGTTTAACTCTCTAGGTCATTATTTAGTATGTCTCAGAGAAGCATTAAATATGTATCTTTGCATATGATCTGATAAGATAACAATATTTAAGTATCATATAAAAATAGTGAAAGATTGTAGTAGTCAGGGGTGTTCATCACATCATGATGGTGCATATTTATTATGTTCATATTTTATGCATGTGTGTGAGTGAATCTGCTTGATTCCGATATCTGTTGAATGCCATTTTTCTTTTATTATATCTTCTTTCAGAATATCTTGTGACTGTGTTGTGTATTGAATGTTTCATCTGAAGAGCCAGAAGGCCAGTTTCTGTGCGCCAACAGAATCAAGTAGTTAATAAAGTTGTATTTTGTATTGGAATCTTTTCATGAGACACATACATAACACTGAAATGTACACACTTGCAAGCATGATTTTACACATTTCATACTTCTTTTGGCAAGAAACTTGAAGTTTCATTTGATTTTTCTTTGACATTGTTACAGTTTGGTCTTTCAGTCCTCTTAACCATTGTCTGTACCTGTTTTGATAGTTGTCCCTAATACATTATGTCAGCCCCACATCTTCATCATCTAGTTCTGATGGCTTTGTCCGTTGCAGTTCTGGGCCTCAGGTTAAAAACTGCACATTGTACTTCATCCACAAGTTATTTTAATGAAGTTTAAACTTTGTAGGATTGTTAGTACAAGATAACAAACAGCTCTTCACCAGTTTGACCTGCACTCAGGGGAAATGATTTTTGGATGTTAGTGAAAAATGTTTAACTTGGGCTTTTTAGGGGAAATGATTTTTGGATGTTAGTGAAAAATGTTTAACTTGGTTTTTTTCTCAGAGACCATTCAATGGGGCTGTTTCACTCTGTGTGTGATGATAACTTCCACTGAGCTTTTTCGTTTCACACCCGTTACCAATTTTCAATGAAGATTATTTTTTTATATTACTCAGCAAGTTCTTGTCTGAGCTAATTCAAACATGTGAATGCTGCATACAGATAATCTTAGCTGTGCGTGTTAGAGAAAACGAATAAAAAATAAATATAAAAAATACTGCCTGCATGAGAGTCTCAACATTAGACAGAGGACGTCATTTATGATACATGTATGATGTTATTTTGATGTGATGTACCCCAAAACGTTGTCACAGCACGTAGGTGTTAAACATGTTCACAGATCAGGTGACTGAACAACGACACGCATGCGCACACACATGCGTATGCGCGCGCATGCATGCACACATATCCTACACTGACACTCGTGTACACACGCATGAACGAACGCACACACAGAGGACGTCTGAGCTACAATTTTCTTGGAGGATCGAAATCGAGGTTCACCCGTGCTTTTGGGGGGAAAAGGAAATACAATTTAAAAAAAATAATAGAACAACTTTTATTATGTGACTATAGTCTGTACAACATGAGACTTCACCCGCAACGGCACGTAATAAGGACAATCCACTTAACAAGGAATTTGCAATAATAGGCATTATCTCCTATCGTACATCAGCTACTCCGATCTCTCTCTCTCTCTCTCTCTCTCTCTCTCTCTCTCTCTCTCTCTCTCTCTCTCTCTCTCTCTCTCTCTCTCTCCCCCCCTCCCTCTCTCTCTCTCTCTCTCTCTCTCTCTCTCTCTCTCTCTCTCTCTCTCTCTCTCTCTCTCACACACACACTCACACACACTCTGTATGGTCGTGCTTATTTGTGTTTGTAGTACCGGCAGCACGGACTGGCTGTTAGATCCAAATGAACCTGACGCTACCATCCTTGAGCATTAAACTTCGAGTTCTCGCTCGCTCGCCAATGTACGCACGAAGACGCGTTTGAAGAGGAACACGGTACTTGACTCACGGAAGGCATGTCATTCGCATCTCATCGAGTCGCTTGCTGCCTCAATGCTTGCTTGGTTGATCAAAGGTGCATAACAATAATTAACACGCTAGCCGCGCACGTTACTTTTCCCACGCCGTATCAGGATAATAATACTGGGTTTGATATGTGCTGGCCGCTGGCAATCACAGAAACAAATCAAGTACGACGTCCGTACAATAATTTTTTATTGTTGTTTTCACACTGATTTTCCTGGTCGCTTTGTGTGCAAATTCACAAATAAATATCTAAATATAACGCCTCAACAGTTAATTACTTCTTGTTTGTTTTTTGGAGTGGGGGGGGGGGGGGGGGGTTCTACACTTCGACATTAAAAACAAGTTTTTACGCGGGTAAGAAAAAGTGGGAACCGAGCTACATATAAGCTATATAAAATAAATGTTTTAACTAACTGGAATTAAGCCAGCGTATATATTTATAAGAGTTCTATGTTTGTATATCAACCTATACACCGACCTCGTTTACTGCCCATTAAAGCGATGGTTTACTTTCTTGGAACTCGGTGAATACGCTAACGCTCTTAGTCATTTGAATATATACACGGGAATGGAGGGGGGGGGGGGGGGGGGGGACTGAGGCCTTTAGAGGAAGAAATAGTATGCTGCATAACCAGAGTTTCGACTGAGGCATTGAGAGGAAGAAAGAGAAATAGCCGCATAATCAGAGTTTCGACTGAGGCATTGAGAGGAAGAAAGAGAAATAGTAAGCTGCATAACCAGAATTTCGACTGAGGCATTGAGAGGAAGAAAGAGAAATAGCCGCATAATCAGAGTTTCGACTGAGGCACTGAGAGGAAGAAAGAGAAATAGTAAGCTGCATAATCAGAGTTTCGACTGAGGCATTGAGAGGAAGAAAAAGAAACAGCTGCATAATCAGGGTTTCGACTGAGGCATTGAGAGGAAGAAAGAGAAATAGCCGCATAATCAGAGTTTCGACTGAGGCATTGAGAGGAAGAAAAAGAAACAGTAAGCTGCATAATCAGTGTTTCGACTGAGGCATTGAGAGAAAGAAATAGTAAGCTGCATAATCAGTGTTTCGACTGAGGCATTGAGAGAAAGAAATAGTAAGCTGCATAATCAGTGTTTCGACTGAGGCATTGAGAGAAAGAAATAGTAAGCTGCATAATCAGTGTTTCGACTGAGGCATTGAGAGGAAGACAAAGAAATAGTAGGCTGCATAATCAGAGTTTCGACTGAGGCATGAGTTGAAGAAAGAGAAATAGTAAGCTGCATAATCAGTGTTTCGACTGAGGCATTGAGAGGAAGAAAAAGAAACAGTAAGCTGCATTATCGGTGTTTCGACTGAGGCATTGAGAGGAAGAAGGAGAAATAGTAAGCTGCATAATCAATCTTCATCACCGACTCGGTTGGATCAGTGCCGTTTCTTTTAGTCAAGTTGTGTCCGTGTCCATTTATTTGAAGCGTATACAGCCTATTTATGAGAGTTCTGTGTTTGCCTATCGACTCAGTTTTGATTCTTATTGTGTGTACATTCATATACATAGCTAGCTGGAGAGATAAAAGCAGTACAGAACGGATATAAATTAATCTGTTAATGAAATAACTTTAAAAAATATTAAAACAAATATCTTTAAAAAGCGCGATTGTTGTAATTTTGTACCCGTGGATGGGGGGTGGGGGGGGGGATCCTGCAGTTTGTACTCGGCACACTCCAGGGTGATTGGTCATGTGCGGGCATCCGTGTTGTGGGCGTTGACCACCGCACACTGAGACAAAAGAGTGCGTCAGACTGAGGTACCGTTGATAGACAGCCATTATGACGTCACTACGTATGACGTAAGACACACCGACTTCCCAGCCGCAAGGACGTCTTTCCGCTCTTTGTCCTTCCATATCTGTGGCTCCTCTGCCCTGACGAACACGGGGAAAACCGCTGCCGGCACGGCCAAGCGAAAGTTAGGCTGATACTATTGCATTCGCTGTTTGACGCCCCAAGTTTATGTTCAGATTGTGCGTGTAGGAATGTGTGCGTGTTGGAATTCACTCCCAGTGACAAGACCTTAAACACTGCTCAACCCTGTTGTCTTTTAAAGCCAGACTGAAAACCTTTCTCTTCTCACAGTATTTCCGCCAGAACTAATATCAATACCCAAATTCTGCTAACGTCAGTGTGTGTGTGTGTGTGTGTGTGTGTGTGTGTGTGTGTGTGTGTGTGTGTGTGTGTGTGTGTGTGTGTGTGTGTTTCCATATAATAGTCTATGTAGGTTGTTTTGTTAGGAATGTGCTCTACATGTGTATAGAATGTCGTACTTAATATATATCGTGTGAGTGCTCAGGGCGTTGATGAGCCGAACTTCCCACGAGGGACAGTGTAGTGCTAACACACGCGCGCACGCACGCGCGCACACACATACACACGCGTGCACGCACGTAACCCCCCCCCCCTCACACACACACACACACACACTGGAAACAATCACTGTCAAGCACACACGGCAAACGCTCGCGCACGCATCAATAAGATCAGAGACATAACTGACCACAAGGGTGGTCAGTAGTGCTTTACCGGTCAACAGAAACCTCGGCGGCGGCGGGGTGAGGGGTACCTATTCGGGAGGGGGGGGAGTAGGATACCTATCAGGGGGAGGGAAGGGGAGTAGGGTACCTATCCTGATTTACTCGCTTAAGCCTACACGCTGACTACCACCAGAACGATCAAATTAATAGTAGCTATTATAGTATTAAGGTGGTAGAGACTGATCTCGGAATTGCAAAGCAACCTATGTATTTTGTACCACTTGTATTTTGAATAACTGGTACAAAGTACACAAGCTGCTTTGGTGTTTGAACCAGGCCGCTGGTTCCTCAGTGTATGTAGCTTACGTGAGGCACGGAACCGTCGACGTGAACCGGCGACTAAATATAGTGCTGGCCTAAAGTGAGGTGTGGCCAATCCAGATCGAGCTTCATGATGAGTGTATAAAATGCCGGGGAAGTGTCCCATCTCCCAGCAACATCTGCTGGAGAGTGTCTGTGTAACACCGCTCAGTCAGATCGGGGGGGCGCCTTTAGTTGAGACTTAACCGAGTTTGTCAGTTGTTCAAACGTTCAATGACTGTGTTAGTGGTGAGTGTTTTGTTGTTTGTTTTTCCATTTATTTCTGTCGTTTAGGGCATTTGTTGAAGTCTGGAAGGACCTTTCCAGAGAGCTACTTAACACTACACAGACATTCACTTTTAGCGCCAGTCTTTCTTGGTTCTGTTTTTCATGTAATAGCTACAGACATTTGTGGTGCCCTATTTCGTTGTTGAACTCACACGTCGACGCTGACGGAGAGTGTACTGCGCTCCTCCGAATAGCAGCGCTTGTGTGTGCGGCTTTAGAATCTACCTTTCCGTCAAAACTACAGACCCGGAGTTCTGATCGGCCCTAGGTGCGAAGTTATCGGCCCTTTGAGTAGAGGACGGCCGCAGGGCTGACTCTCCATGATGGAATTGCGTGCACTCACGGTCACTCTCTTCGTCCTTCTGTCTGCTCTGTGCGTCTGTGGTGACCGGGATAACTTTGATGCCAGCGTGAGTATAAATCTTCATTTTATTTCTCATTTAATACTACTAATAATGGTGTGTATGTGCGCGCGCGCGTGTGTGTGTGTATGTGCATTTTTCAGTATGCTTTTCCACGAACAGGGATTCAGATTCAGATTCTTTATTCACCAAGTTTTACAACAAGGAAAGTGTCTCGAAAGAGGTAAGCATACAAACATAAGCAAACAACAACACTGACATACATCAACGAGCGTAGAGGTATACACCCATCAGCATCACCAAGGCAACACACATCCCCACATCCAGCCACCTGCACGCACACATGTACATACACCTGAGCGAACGCGCGCGTGCGCACGCACACACACACACACACACACACACACACACACACACACACACACACACACACATACACACACACACACACACTATAAGTAATGTTCCAATGTAAAATTTGGTCCTACGTCGAAGACTAAGACAGGCGAAGTAAAGGTTCCTACTTTTAAGACAAAGGAGAGTAAAATTTCAATATCAACAAACACACACACACACACACACATACACACACACACACACACACACACACACACACACACACACACACACACACACACACACACACACCGATTTTTTTCCTGGTATAAGTATTTATGCGTTCCTTTCTTCTTCTTCTTCTTCGTGTGCGTGCGTGCGTGCGTGCGTGCGTGCGTGCGTGCGTGCGTGCGTGTGTGTGTGTGTGTGTGTGTGTGTGTGTGTGTGTGTGTGTGTGTGTGTGTGTGTGTGTGTGTTACGCTATTTATTCCCTATCATTTTTATAACTTGATAAATGACATTACTGACCGAGCAGCCTCACGCCGTTTTGCAAATAAAGCAAGCCTCTACAAACTAAAATCATATATGATCTCGGCAGGCAATGATTATTGTTAGAATGTCACTTAGCCTGCGTAAAATAAAACTGAAAATGAACCTCACAAATAATCAAATTCAGTCGAGTGTAAAAAATTTATGATTTCACCATCCTTGATTTCACCACCCCACATAACAGTAAAGTACATAGTAACAAAGGTTCATTCTGTTTTTTCGAGTTATTGCCTTGTTTCTTCGACTTTGAACTTGTTTTCCAGCCTGGGTTTTTAGTTGTTGTGATTTTATGTTGTGGTGCGAGCGCGCGCCCCCGTGTATGTGTGTGTGTGTGTGTGTGTGTGTGTGTGTGTGTGTGTGTGTGTGTGTGTGTGTGTGTGTGTGTGTGTGTGTGTGTGTGTTTACGTTTACTACTACATTCGATTCAGTTTATGTGCATAAAATCTTCTCTCTTTTTTAAGTAAACGATCCTTGATTTTAATGTTGTTTGTTCGTTTGTTTTCTTTTGAGTGTGGGCCTTTTTTCTTATCTTTTTTCTTCTTCTTCTCGTTTTTCTTCTTCTTCAGTCTCTTCAACCTTTGGCGGGAAATATGTTTTGAGGAGGCTAGGTCCATTAACGTTGCTTTATTACTGTAGCTTACCTTAATTCCTACGTAACGCAGTCAGTTGTTGATATATAGTAAAACGAATAACCATAACTGACTTGTTCAGACTGTCTGCTAGTAATTTCGTCTATTTAGAAAGCCCCCTCACAATGCTGTTTTCGCTGTCTCATAAATAAATAATAAATATCCTTGTATAATAGAACTAAGGTCCTCTGGCCCTGATAACATTGCCCATTTCCTGCCTCACAACTTGTCCCCAAATCATGAGTTTTTATTCTGTGATCTTGCTGTTTTGTGCATTCTCTGTCTCATGAAATGTCCCCATATCATTTCGTTTGCTTTTCTTTCTTCTGGAATGCTCTTTTGTTATTGTGTCCATTCTTTGTCTCATAAAAAGTTCCCTACACATTTCGTGCATTTTCTTTCTCCTAGAATGCTTCCCTTATAATTTTGTCCGTTCTTTGTCTCATAAAAAGTTCTCCAAGAATACCACCCTTGTAATATTGTCCATTCATTGTTTCATGAAAGGTTTTCTACATATTTCGTGCGTTTTCTTTCTCCTAGAATACTTCCTTATAATTTTGTCCATTTCTCCTAGACTGCTCCCCTTGTAATTTTGTCCGTTTTCTCATTGTCTTATTAATTGTCCCGTTATCACCTTATCCATTCTGTCTGGCAGAATTTTCTGGAGAAATTTGGCTATCTCGATGACCTCCGACCTGGACAGTCTCACAGCG
>OY757552.1:12498295-12545795 GCA_963584105.1 Alviniconcha strummeri
AGAGGCAAGGTGGCCTGTTAAGGACGGGGACAGGTGGGGAGGGGCGGGCGGTGAGGGGGCGGAGGTGGGGGGGGGGGGGGGGAGGGCACAAAAGAGTGAAGGCTCGACCGCGCGCACCGACCGGGAAGACCGAGGAGGCCGTGGACCGCCGCCAGAACAACAGAAAAGGCAGTGTCCCCTCGCCATTGCGTGGCAACTAGTGTACCACGCAGTTGCTGTTTCAACTGCTGTGCGGAGCAGGCTCTCCGGAAGATGATGATGATGATGTAGAGCTTAATATGATGTCGGTTGACATATTATGGACAAACTGCGTGTGCACGGTTCAGTGTTGCTTTACGTCCACGGAAACCATAAAGGTCATTAGGACGGGGAGCCCAGGACGGCCACCTCGACTCTCAGGCAGCTCCTGAACTCTGACACTCCGGAAGGGAGTGTGGATGTTACTGACTACCTCGGCCTACGTGCCGTTGACTCTGCAGGTGTCCGCCGCTCGCGTTACATCAGGTCACGACTAGGCTCCGGTTCCTCCCCCACCCCCACCCACCCCACCCCCATTATGTCGCGTGTATCTATATATTTTCTTTCGTTGGGAGTTTCACTGCTGAGTTGGTTGAGTGTTGCTTTACGTCCAGCTGTGTGGCGTATTTAGGGACGGGAGCCCAGGAAGGCCATCTGGACTTTCATACAGCTCCTGAGCTCCGAGTTTCACTGTAGCCTCCTCTTCCCTTTTCCGTCACACACAGCCAGCCCATCATTTTCAGCTTTCAAATTTGTGAAATCGTAAGAAAAATGATAATCTTCCTCTCAAAACAGTGTTGAGACCGCTAAACTAGTTGTTATTGTGGCCGCTGTGGTTCGATTTCCTCTCGCGCGCACGTGTATGTGAGAGAGAGAGAGAGAGAGAGAGAGAGAGAGAGAGAGAGAGAGAGAGAGAGAGAGAGAGAGAGAGAGAGAGGCTGCTCATTTCGTTTCTGGTTTTATACTATAATGTTCCTTGAAAAGCGCTTTGCGTTTCCCGAAAGGTAGGCGCTGTAAAAACCTTCCATATGACGTCATTGTGACTTGGTCATCGGTATTCTTATTACGTTCGTGGGGTGGGGTGGGGGGTACTCTTGCCCACGCCGTCTTCCAACTCCCACCTACTACGCGCACACACACAGAGATACATATATATATATACACACACACACATATACATATATATACCGAGGAAGGCGTCAGCCGAAAATTTGGGAACTTTTATGCCAAAATGTGTTTTTTCTTTGATTTTTATCAGTTTATATATATAGCTAGAGAGAGAGAGGGAGGTATGACAGGCCCGTTTTGCCTGTTTCTGACAGGTCGCCGTTACTGGCGCTACACGGGGTCACGACTGGACTCGGGCTACCCCCGCCCCCTGCCCACGAACTTCTCCAACGTGAGGGCTGCCTTCCAGTGGAGTGACCGCGGCATCTACCTCTTCAACAGGGTCAGTATGGTCACCCCGCCCCGCCACACACCCCGGCCGGCTTACCCATCACTAATCATGTGGGTGGGGTCACTGATGACGGGGTGGGGGTCATTGATGACGGGTTTGGGGTCACTGATGACGTAGTGGTGGTGGTGGTAGAGATGGGGGGGACACTGATGACGGGTCTAGGAATTTCATCACTGATGACAGGGTTGGGATCACAGATGACGTGGCTGGATCAGTGATGGGGGGGTTGGGGGGGCGGCGGAGGGGGGGGGGGGGTCACTGATGACAGGGATGGGGACACTGATGCCGGGTCTAGGAATCTGGTCACTGACAGGGTTGGGGTCACCGATGATCACTGATGACGTGGGTTGGGGTCACTGATGACAGGGTAGGGGTCATTGATGACGGGGATGGGGACGCTGATGACGGGTCGAGGAATCTGGTCACTGATGACGGGGTCGGAATCATTGATGATGGGGATGGGGACACTGATGACGGAGGCTGAGGTTGAAGATTGCTTTGCTCCGCTTGGTATATTTCAGTAACGGACAAGAGATGCCTTTTCTCTTTGTGCCTCCGTTGTAAAATATGCCCGTTTCAGTATTTGCTTTGAAAAGAAGGCTGCAAGATGTCCTTGCTACAGTTAAACGAGACAATGTATGGGCAGACTGACTCCCGATCCCCCCTCTCAAACACACACACACACACACACACACACACACACACAGAGGCAGAGAAACACACACACACACACACACACACACACACACACACACACACACACACACACACACACACACACACTTCAAATGAAATGGGGACACTGACGGTTGCATCGCGTCACCAGGACAACAAGTACATGAGGTGGGCAGAGGGACTGACGCGGTTCTCCCGAGGCTACCCACGTCCTGTGCGCGATTTCTGGCAACGAGCTCCCATCAACATCGAGGCCGCTCTTCAGGGTCTCGACGGCTACTACTACTTCTTCAAGGGCAGAAGGTCAGTTCAAGGTCAAACTGATCATAATTTTCCAGAAAGTACCATGTCCCCGAAGCATGTTTAAAAATAAATAAATAAATAATAATAATTAAATGAGTACCCACACGAAGAGTCGAGCGATCGCCGTGCCGGCAAAACCGTCCGCGAGAATAGGACACAAGCATGTTGCTATGGAAACCGGAAAGGTTAGATAGTCAACTTTGAAGATGCCCTCACCTATTCTGCAACTCAGAGGGTCAGCTTGGAAGGTGCAGTCACGCAGTATTCGTTTGCTGAAGAAACGGTTTGCTAAGGGACTGCTCTCTCAGCACACCAAATTTTGCTTAACAGCAAAGAGGGCCCAGACACACTCTTCGATCCCAGCCGGGTTGCGGCCAGTGTCACAGCAAGTTTTCCACATTGAGCCATCGAACTAATACGTCTACCATCCGCAAAAAAAAGTATATGCAAACTGAGTTGACGTGTTGAATATGTAGGCGTATGAGTTTAGTGCATGGTTTGGTGATTTGTTAGATACGCTCCGTCCTTCGTAGTGTAGTGGGTGGGTGTATGTGTGCGTGTATGTGTGTGTGTGTGTGTGTGTGTGTGTGTGTGTGTGTGTGTGTATGTAATATGATGATAAATTGCCGACAATAACAAGCTGATGATACTGATGAATTTACTCACAAGTTGATACTGATCTATTTGTGAAAGAAGACAGAAGGAAAAATCACTGTTCAAGCCATGTGCTAATTACATACTGTCTTGTGCAGAACTAAAACTGTGAAGGTGATAATAATTTCGTGCTTTAATTTGTGCAGGTACTGGAAGTACAACGCTCGGGCGCAGTTGCAGAGTGGTTACCCCAGGGACACCCGTCCTGCCTGGCTCTCTTGTGGTAGAGCCGTACCCCGATAAACACACACAACACACACGCACAGCTATACACACGCAGATGCACGTGCACCTGCATTGTAAGACTCATTGACACATTGTAAGACTCTGCCAAGGGAGTAAATGCTCCGTTCCCTCCCTTGAGCGAGAGTCCGAGATTACAGTAATTTCTTTATGTCCTAAAAAATCTAATTTACAACGAAAACAAATATGTGTGTAAAAATTAACTGGATGTGTTATACAGACGATACAAAATACAACGCCAGAAGTCCCATCTCTTATACAATTTTTATTTTTTACCTTCAGTGAGAATTATTCTTTCACCATGTAACTCATTTTGCACAATTTTATACTTCTTGTTTTTATACGTATTAGACCAAACTGACCTCATAGCAAGAAATGTCATTAATGATGACCTCTCTCTCTCTCTCTCTCATCGGTCGAGTTCCAGTTACGGTTAGCATTGACTCGATCTTTGAATGATCATGTTTAAACAGTGACCATGAAAATGGCAACTTTAAGGTATTCGTTGCGCCGGAAACGCGTCAATTCAGGAAAAATGTCAAAGTGGCAAATGATGTAGTAAATACATGCGTGATCTTGTTTATGTATGTAACAATGAGAACGTCCGCCGGTATCTGAATGAATAAATATTAGCGCATTCATTCTATGGAGAGAGAAAGAAATTAAAAAACTGAATTATAAAAATAAAGTAGTTGGCTGTTATTCCAACTGCCACATGTGAGAGAGGATCATTGAAGTGTTTCGACTTGATCCAAACACACAAAGATTCAGAAAATACGCCTATTTATTATGACATAGGCAACAATATGTCATAATAAATATTATGACATAGACAACAACATGTCATAATAAATATTATGACATAGACAATAATATGTCAAATAAATAAGCGTTCATTTGAATCTTTTATGTGTTTAGATCTTATTTTAGAACGCTAGCAGTCATTTTTGTTTTGACTTGACTACATTTCTCATTTTTCTCTGTCTCTTTCTCGCGCACGCGCGGCTTTTGACTGGTTTTTGTTGTTTCGTTTATATGATTGCTGTTTGGTATTTCTATCGGTATGTTTGTAACCTGTTTTTGTACGTACTTGTTTAATTCATTTCATTATTAGCTGCTGCGCCAGTAATGCAGTGCTGATTAATGGTGTTTATATGATGTGAATTTTGTTTATTGCTGAACGAGAATGAATAAAATCCATCATGAAAAAAAAAAAAAAGGAATGGATTTTCTCTTCTTCTCCCCCCCCCCCCCCCCCCCCCCCAACCTTCTTTTCAGTATTCCAATGGTTGTAATTTGTCTCACTATACTTCTATACTCGTGCATTAATTTTTTTAAATTAAAGACACTATGAATCACATAAAGCAAGGATCACGTTGTCCGTTTCGTTACAGCAATCATCAACTGCCTGTATTATAAACCAGACAAAAATGTGCAGCGGCACACATACACCCACACAAATGCAAATCACTATCAAGCGAACACAAACACACGTATGTTCGCACATATGCATGCAAATAGCTGTCAAATACACAGACACACTCAAATGCAATCGTTTATGAAATGCACACAAAAATACCTGCACCCCCGCCTCCCCCTTCCCTCCACACACACACACATACACACACGCACACACAAAGACACACACGCACAAACCCGCTTCCCCGACCCCCTTCCCTCCACACACACACACACTGGCTACAAGTGCCTGCGCTCGGAAAGTCTGTTTTTCACAGAGGCATGTAACACTTGTCCGTGACGCGGATGACGTCACTGCAGGTCTCCAGTCGCTCCAGCACGTGCAGCAGGGCGGTGTTGTGCAGACCGGAGTACTGCACTGTCCTCCGCAACTCGTCCAGCAGGTGCAGGTAGTGGCAGCCTTTTTCGGCGTCTGGTGTCGGGTACAAAGACGTGTGCGTACATCAGCACCATTAGTGAGATCGACGTGATAAATTAGGTCAAAAATACACAGAAGAGGGTGGACTGGTATTTATAATTAAGTTATTTCAGACAGTCGTTGAAAGGAGATGAGTAGGCGCATAAAGGCATGAACGGTCAATAAAACCAAGTAAATTTACATGCACACACACACACACACACACACACACACACACAGAGAGAGAGAGAGAGAGAGAGAGAGAGAGAGAGAGAGAGAGAGAGAGAGAGAGAGAGAGAGAGAGAGAGAGAGACTATACACATCTACACGAATATGCATGTATATCAGAAAGGAAAGTGATAAGGGGCAGAAGACAAAAACAAAACTGTTACCGTAACAAAATGTTAAACAGACGACAAGAGGAGGGAAAGAAAAGAGAGAGAGGGAGACACACACACACACACACACACACACAAGCACGCACGCATGCACACACACGCACGCACACACACACACACACACACACACACACACACCAACAACACCACCACCAACAACAACAACAACGTGTGTTTGCAATGTCTTTCCGTGGTGTACCATGCACCCTGCGGAGGTCCAAAGAGGTGCAACACGATCACTAGATGAGAAGGTACGAAGTGAAGATGACTGCATGAAGTGTACCTCATAGGGCGGTGAAGAACGGCCTCTGAAGCACACAGCGCCCTTCTCTTCTTCCAGTCGTCGCAGGGCCTGCCTCAGGACGTCTGTGCTGTCGCGATCTTTTTCCTGAAAACAAAGACAACTGTGAAAAACTTCGGACCGTTTTCAGCCGTTTCAATGAAGAGCCGTTCAAGATTGCGGTGCTGTCGCGATCTTTGTCCTGAAAACAAAGACAACTGTGAAAAACTTCGGACCGTTTTCAGCCGTTTCAATGAAGAGCCGTTCAAGATTGCGGTGCTGTCGCGATCTTTGTCCTGAAAACAAAGACAACAGTGAAAAACTTCGGACCGTTTTCAGCCGTTTCAACGAAGAGCCGTTCAAGATTGCTGTGTTGTCGCGATCTTTGTCCTGAAAACAAAGACAACAGTGAAAAACATTTAGACCTTTGAAAAGGCTTTCGCGATCTTTGTCCTTAAAACAAAGACAAAATAATCGTTTCAGACCGTTGCAGTGCCTACGGTTCTAGATTGCTGAGCTGTAGGGATTTTTATTCTGAAAACAAAGGCAACTTTCCGACCATTTTTAGCCTGTGGTTCGGTATCTGTTGTACTGTCACAACCTTAGTCCAGAAATGAAGGTCACGTCGCTATTATCCAAGGACAAGTACCTAGCTAAGGACAGATACATGGGCTTACTATTGGGATTCTGTCTTTCTGGGAAAATCGGCTATTTATTAGGACAATACACAACACGCTTTATTTTTATTTTTTACTTTAAATACCCGACTCAGAATAAATTTACTGTGTTTGGATCCATCCATTCAGCGAGTTATCCCCCGGCTGTCAGCTCCCTTCCCGATCGAGTCTCACGTGCAAGTGGCAACCATGCCTGTGCTAATTCCCTCCACCCTCCCACTGTGTCCCGGACCGCTGCGATGGCGACGCCACCTGCACCCTAACTGACCCGGTTTGTCGCTTCCAAATGCATATCTGCAGCTGCAAGTCTGTGTTTGCAGCGACAACACCACTTTACCTTTTGAAGCTATACACTGAAAACTGGAGGCAACTTTCCCGCTGCAAAACTGCCCCTGGTCATTTTTATGCAGCTATAAGTTTGCTACAGGTTCAGCCGAGATTTACAGGTTTTGCAGCTACAAAACCACCTCTCGTCAATTATACAGCTGTGGTAGCTGTATAGGTTTTGCAGCTGCAAAAGCGACCTCTAGCCTGCTCATTTCTTCTTCTCGTTTTTGCAGCTGCAAAAACGGGAGTTAGTTTCGTCGGTGAAAAGTTGATTCTGCCGCTGCAAAACTGCTTTTCCGTTTCTGCAGCTGCAACAGTAAAGTTATCACTTGCACACATAAACGCGCGCTTCACCGCGACAAAACCTTGCAGGTGCAGAATTACAACTGTGGCAGTGACCGCCAAAGAAAGATGTCAGCATGCAGCGACTGACTGTCACATTCAAACAGCGTCACAACAGCTCTGGGGGTCCGAAACGCCTGGCGCAGTGAGGGAAGATGGTCTTTGTTCCGTGGGTGAGCTACAGGCACAGTCATTATCCTTTGGGAAAGCAGGTTCAAAAGAGTAACACAAGGCACTGAGCTGCTGTACGTGCTTCAAGACCAAGAACCACCATGAAGTAAGTAAAACACACACACACACACACACACACACACACACACACACACACACACACACACACACACACACAGAGAGAGAGAGAGAGAGAGAGAGAGAGAGAGAGAGAGAGAGAGAGAGAGAGAGAGAGAGAGAGAGAGTTATTCTTGACTCATTTTTCTTTTCTTTTTCCGCATCTCTCTCTCTCTCTTCTTCTTCTTCGTCTACTTCTCATCCTTTGGTGTTCTTCTCCTTCTTCCGAGTAACCGTCGGCTTCTCCAAAAAGGTTTGCTGTGGTGAATAATTTCCCTCTTGTTTTCACACCTTCATCAGCAGATCTGTGCTGCACTCAATAGCAATGGCATCAAGGGACCGAAGGAGACGTGCAATCCACACCAGCCTGCGCAAAGTGTCCGTGCACACTGCGCCCGAGGCCACCCAAGAGGAGGCAGCTACGACAGGGGACATCATTCTGGTAACGGGCGGAAATGGGTTTCTAGGTCAGCACGTGGTCAAACAGCTACAAGAGAGCGCGCCGCACGTGCGAGAGATACGCGTACTAGATCTCTGGCCTTTCACTCCGAAGCTTGGTAGGTAGCGATTGGTTCTTGGTGAATAACGCCGTCAACCGCGAGGCTGACGTCAGGGGGCCACACATTACGTACAACAATCTCAATTACTTTAGTAACACGCGTGATTTCATGTTGAAAGCCCCCTTCCCCGTCCCCCTACCTCCCATTCCCCTGCAAAACCTGTTGAAAACTGACAACTGTATAATGTACAACTGACGAGAGGTGGGTTTTGTCGCCTTAAAACCTCGTTTAACTGTTAAGTGCCGTTTTGTATCTTAACAAAGGGGATTACCCCGAAAATTTGAAGATTGTGTGCTTGTGTCCTAATAAATAAGCGTTCTTTTGAACCTTTTATGTGTTTAGCCTTAAAATCTGTAGCAAATTTACAGCTGTATACTGTCTAGAGGTGGTTTTGTTGCGGCCAAACCTGTAGCAAACTGACAGCTGTTTTGTTGTGGCAAAACCTGCAGCAAATTGACAGCTGTATAATTGACGAGGGCTTGTTTTGTTGTGGCAAAACCTGTAGCAAATTGACAGCTGTATAATTGATGAGGGCTTGTTTTGTTGCGGCAAAACCTGCAGCAAATTTACAGCTGTATAACTGACGAGGGCTTGTTTTGTTGCGGCAAAACCTGTAGCAAATTGACAGCAGTATAACTGATGAGAGCTTGTTTTCTTGTGGCAAAACCTGTAGCAAATTGACAGCTGTATAACTGACGAGGGCTTGTTTTGTTGCGGCAATACCTGTAGCGAATTAACAGCTGTATAACTGACGAGGGCTGGTTTTGTTGCGGCAAAACCTGCAGCAAATTAACAGCTGAAAACTGACGAGGGCTGGTTTTGTTGCGGCAAAACCTGTAGCAAATATACAGCCGCATGACTGACGAGAGGCGGTTTTGTGGCGAGAAAGTTGATGATGTCAGTGCAAAAATTCAATGAACCAGAAACCCCTCCTCCCCTAAATGGTTCATACAGTTCAAGACACAAGCAATGCTACTAGACTACTGTTGGCGGCGCTCAGTGTTCATTCGGAATAATGAAACAGTGACACTGACAAAGGGAGTTAATATACAGCGTTCGACGTGACATGTGTAATGAGCAACACGACGGCATACAATAAATATGTTTAAAAATCATCATTATATAAAACGTCAGCCCGTCTGTGCCTAGCGGTAACCGTAAGGGCGGCGACAGGCTGGTAAGCGGACGACGTCGGTTCGATTCCCGGCGTTGGCTCTCTTTGGCTTTTTCAAAAGTTGCGGTTTGTGGACAGTGCCCTGTGACTGAATTTGTCCATCGCAGTTAATGAAACATTAAAACGGCTCTCGTCATTGCCCATCTTAATGCAAACACATCCCATCTTAATGCAGAATCGCATCTTTATGCAGAATTATTCTGGTGGTGACAGTGCAGCCGGTTTACGGGTTAGGTAAGCCCCCCCCCCCCCCCCCCCCCCCAGACGCACTTCCTGGGACCTCGGTCCCCGCCAGTACCTCTCCGGAGGCTACTCACGGAGTTAAACGAGTCTAACGAACGAATATTACCCAGATTAATTATTAATTAACAGTATCGCTGAAAACGACTGTTTTGATCTGCGTCACCAGACTATGAGGTCAAGAAACCGGTGACGTCACATACTGGGTCCGTGGCGGACAATGACGCGGTGCGACGTGCCATGTGGGACGTGAACTGCGTCATCCACGTCGCTGGCCTGGTCAGCTACGGAACCTTTCCCGACTACCGGAACATGGAGAGAGTCAACGTCGACGGTATGTACCTTAAAGGAAACTAGCTTTCTCAAAACCTGTCTTCTATACCCAAGAAAGCCGGCCTCTCACCAAAAGGGTAATCAAACAACAGCAAAATGTATAAACGAGGATTTTGTTCCAAAATGCTCAGTTGATTTTATTTTCATAATCCTCTTGCGTCAGAGACGATTAGCAGGACTGGGCTGTGGAAAACATCATCAAGGGTCACAGCTGGACTAACAGCTTCCGGCGACCTTTTCGATGTTCCTTGGGGATGCGAGACAGAGAACAGACCCTCGATATAAAAGACATGGTACGTGTACCAATCTCTATGTGAAAAGGTTGTGGTTTGTGGACACTGTCCTGTGACTTTGTCCATCATTTCCTACTTAAACATTAAAAAGGTTCGCTATCGTCGCTGCCCATCTTAATGCAGGAATCATTCTGGTGGTGACAGTGTAGCGATAGGTATATAATCTCCCTCTCTCCCTACCTCCATACCCCCTCCCCCCTCCTTCACCCGTCCCTAATAAGCCTTATGGTTTCTGTGGACGTTAAGCACCATGTTTACTTACTTACTTACCAATCTCTATGTGAGCCGGTTTGGCCTAGCGGTAAGGCGTTAGGCTGGTAAGCGGAATGACCTCGGTTCGATACCGCTTCGGCTCTCCTTTCTCTTCAAAAAGGTTGTGGTTTGTGACTACTGAAATATTAAAATGGCTCTCATCGCTGCCCATATTAACGCGGGAATAATTCTGGTGGTGATAGCGTAGCGATGGGTATATAACCTCCCTCTCCCCCACCTCCATACCCACTTCCCCCCGTCTCTAATAAGCCTCATGGTTTCTGTGGACGTTAAGCACCATGTCCACTTACCAATCTCTATAAAGGTTGTGGTTTATGGACACTGTCTTGTGTCTTTGCCCCTCACAATTAATGAGACATTAAAATGGATCTCATCACTGCCAAGCTTCGTGCAAAAATGATTCTGGTGTGATAGTGTAGCGTTGGGTACCCCCCCCCCACTCCTCCTTCAGTAGCTGTTATAAGATAACTCGGCGTTGACTGACACCAAAACACCACAAGCAAAAGCAGATAAGTAACCTACATTTGACTAATTTTGCACCGTTTTACTGTTGTTTAAGTGTTGTTTTGTAGCTTTGAAAAGGGGTTTACTCCGGAAATTCGCATGTTGTGTTTTGTCATATTAAACAAGCGGTTTTTGTTGTTGTAGTTTTTTAACCTTTTACGTGTTTGGGTCGGCGTTAAACAAGTGTAACATAGCTACTAGTACTACTCCAGGTATATTTCAGTAACCAGGAGAACATGTTCCACGGTCTTGTGAATGGAAACAATCCGACTTCCAATCCCACAATACCAGCTACCTTAGTCGTTGGGTTTGTGCAGGTGTACTGAACGTGGTGAGGGCCTGCCTCCATCACAATGTCAGCCGCCTGCTGTACTGCAGTACCGTGGACGTGGTGATAGGGTTCAAACCCATCCGGGGAGGTAGGGAGGAGGACACCCCGGTGCCACAGAGGTTCCTGTTTCCTGGCTACCCGGAAACCAAACTGCAGGGCGAGCGTCTGGTCTTGGCTGCCAACGGACAGCTGTGCCAGAATGGTCAGAGAGAGACACACACACACACTGAAAGAGACGTGTGTGTGTGTGTGTGTGTGTGTGTGTGTGTGTGTGTGTGTGTGTGTGTATGTGTGTGTGTGTGTGTGTGCCTACGTACGTGCGTGAGCGCGCGCGTGTGTGTGTGTGAGAGGGAGAGAGGCAGGCAGACAGATAATATGTGTGTGTGTGTGTGTGTGTGTGTGCGTGCGTGCGTGCGTGCGTGCGTGCGTGCGTGCGTGCGTGCGTGCTCGCGTCACTGTATGTATCACTGTGTTCCTCGCTTAAGTTACTACACGCGCTTTCGTTACACATCCTTTAAAAACCAATGCCATCCAAAATCGATACTAAAGTATCTGATTTCAAAGACAATTAACGAACTAAAATCTTGCTTCAGGCCAAGAACTTCGCACTCTCTCGCTGCGAGCGAACGTGATGTACGGAGAGTTGGACCCCTACTACGTAACAGCAGGACTGCGAAGTGCAAAGGCCATGGGCGGACAACTCCTTCAAGTGGGAAACGGCGAAGCCTTATTTCAGCAATGCTACGCCGGCAACACTGCAGCTGCGTTCGTTCAAGCCGACGCCGCACTGCGAGAAAACAGTCATCTCGGCGGTGAAGTTTTCTTCATACCTGACGACACGCCTTTGCAGAACAGTTTTAAATTCATGCAGCCGTATCTTGAATCGAGAGGGTTTTCTCTTTCCAGGGTTTACTTGCCTTACAGTGCGGTGTATGGATTACTGTTCTTGACAGAACTGGTCATGAAAGCTTTGTCTCCCTTGGTGAAAATTCACATGCAGACTGCTTCCTGTAGCATCAGGTACATCAATACGGATCTGTATTTCCGAAGTGAAAAAGCGCGGAGAATGTTTAATTTCTCACCCGTCTATTCACCACAAGAAGCAAAGGAAAGGTCCCTTGCCTACTACAAAGGGCTGAAACTTTAAGAGAAGAATTTGATTCAGCTAAGATTGCATAGATGGTTCCCAGCTGTCAGTCATACAGGGTTTTAGCCGAATTTTAACCAAGGAGAAAAAGTCAATAGCAAAATTTTGACATTGAGCATATCAGCCCTACTTTCCTCACCAGCAAAAGCATAGCAACAGAGTGAAAGACTGGTGATTCCAATCAAAACCTTGAAACGACAACAACAAAATGGCACACTTTCATTGACGATGAGGTGAGATATCAGCTGCAGTCAAATGAAGCAAATTACTGTCATTTGAACGCTGAATCAGACTCGAACCATGGTGCATTCAGACAGTGATCACAGTACCACATGGTGGTCAGATCAAAAGCTACCGAAGAAGGAGGCAGTGCTTGGAGTCCAGCGTGTGATGTTCCGTTGAATGAATATAATCACTGCCATATGTGTGCTGAGCACAATATATATGAAACTGAAAATAACACAAAAAGAACACGCTAGAAACATGAAACGTGTGTGTACTGTGTGCATACACCTAATACAGATGTTACCCAAAAAAGAGAAAAATTATGTCTGTGAATAAGACTGGTCATTGAGAGAAGCATGTAAGCACCAGATACTCTAAGCTACACCTATTTTTTGTCGCTACCTAGTACCTATCAGTCATTTTTAGGCACATCTTATTTAGCTTTGGGTTCCTTCTAAACTAACCTTCACCATAAAGGCTTTTACCGTCTGTGTAATCCCACACCTCTATTATCTAACCATGGCTGATAAAAATTTGTGTGTGAACAGTTCCATGCGTGCTGGCAGCTCAACTTGTCCAAGGTCCATGTTATTTAAGTGTGCAATGATCTTTTACTGGTTTCATAATATTTCTGTCAACTGGTGCAAAAAGCTGTCCAGTATACATACTACACCATTGTTATTACTCAATGATCAGGAGGCTGGTCAATTAAACATTAGTGTGGACATAACTTCCTGGACTTGGTGTCTCTCTCTTCCATGATCAAAACATAGTAAAAATGTGTGCCTGGCATGTACACAAGAACTGACACATACAGACTTACGCAGTCACTGCCACACACACTTACCATTTCTTTGGTCAATTCAGCTATTTCTGGTGCCTGCAATAAGTCTGTGAGTGAAAATTCTTCCATGTTTTTCTTCAGGAGGACTTCATGTATTTTGTCTGTCAGTTGCTTCAAGATGCTCTGAAACAGGGATGAATAAAAAGAATAGAAACCAAGCACTACAGAGACAGTGAGTGAGTGAGTGAGTGAGTAAGTGTGTGTGTGTGTGAATTATATGCATGTGTTCGCATCTACATAAGCATCAGTGTGTGTGTTGTGGTGCGTGTGTGTGTGTGTGTGTGTGTGTGTGTGTGTGTGTGTGTGTGTGTGTGTGTGTGTGTGTGTGCTCCATGGTCAACCCCTTACAGTCAGACATTTACCTGAGACTTTTGAGTTGGCAGCCCATCACTGGCAATCTCTTGATGGATTCTGTAGGGTGGCACAAAAGGCTTGTCATAACACTGGCGATACAGGTTAGGCAACTCCTGCATCCGCTTCATTTGGCAACTTGGGTCATCAATCTTGCCTGTCTGGGTTAAGAACTCAAACACCATAAATAGCAACCAAACAGCAACACCACTAAGAAATGCATTTGAACAGATTTTTCCCAACAGATTTAACAAAACTTTGGGGAAAAAAGCAATCTAAAAACTAATAATTAGAATGATTACCATGAATACAATATCAACACCCTCAACACTAACAAAATGCTCCCATGACAATTACATGTGCCATAATTCTTTGGGCCAGTTTAAGGATACGGTGATAGTAAGCCACAACCTCCATCATGTCTCTGAACAACTTGAGTTTTCCACGGATGTGCACCAGGTCACCAAGTTCATAGGCAGGCACCTCATTCTCTCTCTCCACCTCCAGTGCAGCAAGTTGTGCCCGAAGTTCTGGAGGCAGCTGAGAAATGCTGCTGCTGTTTCTCCTCTGCTCATCTGGCCACAAGAAACAAAAGGCAAAATACACAGCACTTCTTGGGTATTATGAAGAGGTCACCACCTCAAGTAAGATCATCACATAATTTTAACCACTGAACTATAAAACTGGAAATATGCAGTGATTTTAACACTGTGTGCAATACAAAAACTTTTGCCTTAGTTCTTCAACAAATCACTAAGAACAATTGACTAGCACAACCTCTCTGTCAAGATCAGACCAGCCAACAACTGTTGAAAAAACTGTGATTCAGAAATACAGCATTCATAACAAACACACTTTTGTATGTAATACACACACACACACACACACACAGACACACATATGTATAATACACACACACACACACACACTGATACATTCATGCACACGCGCATGCACACCACACACACTCTCTTACACACACACACACACACTGACACACGTACACACAGACCAAAAGCAAAAGAACAAATTCAATCATCATTCTCACTCTTACCACTACTACTGAATGGCCGTTTCCAACAACAACAGTTAATGACACCAGTCCCATCATCCACTGCAAAATCAAAATCAAACTAAAACAGAGCACACATGTACACACAATTTCAGATTTATCAACACAACCTCTCACTATGACTAGAATTATTCTCAGTAAAGATCATGTAAGTAAGAACTGTTGTTTGCTTTTGTTGTGGTAACATCACTTCATGACTGGCATGAATGTGTGTGTGGGTATATTTTACACCATGACACATTTGTTGCAAATAAAATATTTGTCACTTAACTGGCATTTAATAGTACTAGTAGTACTGATAGAGTTGTACTGTTGTTGAATGGGTGTGATTATGATGATGAATGAACCAACACCAAGAAACATTCCCTGTACTTGTAATTCTTTTATGTCTTATAAATGCTTACCTGTGGAGCAATGACTGAATGAGTCAAAGAGCATGGTAAAAAGTGTAAAAAAACACACGATCAAGATACCCCTGTCATTGGCGTACACATATGTGTGCATGTGTGCGTGCACACACGCATGCGCGTGTGCATGTGTGCGCGCGCACACGCATGTACATGAATGTGTGGGTGTATGTGCGTGCATGTGTGAGAGACAAGCAGACCAACAAACATGGAAAACCACCTGAATAAAGAAACAGCTTTGCTTTGTCATCTTTTCTGACCACCACTCCCACCACATCCACCTTGTACATTGGGTGGTTGCCATAGGCAAAAGCTCCTGAAACAAACCAACACAGTCAATAAATCATCCACCATCATTCATGGATAAACAATGGCTCCTAGTTCTAAAACAAGCCGACACAGTCAATAAATCATCCACCATCATTCATGGATAAACAATGGCTCCTAGTTCTAAAACAAGCCAACACAGTCAATAAATCATCCACCATCATTCATGGATAAACAACGGCTCCTAGTTCTAAAACAAACCAACACAGTCAATAAATCATCCACCATCATTCATGGATAAACAACGGCTCCTAGTTCTAAAACAAACCAACACAGTCAATAAATCATCCACCATCATTCATGGATAAACAACGGCTCCTAGTTCTAAAACAAGCCAACACAGGCATCCACCATGTAGTTGCACACTGGGTTGTTGCCATACTCAAAGGCTCCTGAAACAAACCAACACAGTCAATAATTCATCCACTATCATTCATGGATAAACAACGGCTCCTAGTTCTAAAACAAACCAACACAGGCATCCACCATGTAGTTGCACACTGGGTTGTTGCCATACTCAAAGGCTCCTGAAACAAACCAACACAGTCAATAAATCATCCACCATCATTCATGGATAAACAACGGCTCCTAGTTCTAAAACAAGCCAACACAGGCATCCACCATGTAGTTGCACACTGTGTTGTTGCCATACTCAAAGGCTCCTGAAACAAACCAACAGAGTCAATAAATCATCCACCATCATTCATGGATAAACAACGGCTCCTAGTTCTAAAACAAGCCAACACAGGCATCCACCATGTAGTTGCACACTGGGTTGTTGCCATACTCAAAGGCTCCTGAAACAAACCAACACAGTCAATAATTCATCCACTATCATTCATGGATAAACAACGGCTCCTAGTTCTAAAACAAACCAACACAGGCATCCACCATGTAGTTGCACACTGGGTTGTTGCCATACTCAAAGGCTCCTGAAACAAACCAACACAGTTAACGAGTCATCCACCACCATCCATAGACAGACAAAGTCTCCTAAATCAAACCAATTCAGCATCCACTTTGTAGTTGTATGGTGGGTGATTGCCATAGGCAAAGGCTCCTAAAATAAATCAAGACTGACAATGACTGAATGAGTCATCCATCAACATCTATAGATCTACAGGCAAAGGCTCCTAAAACAAACCAGCACAGTCATCCAGTTTGTACACTGGGTGGTTGCCAATTATTGGCAAAGGCTCCTGAAACAAATGAGCACAGTCTTCTTATGACACCATGGAAAATGTGGAAAGGCTCCTGAAATGAATCAACACAGTCTTCTTACGCCATACTGAAGAGAGTGTCACACTCACAAAGTACGATATTTTTCAATGCTAATCTTGAAGAAAGCCAAACAAACCTCTGAATTACATCCTCAAAATGAGTACTTAGCAAACTTGTATTGTTGTAGTTGTACCTTGCATTTAATCATTGATGAATTGACTGCCTGCACTAGCTGAAAATATATATCATTATAATTTTCATTATCAAAGGCAAAGGCAAAACACCATACTAGTAATTTTTAGTATTAATAGTAGTTATATTAAACAAACAAAACTTACACTAAATTTGGAACAATGTATGACCCCCCCCCCCCCCCCATTTAAGTCATGCTAGTTTCCTGAGAAGCACCAGCTGCAACAGGATCAAGCTGCCGATTCCAATTGCCCAGAGAGATACATGTACTAATACTATGGGACAGTATCATATGCTACATCTCAGTACATGCAATGCTCAGTGATACTCAGCTGTATTTTAATGTCTTTAGCAGTTTAGGACTATATTTTGTATGTTGTTTTGGTCAGTGACTATATTATTAGTATACATATAGCCTGAACAGTCAGCTGGCTTGTTATGAATGTTGTTGGAACAAATGGACAACTGAGATAACCACATAATACAAAGTTTGATACTCTAAATTATCAGTGTAGACTCACTACATCAGTACATGCACTTCAGTCAGCTAGTGCTGTGGTTCATTTTAAACTTAATCCTATATATACCCCCCCCCCCCCCCCCCTCAAAGCATTGATTACAATCCACTTGCATCCCAGTTTTCACTAGCAATATGATTAAGACATGATACATACCTGGATATGCTGGATATGGCTTCAGGGTTAAGATGTCTGCTATGTAGAGCTTGTTGAATGTGTTGAAATGAAAGTCTAAGCCCCAGAGACGAGGAGGATGAAAAACAGGTTCATTAAAAACAACACTTTCTGTTGCCATTATGATTAGTGCAAACGGCACCACCGAGTTTTCGGCAGCAATGGTTTCAGATCAACTCTTGGTGTTGCGCATACATACATGTATACATGTACATGTGTGGACAACGGCGTGTCACTGTCAGAAATAACATACTTTGCCTGCTCTGGCCACGAACGAAACTGTTTTGTTCGTATCATGCGATAGACTGCATGGTCACATTCCATAATTATCAGTCCATTCCCTTGTTTTCTTCTAATGTTGCATCATGTCAACAGAGACCATAAGGATTATTGGGGTCGGAGAACCCAGGGCAGCCCCTTCCGGTTTCACACAGCTCCTGGGCTCTGCCTGTTTTCTTAATGTCAAAATCATGGTTTAAATATGGACAACTCGCAAGATCGCGGTCTCTCGATTTTTATTAGACTACTGTCATCTCTTGGGCGGAAGACAGAGCTCGACTGCGTTGAGTCAATGGTCAAGTAAGAAGTTAAACACATGTTCCATCTGATCAGCAACTGTTTATCACCACCTAAACACTGCAGTCATTCATGTGAAGTAAAGTGTCGCAGGGACGATCCTACAAGCCAAAAGCGAAAGTGCCAAACCGCCAAAATCTGTGCCGCAGGGGCGGTCATTCTAAAAGCCTTGGCCATCAGGGGAAACTACCGAGTCAGTCCAGCAAAATGACCTCTCTAGTTGCTGCAACTTTACGACGAATCTCACCAGCTTTGGTTGACACTCGGGTGTATTCATGTGTCTCAGTACTTCCGAGGACATGTTCCGCTGGAGGTAATGTAAACGCTTTGTGTTCTAGTATATTGTATGGCAGCCTTTCTCTCTGAATTTTTATCGGTGGTTCCTTCACCGTAGCTGACGTGGAGTGTGGAGGGTCGAAACTTCAAAACTTTAGTTTTACAAGCCTTCCCTCTGGAGGTAAACTTGTGGAGGCTGATCTGTTAAAATGTAATCAAGAATCATTCAATCAGCTTTCCACCAAGTGGCAATAATGCTGGTGCTGTAACTAGTGTAAGAGCCAAAAGCACCTAAAACTTGCCTCGACGGCCAGTGCAACTGAGGTTATAATTTGTTCAGTTTTGGACATGTATTCATGATGATCTTTTTCCATTTCAGCATTGTCAATGTCAACATCTGCCCAGGCATCAAAGGATGAGAGTCCAAATAAAGACTTCAAGGTGAACCCACTGTTTGAGAACAGAAATCCCAGGTAAATGAAGCTACTGTTGTACTAAATACTATTTATGAGTGTGACACTGACAGCATGACTATGACTATGAGTACTATGATTATGATTGTATGATGAGCATGAATGCCATGTCATCAAACTGCTCACTTAGACTTAGAGTTACTGGGTAGGGGGTGGAGCCTGGAACCTGGTCTGAATTAACCATGAAAGTGTGATCTCATGCAGTCCTTTAGTATTGCACACAAATAGTGAAATATGACTGCAGCTGGTGCACAGGGTGGGATGATATTCCACAAGCGTATTGCTGACACTAGTGACAGGGTGGAACTGTTCTGTATTCATGTGGATTTTGATTTTGGAATGGGGGACAAGGAGCTTGGTCTCATGAAAGTGTTCCTCACATTTGCAGGTTCCGCAAAGCTCTGAAGTATTTACTAATGTTCTTTTAGAAGAAAATGTGCTATGACTGTATGAGTATGAAGAGGATTAGATATTTAGAGTTTGACATTTTAAATATATCCAATGTTTTTGCAAGTCTGTCAGTATTAGTTAGGTGAGATGTCTATGTGACATGGTCAGATACCTTCAACATTATATCAATATATGTATAGTAATCCAAATTTCAGGTGGTCAAACCTAGTCCATTTATTATGTCAGCCACCTGCTTCAGTCAATCAGTGCTTATTTAAGTTATTACCAGGCTTTATCTTTCTGTCAGGTCCTGTTAAATTTGCTGTGATACATGATAATTTTGTAAATTATATATAATATATTCTTAATTTTAACTTAAGTTAATCAAATTATACTATGCGGAAAAGGATGGACCCTAGGTTGGCTGTTTTTTAACCTTGCATTCAGAACATTTCCATAGCCAGAAGATGTGAATGAATATCAGCAAGGAAGATTTTACCAGAATGTGAAGGATAAGTTTCATGAAAAGTTATGACTTATTATAAGAAAGAATGTTTTGTATCACAGTATGTATTAACTGTTATTATGTATTGCATTTTTGTTGTTTATGATTTATTGCTGGGCATAAAAAATATGTAATTTACTATACTATTAATAATAATATGGACTGTTTGTATGTTTTAAATTATAGAAACTTGGAGCAAATGGGGCTGGCACGGAAGCGACAGGGTTGGGTGTTCCAGTCACCCAGGAAAGACTTCTACCACCGGTCAGTATCCAATTACAACATATTGGAATCCCTCTGTCAAGAATTCCATAAAATCATTTCAGCAAGGGTGGTCTTGTATAGGTTGGTCTTTTGGTCAAGGGTTCATTGAGGTGAAAATATGAAGAGAATGGTTTTCATAAGAAAAAAAAAAGAATGACAAATCTTTAAAAGAGGGGATGTCCCTGGTCAAGGGTTGATTTATATGGAAATATGAAGGGAATGGTTTCAGGAAAACAGTCTTAAGACAATAATAGAGGGGTGGTTTCTTTTCATCGGAGTGGTCTTTTGTGAAGGGTTCCACTGTATTTGGAAGATATCTTTGTTGCATCATGCTTTGTTGTGTATACTGTTAACTGTATTGCTCAGACCAACAGCCTCTCAATCCCAAAGCCAGAATCTTAACAACTCACTGAGCCACACTCAAGATTCTCCTGTGAATGCACAACCAATGATAACAAAGTCATCTGAGCTGACAATCAGTGTTGTAGAGAAGGGACTGCACAGTTGATAAATGAAGCACTTTCAGTGTTTAATGGTGTCCATTTTGTCATTGTCCGCAGGGTTCTATTTGAGCCCACGCAGAGACAAACCACCGCTCGGGTGGAGCACTTCTCTGGGAAGACCATCGTCTCAGCCTCCACTACAGAATGGGCCATCAAAGATGGTCTGTATAGGTGAGGTTTTGTCCATCCATAGTCTGGAGTGATTTCCTGGGCTGAGCCACCCAGTGAGGGGGTCCCAAGTGAAGTACCACAGGCCCCATTGACAAAAATGGAATAAAAGATTCTCAACATCATTTTGTTTAAATAAATAAAAATTAAGTGGCACCCAAGCCACAACAAAGACCACCACCACCAGAGCCAATTAGGCCCAAGGAGGCCCAGATCTTAAACGAAAGGAGAAGAAAGAGTCGTGTTTCAATTGATTTAGGGTCTGATGTGTTAAAACCTAACATTTGGATAGTTGAAAGTTACAAAAACAGCCATGAAAGGTGCCATTTTGTGTCTCAGTTTGTTTGTGACATCGTGAGCAAGGCTGGCATGTGTGACACTGGTTGAAGTGTACATTATCTGATGAGCCAGCCTTTTTCTGCTCTTCTGTGGTAAAGGCTAAAAGAATGAACCAACTTGGCTGTGGCCAGAGCAGCTCCACCAACCAAATGACCAGTATTTTCCTGTCTCCTATCATTCTGATTTTCCTGTGTGCTGTATTAAATGAGGACAATAATGCTGCCCAGAAAGTGATTTTTTTTTTAAACTTTGGTGTTTCCATCATATGTGTTTGTGTTGCTAGGCTTGTGGATGTGAGTGCTGCAGAAAACGTTGGGCGGGTGCTTGCACAGCGGTGTTTGGAGTGTGGCATCACTAATGTGTTTTACGAAGAGGAGGAGGGAAACACATCAGAAAAGGTATACATCTAGCCTCTATTTTTCTTGTAATAAATCTTTATATAAAAAATTCAGCCTAGAATGTTTTCGTCCTGTGCTGTTGATGTGGTAAATGGTATTTGCAGTTTGTTTGTTTGTTGTTGTTGTTGTTTTCAGTTAAAAGTTTGAGTTTTTCAACAGTTAAGATCTTGAGCACCTCTTCGGAAGACCTCTGGGGTGCCATAGCGAAAGTTGTGGATGAGACAGAGTGCCAGTTGATATATTGCGAAGGGGAGAAAGCATTTACGTCAGTTCAGTTAACACAATGGAATCAGTGTGCTTGGGAAAAATGATTTGCCATCCACCGTCTCAGATATTTTCTTGACAGCATCTGTTTGGATTTGAGAAGTAACAGGACATCCAATTGACGAGTGAATTTTGGGGTTGCACATGCAGGGTTTCTTCTCTACGTTTAAAATCAGCAATGAATGATTTTGTATGCATTCATCATAACAGGTCATGCTTTGAAACAAATGCCTACCGACTTTTATGCACATGCTCAGTATTTCACATTCAAGAAAGAATCAACACACATCCTCAACAGAGTACAATGGCCATTGCGCTTGTGAAAAAAGTAAACCTGTATATAAGTAAAACATTTTTCATTGTATCTGTCCATGCATCTTTCCAGACATCCACCTGCTTGCCTGTCTGTATACATGTACCCATATTTATATATGTTTTTTGTTGTTGTTTGTTTTACAGATGCAAGCCTTTCTGAAGGGTCTGCAGGAAGTGGGCTTGAGTCTGGAGGAGCCAGACATGCTGGAGCAGGAGTTTGTGCCTGGCGTGGATTACAGCCGCCAGCATCGCGTCGGGGAGAAGAAAAAGTGGAAAGATGATTATCAGCCTGTGTAACAATGGGCATTGATCAGTTCTGTTAATGACGTCATAATGTTTCAGTGAGATGTGACAGTGAGTGGTATTCTGTGGTCGGAGTGGGTGCTTCTTTAGAACACATTGGACGTTACACTGGGGTTGTATTTTCTATCATTGCAGAATGATTTTGTTTACGTGGAAAAATCTGGAAGCTGTCACCCATTACCAGCAAAGATTCTGTAAAGAAAAAGTAGTTGAATTTTTTGTCCATACACTGCACACTAATTCAGCATGCCGAGGTTCTGCAGTCACAAATTTTCTGATCCTTGACCCATGGATTTCAGCAAACTGCATGCAAGTTCACTTCAACATGGCTGACAGTTTGCAATAGATTAACTGTATTCCAAGATCAAAACAAAACAATGAATCAGCACGGCTGAATGTCTGTTATTTCCTGCTCTGAAAATCTCTGGCTTTCCTTTGCACAGAAGAGTGTAACAGATAAAATGTGGAAAGCTTTGCTCGACATGATGACAGATAAAAATAGGAGCTAAGGACACCACTGTTCCACATGTTCAAGTGTGTGATACAGCTTCATTCCAGAATTTGAGATTATGTTGTTTGAATACAATACCCCTGTGAGAAAATAATATTTCATCAAAGTTAGAAAAAGAATGAATGAATCATCATAGAAATGAGAGAAAAAGTCAAAGATTTTGTTCTGACACATCAGTCTCACAGAGGTGCTCTTGTTGTCTCTGCAATTAAAAAAAATAAATCCTTTTTAGTTGTCAGAGATGTTTAGGTAAACATTGCCAGATTATTTGCATCTTTTTTTCTTTATTTTTTAGTATGTTGTTGTGATACCACATGAGTGAATGTTTTCATGTTCAGTCATTTAAAGATTAAATTTGAGTGTAAAAATAAAGAAAATACTGAGTGTAAAATAACATTTCTTGTGCTCATATTGTTTTCACGATTTCAGTTCTGTATTTCAGTGAGTGTTGTAGTTGTTCTGCCCTGTCTTCTCTTATGCTCTTAGTATGTTCAGCTTAGAATATTTCTGCCTCTTTGTCCTTCTGTCCATCTGTTCAAAAGCTCACAATAATAATGGTGCTGTTTGGTTGTTACATGGCTGGTCTGGTGCTATGTGAAGCATCTCAGCACATGTTCTGTGTAGACCATACAACCATGCACCGGTGTGAAGCCACATATGCGGGGTGCATGTGTGTTCAGCTGTAACCTGCTACCTGCACTTTTGGCAGAATGACAGGGATCACTGCCACTGCAGTCACATGGAGATGGAACAGATGCCAAACTGGGACTACACAGACCCTGGTGAAGAACTTTTCCCACTGCTTACCCAGACATAATACACTATATCAGTATATGTTCACCAATAAAGTGTTACACCCAGACATTTGCTCACCAATATAGCTTGTAAACCATACTTTAACAGGATAATGATAGATATTTGTCACATATGTAAATTTATGCCTGCAGGCAAAGTGGAACAGTGCCCTCTCTCTCTCCCCCTCTCTCTTTCTCTCTCACACACACACACTTGCACACGCACACACAACACTTAACACACACAACACTTCACACACTGACACACACTTGACACAAACCGGCACACACACAGCACGACACAAATGCATACACTGACACGGCTCACCACATGCACACACACTGACCACACACGCACACACAACACTTAACACACGCACACAAAACCACACACATACACACAACACTGACACACACGTGACACAAACCAGCACACACGCACAGCACAGCACGACACAAACCGGCACACAAATGCACACACTGACACGGCTCACCACGCGGCGCAACGCACACACAACACTTTACACACATACACATACAGCACTTCATACACACGCGCGCGTATGCAGACGACTTAAATTTGTACATAACACTAAGTATTTTATGACGAGTCAGCGAACACCATGCACTCTCATGGCAGACTTGAATGACAGCATATAAAATACCTATGAGCCTTCGGGGAGAACTGATTAAAAATAGCTCATCGGTTTTGATTTCCGGAAACGGAAACACTTCGTATTTTAATGGCGCATGCGTTACATTCCAGCTATGGCGGCGTCTACGAAGGGAGCTATGTGAAACAAATATTGATTCAGGTAAACTTTACCTTTCTGGTCTGTAGATCAAGTTCCACGTACAAACAACAAAATCAGGTTAGTAGACTGCAATTGCATCCCATGCATATAAAATGAAAATTTGCTGTATATTTACTGAAATAAATTAAACCTGACTAATCTTTTTTTGATGTCGTCTGCTCGAATCGTTTTCGTTGGCATGCTTGATCTTGATCTTCAATTGTACACTGTTTCATCCAGTAGTCTGGCTTAATGCAAACATTTGTATGGCGATTTGTAGATGAAATGAACATCCATCGTTTTTTGTTATTTTTGAAAATACTTCTTTGAGGACGAGATTATTACCCCCGTTCCCCTCCCAACACGAGGATGCATGCCAAGGCGAGCAGATCCTGTCAAACTCGCCTATGGTGTCCGTCAAAGCTCTGTTAGTCCTGGGGCCTGTTCTCTTCACCCTCTGGCCTCCATCATCAAACGTCATGCAAATAAATCATACGCACATGTATGTCAGAGATTCAGTAGTCTATGTCAAAGTTTGGTTGATTATGGAGACCTCAGGGCAATATCCACTTTTAGCCTCGTCGGTTCGCTATCCTCAAATGGTTTGAGGATGCGTGTGCGCGTGTGCTTGTACGGAATGAACTAATAATGTAATATGTGGATATGCCAACATAGTCCATACTTCAGGTTCATTCCATCCCCCCACACACACATGCACACATACACACACACACACACACACACACACACACACACACACACACACACACACACACACACACACACACACACACACATTCTCATGCCATTTCAGGACCACGAACCAATGGGGCTAAAACAGTAAAAGTGGAAATTGCTGTAGATGAATGCAAAGTTGCACTGATCTGTAGTTTTTCTGTTGTTCGTACAGGTTTTGGCTCTGAGTGAGAAGCAAGCCTGTGTTGTGGAGCAGCATCATGGGTATGGATAGTTATCATGTGTTGGAGATCATCGGAGAAGGGTCCTTTGGCAAAGTGTACAAAGGACGGCGGAAATACACAGGCCAGGTTATTATATTTTTTCAATGTCTGATTTGCATTAATTAGTAAACAAATGGAGACCTCATCAGTGTGAATGGAATGGAGACCTCCCCCACCAACCTCCCCACAAACACACACTCCTTTTTTTCTTTTTCTTTTTCTGATTTGAAAAAAGAAAGATGTTTAGGTAACGAAAAAATGCTTATATAATATTAATAATTTTGCTTATTGAATTCCGATGATGTTGTGACTGTGAGTACCCTGATTAGTAGATCCTTCATTAATTGTTGCTTTGATAATTGTCATTCTTTGTATCCCAAATCATTTTTAAGATCAATTTTCTTTTTAGATTGTGGCCCTGAAATTTATTCCCAAAGTTGGAAAATCTGACAAAGAACTGCGTGGACTTCGTCGGGAGATAGAGATCATGCGTGGTCTTCATCATGACAACATCATTGAGATGCTGGACAGTTTTGACACAGACAAAGAGGTAAGTATATTAATTTATGTATGGGTGAAAACTGATGATAAATAAACACACACACACACATACAGTAATGACACTCGTGACATCACTCACACATAATATAGTGACATATGCACACAATTTAAATTTTAAAATAGTTCTGTTGTGTAAGTTTTGATAGAAGAGCTATTTGAGGCCCACAAGAGGAAATATTTACACATTTTACATGTTTTCAGGCCAGTTGCATCTGCAATTTGGTTCCCCTTTAAAGATTAGTTTGTGTGACTGTGGCAGGTGGCTTTTCTCTGGGAACAGTTATGTCATGTACAAAGTATGTTCCTGCGGACTGCTGTTTCAGGTTGTGGTGGTTACAGACTATGCAGAAGGAGAACTGTTTCAGATCCTGGAGGATGATGGCAATTTACCTGAAGAGCAGGTACAGAATTATTCATGATTTTTATTTAAAAAATTCTTTTCCTTTAGTTTTTGATCTGTCTAATTTTCATTATTATTTCAAGTGGTTTTTGTTGTGTTTTGGGGCTTGTTAGGTCATGTTAGGAATGCCCTGTCTACCTTGTAATAAGAAAAAGGCAAAATAGCCAGTGTAGAAACAGATCAGTCATGTCATAGTACTTAGCAAGAATTGATAATCAAAATCGTGAGTCTTGGTACACCCAGTAGTATGCAGACTCAGTGTGATACTTGCATGCTTGCCATCATACAAGTGATATAGGCATGGGGCCAGAAATTTAAAAAAATTAAAAGATCTCCAATGTGAAATTCACATTTCTGAATATTTTGAGAGAAGGAAAAGAGGAAAATGTTTGACCAACAATAAAATGTCTGTTGCATGTCCATCCCAGTGTTAGCACAATATTCTAATCCATATTTTGATAACCCTCTGCACAGAGGCACAGTTTCTTCACATTGCTTACTTTCCACTTGATATGGGTCTGTGCAGTCCCTCCATGGACCCAAGCTTATTTTTAGGTCTTTCACAATTTCAAAGTGGCAAGCATGTATTTGGACTGTTTTCTGTTGTTGACAGGTTCAGACAATCGCAGCCCAGTTGGTGTCTGCTCTATTCTATCTGCACTCTCACCGCATTCTGCACCGTGACATGAAGCCACAGAACATTCTCTTGGGAAAGGGTGGCATTGTCAAATTGTGTGACTTTGGCTTTGCCCGTGGCATGTCTACAAACACGCTTGTTCTGACCTCTATCAAGGTAGGTGCTTGTGGAAGGCCTCAGCTGTGTGACTCCATGTGACTCTCTGTATGTGTTTGTCTCTGTATGTTTGTGTGTGTGTGTGTGTGTGTGTGTGTGTGTGTGTGAGAGAGAGAGAGAGAGAGAGAGAGAGAGAGAGAGAGTGTCTATTTTTATATATCTATATGTGTGTGTTTGTATATATATAAGAGAGTGAGTGAGACAGAGAGAAAGAGAGAAAAGGACTGTGTGTGTGTCGTGTGTGTGTGTGTCTTCATGGATGTCAAGATTTGTGTTTTATATGATCTAAACACATGGACTGAGTAAGGGTGAGTTGACAATTTTCAGGTTGATCTTAGAGGAACATTACTGATCAGCTAGTAAATACCAACATCCCCAGCTAGTGCTGCTGCTAGCAGGACATTGGAGGAACTGCTATCATAATCATGTGACACACCAGGTTTGGGTTTCAGGGGACTCCATTGTACATGTCACCAGAACTAGTGGAAGAAAAACCTTATGACCACACAGCAGATCTGTGGTGAGTGCTTATCCTTTTGATAATCTGTCTTCTTGTCCAGATTGTTTCTCTCTTCATCAGTCTACCGTTTTCTGTATCAGACACATCTACATTTGACTGTTCCAAAAGATCTCTTTTTCTTTTTCTCACAGAAGTCCAGCAATTCCAGTAGAATTAGAGTAGAATCTCTCTTTTAAGACCAACTAAAAGTCAAACAAAATGGAGATGGTCTTTGGTCATCTGGTTCACTTGCATGGAAATATGAAGGGAAAGTTGTTATTTTTAAAAGTCTTAGAATCTCTTAAAGTCTGTCATCACAGTAGCTTTCTTCAGGGGTTCCACTGTATCTTCTAGTTTTCTCATGGATTTCTATGGTCACTTGGTTTTCTGCAGGGATTCCGCTGTTTCTTCTAGTTCCTCATCGATTTCTGTGCTCACTCGGCAGGGCGGTGGGCTGCATCTTGTATGAGCTGTTTGTGGGGACTCCCCCGTTCTACACCAACAGCATCTTCCAGCTGGTGTCCATGATCATCAAGGACCCCGTCAAGTGGCCCAAGAACATGAGCCCAGTCTTCAAGGACTTCCTGCAGGGGCTGCTCAACAAGAATCCCCGCCAGCGTCTGTCCTGGCCCGACCTTCTCTACCACCCCTTTGTGGCCTCTGCAGTCAAAGGTACCAGTCTTTGTCTAACACTTTTTCACATGGCTGTATTTGTTGGTATGAAAGCAGGGGGCAGTTTTCAGCCTGTAAAATTGGATTTTGGTGCAGTACTGACTGTGATGCAGTTCCCCCAGTGTTAGAAGGAGTTGTTGAGTCTCTTTGGTAGTGCACAGCCTTTAAAAGTCTCTGTGGCAGTGCAGAGTATTTGAAAGCCTCTGCAGTAGTGCACAGTATTTAAAAGCGTCTGCGGTAGTGCACAGTATTTGAAAGCATCTGTGGTAGGGTACAGTATTTGAAAGCCTCTGCAGTAGTACATTGTATTTGAAAGCATCCATGGTAGTGCACAACCTTTGAAAGCCTCTGTGAAAGTGCAGAGCTTTTGAAAGCCTCCATGGTAGTGCTGTGCTCATTGACTAAGTCTCCTGATTCTCCCACAGTGTCAGAAGCGGACACAAAGTTGGAGAGCCCCTTCACACAGCCGTTGACAGCCTCCATGATGGTGCTGAAGGAACAGCAGTCCAAGGAGAAGGCTCACCCACCTGGCACCTCCAAGATCCTTGCTCGGGCACGACGCAAAGCCATGGAGGATGAAGATAAAAAGGTCAGGGTCATTTTGCTTTGGCATGTGTTCATGTTAGGGGCACTAAGTGTGAAACCAGTAGTAGCTGGAAGACAAGACAAGACAAAATCTTTAACGTTTTTAATTTTTCTAGACTAATTGTTTTAATTTTTAATTTTGAAAGTTTGTGTGGTGCAGTCATACGTGAATACATGAGTGTGTGTGTGTGTGTGTGTATGCAAGCATGGGTATGGGTGTTTTCCTGTTTCAGCTGTATAAATTTATGAAGACTGGACAACTATCAGGTGACTGTCAGATTTGTTTTGCAAAATTTAGAACACATTCAGTACAACACTTGTTTTACTTCATTTGAATGGAAGGTGCTTTAGCGGCCCCTTTAAGTTCACCCAGAGTCGGTGACTTTAAAACCCAACTGTATCAGGTGACCTCCCCAAACGAGACCATTTCTAGCACTGTAGCAGTAAAAGCATCAGATGTTGTGGAAGTGGTGCTGTTTCCCTGCTTGGTTCTTTCTGATTTGGCTGCCTTTGTGTCATCCTTCCTAGCAGGCTTTCTGAAAAGACTTAACATTCTGTGTATGTGTGTGAGAGACAGACTGACTGACAGAAAAGCACATGATGAAAGTGACTGGTGACTGCATGTGTAGTTAGCTGGAAAATGTATGTGTAGGTGGATTTAGTTAAAAAATGCAAGGCTTTTCGGTACATGTACATAAAGGTGGATTTAGTTTTTAAATGCAGTGCTGTTTGGTACATGTATGCACAGGTGGATTTAGTTTCAAAATGCAGTGCTGTTTGTGACATATGTGTCTAGGTGCATTTGGTTTCAAAATACAGTGCTGTTTGTTCCATATGTGCTTAGGTGGATTCAGTTTCAAAATGCAATGCTGTTAGTTACATATATGCTTAGGTGCATTTCATTTTAAAATGCAGTGCTGTTTGCTGCATATATGCTCAGGTTCTGATGATGCTGACATCCATTTTCAGAAGCCACAGACTCACTTTGGCGGCGCGCCACCTGCTGAAGCCCTCCCCCAGGCATGGGAGCGGGACCAGACGGACGCGGGGGGTGAGGACAAGAAGGGCGGGGGGATGGCGGAGGAGGTCGTGCAGAATGCCTGGGAGGCGACAGGCATCAGCAAGGTGGGTGCACCCCTCTCTCTCTCCCTCTCTCATACCTTTTTCCTCAGGTGATGGTGGATAGGTGCACCGGCATGGGTCATCTTCAGTAATGCCCTTCATTCTGCCAGGTGTTTTTATGCATTACAAACTTCTTACAGGTATTTGTGGGCCAATGGTGTGGGTAGTTGTTGTTTTTTGTGGGGGGTGCAGGAGGATGGCGGGGGTCAGGGGTGCTGGGAGGGGTTGTTGTCATTTTTTGTGTTTTTTCAAACCAGTACAGTGATTTATTAATGAGATGAAAACATAGACTCCTAAGCATTTTATATATATATAAAAATTGATATACTCTTGTCAGTCAGTAATATGTTTGTTTATGAGTGGGTTATAATAACATAGTGTATGTTTTGAATATGCATCATATATATATGTATGACAGAGTTGGGGGGGGGGGGGGGGGGGGGAGGTGCTTGTGTTTAAATTTGTGGTCAGTTTTAAGAACCTTGCCACAACAGACATTTCAGTGTCTTTTGACGGTGATAATGACAGACTGTACTATTTACTTCCAAACTCTTAGATTCTGTATAAAAAGATGAAAAGTAAAGTATGCACAGGCATACTCACTCTTATGATCAGTTTTCACATGAAGAAGAAAAACGTCAGTCTGAATGTGTATTTGTTTTGCATTACAGAGGTTGGAAGGGGAACAGGTAAACAAAAAAGCAAATCAGATCAACTTCAAAGTAGTACTCGTACAGCTGTTCTGTCTGTGGCAGAATGTCACCTTTCTCGTCTCAAGTTGTGACTGGTTTTGGTGTACTGAATCTGTGTGCTTCCTCTGTCTTTCAAGTCACAGCCTGCTCAGACTTCACCAATCTCTACAACAACAATGAAAATTAAAGAGTGAATCACGGCTTCTTTTTTCTCCCCTTAATGCCTATAGTATTTTTCCATCATCTCTGTCTCCCCCTGTATGTTCCCTGCATATTTGTTTGTCCAAAGTACACAAATTAAACAAAAAAGGTAATACATATAATGTATAGTTTATTTTGGGGATGACTGCTGATGATTCACTTCTTTGTCTCACCTGTTTCCATTTTCCTTACTTCTTTTAGTTTTAACTTCATTTTTTTCAATTTTTTTTTAATCTTTCACCCCCACCCCCTTTCTTTTTTCTTCTCTCTCTCTGTCTCTCTGTTTGTCTTCAGGGACAGATTCGTAAAAAAAAGCTGACTTGTGCTTAAATCTTTATCCTTGTGTAATGCATTATCCTCTCTCTCTCTCTCTCCTGCCCAGTCAGGAATAACTCACTGCCAACACAAACAGTGCATACCAAGATACGACCTTGAATCAGTTACCCTCCCCCCCCCCCCCCCCCAAAAAAAAAGCAGAACAATTGAATGGTTAGAATAAAGTTTGGAAAATGATGAGCTTATGCTTGGAACTAGGGCTTGTTTTCTGTGTTGCTGTACCACTAACAGCAAGAGGGAAGAGGACAGGTAAGCTCACTGTGGCATGCTCTGTATTGTAGTACAATTTGGTTTTCAGCTTCAGCACTGCCTTCATAGACTTTGGTTTATTTTTACTATACAGCGAGACGTATGCACGTGTCTGTCTGCTCAAACCTCAGTATTATTTGTAAATTTTAAGCAAAACAAAAAGAAGAAGAAAAATAAATAAATTCTGATACCTTTTATTTCACTCTTAAAAGTTCTTGGATCTGCATTAGGTGAACACACACAGTATGTGTTTTATAAGGTTAAGGGAAACAACTGTAAAACATTGACGACAGTGAAAGTATTTTCTGTTGTTTGTCTGACATAACCAATATCTGTGATCTCTCTCTCTCTGTCCATCTCTGTATGTCTCTCTCTCTCTTCTCTGTGTCCATCTCTGTATGTCTCTCTCGCATGGTCATAAGCATGACAATAGATTTATTATCACTCTTTTTCCACACCTGGCACATCTGCACGGATTAGAAATGTATCACTCTTGTTAGTCATTCTTTGTGTGCATGTCTGCAATATTCACAAGTTGAAAATGGTGATGGTGGTTTTGTTGATATGGCCCCCAAAGGTTGGCCAGACATATGACAGTGAGCCTTGGTGATTTAGGGAGATTCTCTTTTTAGAATGTGCTCACTGGTGGAATATGGATGTAGGCCAGAGCTTGTACACAAACTTGAAGATTTTTTTTTTTTTTTTTTTTTTTTTTACTGAAATATTTTGCATCAAACAGTAAAATGTGTAAAGGAGAGAAAGGCTTGGGTCTGGAAATGGACATATATGGTATTAAACTGTTTTATGTTAAATCCAGTATGCTGTGTTATAGGTGCTGACAGAAAGAAGTTATGGGAACAATCAAATGTGTGTTAACCAATATTTGGTGTTGCTAGTGCTGAAAGAAACAAGTTCTGGGAGCAGTCAAGTGTGTGTTATCCAATATTTTGTGTTGATAGTGCTGGAAAAGAGAGTTCTGGGAACAATTAAATGTGTGTTATTCAACATTTTGTGTTGCTAATGCTGAAAGAAAAAAGTTCTGGGAACAATAAAATGTGTTATCCAATATTTAGTGTTGCAAGTGCTGAAAAAAATAATTTCTTGGAACAGTTGTGTGTGTGTGTGTTATCCAATACTTGGTGTTGCTAGTCCTTAAAGGAATAAGTTCTGGGAACAATCAAGTGTGTGCTATCCAATATTTGGTGTTGCTAGTCCTGAAAGTGGGCTGGGAACAATCAAGTGTGTGTTATTCAATATTTGCTGTTGCTAGTGCTGAAAGATAAGTTCTGGGAACAATCAAGTGTTTATAATCCAACAAACTGTGTTACTAGTGCTGCACTGTCATTGTGACGGTTGGATATTGTGACAGACTTCTATCACAGGGGTGAATCCAAATGTTAGCAACATTTTCCCTCCCACCCGACATCTCTCTTAAAGTATCAGCTTAAATTTTGATTTGTTTTTAAGTGTTATATGAAATCATTTCACATGGCATCATGTTTAACAAAGGCGGAATTTGTGATTGTCAACACTGTGCAAGTTTAAGACTCTCACTGGTGTGTGACATTTTGTTTACTGAGATTGTGGTGTCAGGTCTCTTCCTCCATCAAAATAACGTAAAGGTGATTCACAAACAACAAACAGCTTAAAGAGATGAGTTTTTGTGTGGGAGGTCTTTGTTGGAATTGATGCTTCATCCGTAGATAGCATTGTCCCTAATATGTCTGACATCTGAGGACATTAATCCCAACATTATCATCATATCTGTGGCAAAGTAAATATGATGAATGCCTTACATATAGCAAAATAATTATTTTATTACAGATTTTAAAACTGCACAGCAGTCGTCTGAAGTTAAGTTGTTTGCTGGTGTCCAAACACTTGCAGCAGTGGATGGGTTATTTGTTTACTCCAACTTGAACCTTCTTTATGATCCCAAATGCTTGACCTTTCTGGCATTGTCACAGAACATGGAGCCCACCCCTCGGACTGACCGCATCAGCAAGGACTACAAGAAGGAGTACCCCAGCATAGAAATTGAAGGACGGCGCACCATTAAGAAGAAAGGCGACACCAAGAAGAACATTGAAAATGTGAAGCTGGATGGAGAGGTAGAGTTGATGGTCTTGTTGCTGATAATGTGAATGGGGTGCTGTTCCTTGGACTGACTGAAAACTGAACTGCAAAGCAAACAGCGAAACTGTGTTGGAAAGGTTGAGGTAAAACGTTGAAAATATGTCCATGAATAGAGACTGTTCCTGTGCTTTTGTGGAATGTGCTGGGTTGTTTAATTGTTTTCATGCTGTTCTTTATTTCCCTTGCAACATTCATTAACATCAAGCAAAGCTGACAATACATTGTACTTCAAACACTAACTGTCTTTCAGACATTCTCAGTTTAAAGAAAATTCTGAGTGTTTTTCATCACTTTGTCGATGCATCCACCTGTGCTGTTTTCTTGATATTCTTCCTCTCACACATCCGTTCTTTCCATCATGTGGGGTGTTATTTAGCAGTTCATGTATTCTGAATGGAAGGCGGCCCTGTTATCACAGATTTTCAGCAAGTTCAGATTTTAGACTGGCATCTAACCCCACTGTGTGGTGCATCCATAATACTGTGAGGTTCATCTGTAATTCTTCTCATGCAGGACGTGGACAGTGAGGATGAGTGGCAGTCCTTAATCGAGGCCACTGACCAGGAAGGTGACCCTGACATTGCACTGAGCATGCTGGGTGATGCGGCATTGATCGAAAAACTCAAGTCTCGTCTGGACTCCAGCGCTGCCCAGGTCCTGGTCGGGACACTAGAGGGAGCAGCACGACTTCGATCTGTTTTACGTGTCATCACCAATCTTGTCACACTCAAATGGTAATAGACTGATAGATTTTGATTTCTTTGTGGGTAAGTGGCAAATCAAATCTGCATGCTAAAAATATTTTTGTTTTGTTTTGCTTTCAGTGTTTACTTAACTAGCATATATATTATGTGCATGTATGTTTGAACTTTGAGATGGCACTTTTTCAGTGCTGAGTGCTTTCAACTTTTATCAGCTGATGATTTTAGCTCACCAAATCGTGTCGTTGCATGTGCATTTGACATGAATGCGTTCTTCATCTTTTCATAACTGCTCGTCATTCATTGCAGTGAGGTGTCGCAGATTGTTGCCTTCTCAAATGCTATGGGCATCCCCAGGAAAATTCTTCAGGTTTTGTCTGACATCCTCAACACCCATGAGGTCAAAGAGGTAAGGTTAGCATTAGGTTTCATGGACTGTGAGTTGCTGTAATACTTGCAACCTTTCAGAGCAGAAAGCTGTGCTATTTTAAAACTTTATTTTCTTCTCAGTACATAGTTTAACTGAGCTGATGTTGTAGTAGTTGTGTGATAGCATTAAAGATGATAGTAATGAGTGTATTTTGTGAGTAGTGAGTGTTTCTTGAGAGTAGTGAATGTATCTTGAGCACAGAGTGGTGGGTTCAACCCAGGCTGTTGTTGTTCTGGCAACAGCACAGTTTGATACGATTTCCCTCAGTAAAATAGGATCACCACAAAATCATTTACCTTAGTAAACTAGGATATCCGCAAAACGATTTCCCTTAGTAAACTAAGATAACCATGAAACGATTTCCCTTAATAAACTAGGATGACCACAAAACAGTTTCCCTTAGTAAACTAGGATGACCACAAAACGATTTCCCTTAGTAAACTAGGATGACCACAAACACTTAAAAAATGGTTTAGACATAAGTAATGACATCGCTCAGAAGGCAGTGATATCACAATAAATTTCCTGCAGATCAATAATTACAGTGATTGCAAGGGGCTGTGTTCTGGCTTTCAGCAACCCTGGGCCCAGCAGATCCTCATTGACCTGGTCATCACCATCAATGCCTACTTTGCCAGCGAGATCAGCTGGGCAGAGATGATTGACCAGCAAGTGTAAGTGTCGTGATCATGTTTTGTTGACCCGCAGGTGTAAGTGTAGTGATCATGTTTTGTTGCCCAGCAGGTATAAGTGTAGTGATCGTCTTTTACTGACCAGCAGAAGTAAGTGTAGTGATCATGTTTTTTTGGCCAGCAGAAGTGTAGGGATCATGTTTTATGAACCAGCAAGTGTGAATGATCACATTTTATTGACCACTTTGTGTAAGTGTAATTACAGTGCTTTTTACAGTGCTTGATCATGATTTTTTGACCAGCAAATGTAAGTGTAATGATGATATGTTTTACTGAGCAGCAATTATAAGATGTAAATGTATTCATCATGATTTATTGACAAAAATGTGTAAGTCATGTTTCATTGACCAGCAAATGTGAGTGTAATAATCATGATACGCATGGTTTGGTTTTGTCAGTTTAGCCTGACCAGCACAGAAATCTCAGTCGTTCAAAGCAGGTGAACGGTTCACTGACACGGTTGTATACATTGTATGAAACAATTAAATCTTTATGTAATACAGTGAGGAGTGAATTAAGACATTTTCTCAGGAAAGGATGACCATTCAAAGTTCTTTGGTGTTGAAAGTTAGCCCCTAATGTTTGTGCAACAGGACAATGTGTGTTTGAGTACATATGTGTGGTGTGTGTGCACATTGTCTGTGTGTATGCTTGCCTGTGTGTGTCTCTGTGGTGTTGAGTATGTCAGTGTGTTTGTGAGTGTCTGTGTGTATGCTTGCTGTGTGTGGGTGAGTTCTGTGGTGTTGAGTGTGTCAGTGTGTTTGTGAGTGTCTGTGTTCGTGCTTGCTGTGTGTGTTCTGTGGTGTTGAGTGTGTTTGTGAGTGTCTGTGTTTGTGCTTGCCTTGGTGTGTGTTGTGTGTGTCAGTTTGTCTGTGAATGTTTGTATGCCTGCCTGTTAGTGTGCGTATACATTGTGCTATGCATTGCAGAGTGGCTGATTACTGTGGAGCTATGCAGACTTTCCTAAAGCTGGTGCCAGTGCTTGTTTCACAGCAGATTGACGCAGACCTCAGGCTGCAGGAACAGACATTGCTGGTAACCATTCTTTGCTCGTTAGTGTACCTGTTTGCTGCCGTTGGTCGCTGGGTCTTCTGCTAGGACAGAGCAGAAAGAGAAGAGTTACTTTTGTATGATGCGTGCACGTGCACTTGCACACATGTATGCATGGACACACACCCATGTGCATGCATGCCCCCACCTGCACACACACACACACACACCCTCTCTCACGCACACAGAGGAAATCATAAAGAGAGGAACATGTTTCATGACTTTTTGTGTGTATGCATTTTGTTGAATCGGTTGCATTGTGGTTTTGCTTGTGTGTGTGTGTGTGTGTGTGTGTGTGTGTGTGTGTGTGTGTGTGTGTGTGTGTGTGTTTGTTATGGGTGCTTGCATATGTATGTGTATGTGTAGGGAGCTTGGTGTTTACTAGTAAAGCTCTGGTAGTGGTATGGACAGCCATGTATCTGACTGGTTACTGTGATCGTCCAACTGGTTTCCATGAACCACTTTCACCACCTTATATATGTCATACCAGATTCAAAAATGTCCAGCATGATCACTGTGCATGTCCACATGTCTACAGTGTATCATCTACCTGAGTGAAGCAATGGACCGCAGTCCCCTGGAGCAGTCGGAGGCGTACTATGAGAGCATAGCCACCACTCACAAAAACCTTGTTGACGCTCTTGTTGGGCTCACCATGCCAGACCCCGTCAAACTGAAAGTGCTTGGAGGTTAGTGATGGTTTCCACGCAATATCTTTCTTTGTCTCTCTTCTTTCGCTTTTGCATGAGGGAAGGTACACTAAAAGCCGAGTGAGATTTTGCATTCCTGCATATACTTCTATACATGCATGTGTGTATACATTCAGCGTTTCCTACTGTTCACGCAGCTGCAGAACGTGCAGCCTTGTCTCGTAATCTTTTTCTGCCAGAGTTTGTCCTTTCTTGACTTTCAACTCAGACAGTTATTTTATTTTGTAGTACTTAAGAGACCCAATTGTGGCTGCTTGAAAAGCTGGTCAACCTGACGATTGTGGTCCACAGCAAGAAAAATGCTTTTTTTTCATATAATTGTGTATACTATTTCATATTACATGCCTCCTTTACAGTTTAACATGTTTATGACATACATCTATGACTGCAGTGCAATCTTTCTATCACTGTAATATGGATGTGTGTGTGTGGGGGGGGGTCTTGCTGATATGTTTAACTGTCAGGTTGGGGGGGGGGGGATGGTAAGTGGCTTACAGCAAATGATATGGGGAGGGGGAGTGCTGTGGGATGGGTGGAAGGGGGGGGGGGGTCTGTAGAATGTTTTCGCAGAATATGCAGTCGGAGAGAGAGATAGAATACTTCAACAAACGTTCAATAGTGAGAGCCATAATTAGATTCTTTTTTGTTTTTCTCACTGCTAAACACCTGACTCACCTGGTTCATGTATGTATTAATTGTCTTGTGTGTTTTTTTCTCTCCAGATTGCTGCCTGAATTTACATGCATTTTTTTCTTCTGTCCTTTCATCCAGAACTGCCGGAGGTGACAATGGAAATGGCTGTGGAACGACTGGAACAGCTGGTGAACCTGGCAGCCAGCTGTCTGTCAGCCTTCATGCACATACCTCTCAAGGGGCAATATGCTGTCCATGGCAAGAGAAAGGTAGCCTGCGCAGATAGAGGCTGTCCTTGCCTGCTCTTCCTTTGCTGCTTGTGTTGTCTCAGAATCTGCATCAATTAGGCAGGACATCTCAGTTGCTGGGCATCAGACCAAAAAGTCAGGCTTGGGATTGAAGCGTGTTCAGTCTTGTGGCAAGGGGATTTTTCTCCCAGAGTGTGATTTATACCTGCAGAGTATGGTTTAGAGGCAGGTTGTTTATTTTAATGTGGTGGGTTTTTCCCTCATGCCAAACAGTGAAACTCCTTACAAATGACCACCACTTTTCTGAGACTGCCTTTGCTTGATTTTTGAGGGTGGCCTGAAAAGAGGAGCTGCTTTGTCCTGTGGTTTGTTAGTGTACAGCAATGCTCAGGCACATCTTAGAAGGGGGTATGTACCTGTGTGATGATGTTGGAGGTGGCAGAGTACCAGGTTGTGTCAGTGTATTGATGCACAGTGATGTTCAGATGCAGTGGGGAGAGACTGTTGTACCTGTGTGGTGACGTTACAGGTGGCCAGTTGTGTCAGTGTATTGATGCACAGTGGTGTTCAGATGCAGTGGGGAGAGACTGTTGTACCTGTGTGGTGATGTTACAGGTGGCTGGTTGTGTCAGACTCAATGTATTGATGCACAGTGGTGTTCAGATGCAGTGGGGAGAGACTGTTGTACCTGTATGGTGATGTTACAGGTGGCAGAGTACATGGCGGACAGGCTGTGCACAAGACCAGACCAGGACATCAGCAGAGACTTCCTGCGCCTTATGTGTCATCCACCTGACTGCAGTACTATTCTGAAGGTATTGCAGCATTTTTGTATGGTTGGGGGGTGGGGGGGGGGGGGGGGGGTGGAGTGTGTATAGGGGGTGTTTGTCTATGAGCATGTATGTGTGTATTCATTTATATGTGTTGTGTGTCTGTATGTGTGTCCATATGTTCTTGTATGTGTGTGCCCATGAAAATGTGTGTGTGTATTTGCATGTGTACATGTGTGTCCATGTACGTCACTGCTGATCACCTGACTGACACTACCTGCCCTGCTCCTGTTGCAGATTGTGTACGCTTGCTGCCAGGCCTCGCCTGCCTTCTGCAGCTACCTCTGTGACAATGAACACCTGGAGTCTCTGCTTGATGTCCTCATAGGCAAGGTAGGAAAGGATCCTCTTGGGCACACTCTTTTTTCTGTTAGTGGTTGTGGCTGGAGTCTGCCAGCCTCTGACAATTGTGGAAACAAAGTGAGCACTGAAAGGTATGTCTGAAATATTTTCAGATGATGAAGGGGCAAGAGAAAGATGGCTAACAGCTCTGTTGAAAGGGGGTGGGGAGGTAACAGGCCTTGCAGAGAGCATTACTAGCAGTCGACTGTGAGGGTTGTGCTTTGTCTTCTTTGTTTCTCTGATGAGAGAGAGGTGTCCTGTACATCAAACATGGGTCTTTGAGGGACAGCTTGGTTTCACGCAGCAGTGTGAAAGGTTATGGGTATAGACACATATGAACATAACCTGGTGTAACACACACAGGTCTGGTGTCGTCTTTTTTTTTCTCCCCCCATTTTATTTACCAGCATGATGTTTCCAGAGTGACAGCTGCAGGGTAAAAATTGGAAGTGTCATAATATTAAATAGTAATAATAATGTACTCTTTTTTGGTACTGTTTCTCAAAATTGGAGCACATAGAGATAACTTAGCAATCAAAAAGGAGTCTTTTCAGACTTCTGTATGGAAATTTGAGTATAAATAGCACATAGCCCATTAGGTGTAAGAGATAGCCATAAAAAGGAGTCTTTTTCAGACTTTTGAATGGAAATTTGAGTACAAAAAACACACAGCGTCTTTGTCTGGTATGTTATTTCTTGAAATGTAGAGTATGTGTTGTGATGGTGTATGTGTTTTACATCTGCTACAGTTACTTTAGCTACTGCCACACCTGTGTGGGCCCTTCCAGCCACTACAGGTGGTGTAGTTTAATTTTAACTGTCTGGGGCATGCCTTCCATAGCTTCTGAGACTGAAGGATCCTGTTGCTGTCATGCATTGCTGTTGCTGCTGTTGCAGGTTCAAGTGGTGGACATGGAGGTCAACACTGTGGTGGAAACTGTCCTCTACATTCTCTGCACCCTCGTTATACAGATGCAGGAACTGCCTGACAGGTAAACCGCCATGTCTGATGATGCGTGGATGGATCAGCTGGTTCACTGGTTGCTTTGCTGGCCAGTTGATCCACTTGCGTCTGCTGGCTTGTCTGTCCATCTTCAGTCTCCTCTGCCTGCTTGTTGTCTGTCTCCATTTGTTTCTCTTGTCTGGCCACTTGTTGGTCATCATTCTCACTTGTGCTGGATTCTTTCGCTGGTGCACTGCCTATACCTGTCCATCTTGTCTGGCTGTTGGCCGTACCAGTCTGCTGGTTTCTTTCAGTATATTGTCTGTATGTGGCTTTCTTTTTTAGCTGCCTGTTGATAATCACTCTCACCAGTTTTTCTGCTTGTTGTCTTTATGCATCTCAGTCAGTCAGTCATTAGTCTGCCCCACTGACACATACAGACAACAGGCAGAAAGACAGACTGGTGTCTGTCTTTCTGCCTGTTGTCTGTATGTGTCAGTCAGTCAGTCATTAGTCTGTCCCCACTCTCACCAGCCTGTCTTCCTGCTTTCTGTGCATCAGTCTGTCTGGTGTCTGTATGTCTCAGTCTGTCGATCATTAGTCTGTCCCCACTCTCACCAGTCTTGTCTTCCTGCTTGTTGTATGTCTCAGTCAGTCGGTCATTAGTCTGTTGCCACTCTCACCAGTTTGTTTTCCTGCTTTCTGTGCATCTGTCTGTCTGGTGTCTGTCTGCCTTGTGTCTGGCTCGGTCTGCATGCCTTGTCAACAAGTCTGATGTAAGCTGTACAAATGTTACACTTTTCCCTCACAGTTAGTTATCGGACCTCAGATGTTGGCGTGTTCTGTGCCCTAGTGGCGAGTAGTGTGTGTTCTGTAACATGCTTGCGTGGCACTGGGTCTAATTCCCCTGTGTTTGCAGACTGTCCGATGCCTTGGCCATGCTGGTGTCCATCTTCCTGGACTCTACACTTGCCAGTCACACAGTGAGTCATTCTTGTGTAGTTAGGTCACTGATGCTTAATGTGACATTCTTTAATGGGCCTGTGGTGGTATTAGGAAGTGGGAAGTGCTCAGGGATTTTCAGCAGGCATACAGTCAGGCATCATGATGATGATGAAGTGATGCTTAATGTCCTCAGATGTCAGTTGGCATATTAGGGACAAGCTGTGACTCACCGCCGAAGCATGGTTCAGTATAGCTTTACGTCCATGGAAACCAGAAGGCTCGTTAGGACGGACAGCCCAGGACGGCCACCTCGACTCTCACACATCTCCTGAACTATGACAGTCAGACATGAAGTTCCTATTCCATTTGGACAGCAAAGTGTGTGTGCAGAGGTGGGGTGGGAGTAGGGGACTGCTCAGTTTTCTTTGCCATGTACTCAGTTTTGGCTCAGTATTGCAGCTTTAATTTCATTTTTTTCAAAATGGAGTGAATTCAGACCTCTCTTTCAGGACACCTTTGTGGCTTCACAAGTCCTGAATGTTTTTGTTATTTTATGTTTGAGCTGATTCCCATCCCTGAGTATTTTATGTTCCATAATTGTGACTTTTGTGAACTTGGGAAGTTTGGTGACAACTTATAGAAACGAAATGAATACTCTGACAAGGTTGATCTGTGATTCTTCCTTTTGCATGCAACAGAGACCAGCACAGTTTTTCTCATGCTGCTGGTTTGGATGGGGTTCTGCAAACCGTGAACACAAATCTGCAATTTATCGTAGGTGAACAGAAAGTGTAAAGTAATGGTATTGTTGTTTGTCCTTTTGCAGGCAATGAGCACAACAACTTGGCCTTTGTTAGCCTTTGCTTGCAGAATAGGTACAACGAGTCAGACAGTGATTAGCAAGGCCAGTCCAGACTTAGAAGTCTCTTCTGCATGAAGGACACACATTGATGGAACCTGTGGCAACGTTTCTGCCTCAGGCAGTGCATGTTCTCTGAGCTTCAGCAGTTCTTTGCTTCTCTGCTGCCTGGACTCTGGCTGAGATTTTTTTCCGGCACCAGCAGAGACTTCGGTGCTGCGGCTGAATTGTGTGTTATGTTACTGTGTGCAGCGTAAACCTGGTGTCTTGGTTTCAGGCGGCAGCGGCGCTGCTGTTTGGCCAGATGGTGGCGTGTGGAGTTTCATGCGAAGTACAGCCGGAGGAGATGCTGCAGGCTTGTCTGGCTGTCTTCACTGACCTGGCTGAGGTGAGCAGCAAGGCTGTCCTCCTGTTCTCTTGGTTCTGTGGTTGGGTGTGAATGTGTGTGTGTGTGTTGGGGGGGGGGGGTATGTATGGGTGGGTTGATGTGTGTGTGTGTGTGGATGTGTTGACAGGTGTGTCTGGGTGGGTAAGGTGGTGGATAGGTGTAGATAAGTGGGTGGATGGGAGGGTAGATAATGATTGGTGGGTGGGTAGCAGGGTGGGTATGGATGGGTAGGTAGGTAGGTGTGTGGTTTGGGGGGGGGGGGGGATGCATTTGGGAGAGGGGAGTCAAATTTGTTTCCTGTACATCAGATACATTAACTATCTGTAGTGGGTGAGTTAGTTTTACATCACCTTTTGTTAGGTTTCAAAAGCTGGTTGAAAAAAAACTTGTGGTCCAGGGTCAGCACCTCCCATGCACCCATACATGTGTAAGTTGTTCCTGGGACAGCAACATGGTGGACAGCTTACTACTGTTGCTGTGTGAGCTAGTCCAGCCAGGCAAGCAGCTGCAATTCTCTCTCTGCTCACCAGGTATGCGTGCGCTGTCCCTTTGAGTATGGCATTCTGGATGGCCTGCTGCTGCTGCTTCGGGAGCTGGTGCCGCAGGTGGACATGCCTGTGGCCCAGCTCTACATCGAGACCGGCATCTGGGGCAGCATGTGGCACCGCGTGGCGCAGGCCCTCCAGGTGAGTCTTCTGTAGGCTTTGGTACATGGCCATCTGGGGCAACATGTGGCACTGCGTGGCACAGGCCCTCCAGGTAAGTCTGTTGTCACTATTATAGACTTTGGTACACAGCCATCTGGGGCAGCATGTGGCACTGCATGGTGCAGGCCCTCCAGGTAAGTCTACTGGTCACTGTCATAGGCTTTGGTAATGGTTATCAGGGGTGGGCAGGCCCTCCAGGTAAGCCTTCTGTAGGCTTTGTTACATGGCAATCTGGGGCAGTATGTGGCACCTTATGACACGGGCTGCTGTCACCATCATAGGCTTTGGTACATGGTCATTTGGGGTAGTATGTGGCACCATGTGTGGCCCAGACCCTACTGGTAAGCTTTCTGTGTGGTCACCATCATAGGCCTTGGTACATGGCTATCTGGGGCATTATGTGGCACCATGTGGTGCACAGGGTCCATAATTATGGTCTTTAAAAGTTTGGGGGAAATGAAAAATGGCATATTGGGCCAAAGTCTTGAAAAGGTTGTGAATTTTGTGATAATGATCAACAGACAGTCTGCAGAAGTGGGATTTGGGAAGAAAAAAAAAGAAGAAAAAACCCCTGTATTTTAATATAGAAAAAAAAAAAATGCACCAGATGATAGGTCTTTGGCTGTGAACAAGTCTTTGGTTGTGTTACACAGTCATTGCTGGCTTGTGTCTCTGTGCATTTGTGATATAGGTCTGTGAGTGTTGTTGTTTTCTGATGCAGGTGACCTCACCTACCAACCACCTGCCCATTCACGACATCGAGGTGGACGGTCACGGGGAGGGGGAAGCTCATAAGGAGTTCATCCCCCCTGACTGGGACTTGATGTCGCCGCAAGGTCTGATGGCTGTCCTGCAGATTGCTGTGTCCGTCTTCACCAAGGTGTGTGCATTTGTTGGCAAGAGCAAGGAGAGAGGTAGGGTGGAAAGTATCATGTCCATTCAGTCTTCCCTGGGGTGAACACAAAGTGTGTGCATTTGTTGGGGCAGGGGTGGGGAGGGGTTAGGGAAGAAAGTATCATGTCTATTCACTCTTCCCCATGATGAACACTTCACCAAGGTGCATGTGGGGAAGGGGGGGTGGGGGAGGAGGGGAGGTGGATGCATCATTGGTCTGCTCACCCCACCCTGTTGGGTTATGTCAGTCCTGTTTACTACAGCCTTTATCAGCTGGGAATAATAACAGTCTGGCCTTCATTGCCCATCTAAGCATTGCTTTCAGTCAGGTGTTCGCTTTCAATACTAAAAGATGTTAGAAACACACTTTAACAGTTTATTTATTAGAAAAGAAAGGGAAAGAACCCAGTGAAGTTGTACAGCTTAGTCATGGCTGAGTTGAGAGATTTTGTTGGTGAGGGATCTGTTTACTGAAGCGTTGGCTTTGTGCGGCAGGAGACGTACCAGTGTCTGCCCAACCTGGCAGCATCGGATGGCATTCTGATGCTGACGCTCGTCCACCTGCTGCATCCCAGCTTCATGGACAACATCACTGACAGGTGACCGCAGCTTTGCTACCTTTTTCCCCCTTGTTTTGATGGCAAGGAGACAGACAGCACAAGCAGCCAGAGAGAAAAGGACAAAATATATGTGTGAACAAGTGCAGGGACAAACTGTTATCCTTTGTGGGAACAGGTGTACTGGACAGGTACACTGAAAAAATTATGTTCTATAATTGTGTTATATTTGTTATAGTGAATAAAAGAAGAAACACACACACACACAGGCACACACACGCACGCGCACGCACGCACGCACGCACGCACACACACACACACACACACTCACAGGCACACAGTACAGGGACAAGCCAACAGCCAGCAGCACTTTCGGTCAATGGTGCCTCACCTCTGTGTACAATACTTCATTTCTCACTGAAATACAGAGAACACATGAACAATATAAACATCTGCTGTTGCTATGGGTTTGTGTGTGTGTGAGTGTGTGTCTTCTACTTTGTTATTGCACACTTGCCTGTGCAAATGTCAGCTTGTTATGCTGTGGCTCTCTGTGCTCTTGAGTTCTCCATAATAAGCCTTAAGCCTCTTCAAGTGCACCAAGTGTCAGTCAAACATTTGTGCTTTATCAGTGAATGTCATCATTGTCATCTTCATCACCAACCAACTGCACAACAAAGCTCTGGCTGCATACAAGAGCTGAAAAAGATGACAGCTTCATCACCAGAACCAGAAGGACTGTGTACCTGCAAATGCCAAAAAAGAAGATCATTATTATCATCATCCTCACCATCATTTTCAGAATGGGTGGTCTTCTGTAACAGGTTGTTAGTTCTTAGAGATGCCCTTCACTGCAGGCTTTGCTGTGAGGTATTCATTAAACTTTATTTTGACAACTCATGTAAATGCTAACAGTTGATATGTTAAATGGTTGCGTGTTCTTCAGAGATGGTGAAGACGGGTTGGTTGGTTTTGGTTTCAGGTACAAAGATGATGGGCAACAGCTGCGGGAGGACATTATTCTGGCGGTGACACAACTTGGCTGCTTTCCCTTTGCTGTCGACATCAATGATGACCTCCTGGCTGAGATCCAGATGTGAGAGAAATTGTTGTACTCGTCTTCTGCATTCAGTTTAATCCTTTTTTCATAATTTCCTTTTTTCTTTTACATCACAGTACTTCTTCACTCTTGTTTTGTGCAGCTTTAGGATAGGAGAAGTAAGATTATTACAGCAATGAATTTCCATTATTTGGGGCTATGTACATGCTGGGTAGTCAAGTTACTTTGCAATAAGCTTCACTGCCGTAATCCGTAAGAAAGAACATGGGCTGAGCAGAATACAGAACCTGTTTCTTGCACTTGTACCTTCCTGCACATGTCAGCAATGACAAGGAAAACTTTGGGTCTTTTCCAGCTGCCTGTTTTCAGCCCAGCTGTTGCCACGGTTACTGGCAGCCACTTCCCAGCACCTGAGCGGTGAAATGCTGGAGACGCCGGTCGGGCTGATGACACGCTTGGTGCTTGGCAACCCCATCTTTGTGCAACAGTTTGCTTGTGCCGTCAAAGACCTCAAAGTAGGTGTCAGTGTGTGTGTGTGTGCTCGTACATACATGTGTGTGTGAGTGAGTGTGTGTGTACTGTGGGGGTCATTGTGCCTGTTTGGGCTTTCAGCAAGTCTCAATGCCTCCGAAAGAAGTGACAGTATTTTTGAGGCTCTTCCTTTTAAAAGAAGTGGCAGTATTTTTTGTGTCTTCCTTAAAGTTAAAGGAACTGATGTTATCAGCCTCTTTTCCTTCCAACAGAGCCCAAAGTATTTGTTTCTCTTCTTTGCAGACATGTTGAGCACACTGTTACAGAATTATTATTCTTTCCTCATTTAAAAACCAGCACCATTAGCCTGTCTTCAGTAATCACCACCACTCCACTACAATAGCTGCGGTTTTGAAGGCTGTATCAGCATTGTATCCATGTATTCGGACTGTAATGTAACAGCTGTGTGTGTTTTGAGTCCAGTCTATTGGTTTTGTGTGTGTTTTGAGTCCCATCTGTTGGTTTTGTGTGTGGTTTGAGTCCAGTCTAGAGGTTGTGTGTGTGTGTGTGTGTGTGTGTGTGTGTGTGTGTGTGTGTGTGTGTGTGTGTGTGTGTGTGTGTGTACTGAGTCCAGTCTATTGGTTTTGTGTGTGTACTGAGTCCAGTCTGTTGGTTTTGTGTGTGTTTTGGGTGCAGTAAAATAGTTTTGTGTTTGGATTTCAGTGCAACAGCTTTCTGTGTGGCTACCTGTCAGAGACCAATCCACTTTTGTGTTTGGATTTCCATGTAGCACTAGCAGCTTTGTGTGTTGAGTTCAGTGTATGGGTTTTGTGTGTGGTTTGAGTACAGTGCAGTAGTTTTGTGTGTGGTTTGGGTGCAGTAAAATAGTTTTGTGTTTGTATTTCAGTGCAACAGCTTTGTGTGTGGCTGCCTGTCAGAGACCAATCCACTGTCAGTGGTCTGTGACATGGTGTCCATCACATCTCACCTGGTGCGTACCTCTCCTGAACACCTGGGGCTGGTCATCAGTGTCCTCAAAGGTGCTAAAGGTAAGAAATCAGTATACTGACATGTAGGCGTGCATGTACACTCACTCTCTCTCTTTGAAATTATTGTTATTATCCATTAGTATCTTAGCAAGGACTAGTTTTTAGACAGAACCTAAACTAGAGTCCTTGTAAAATAAAGTTTTTGAGTTCAGGTTCTCACTCTCTCTCTCATGTGCAAAGATTTCAA
>OY757552.1:12550795-12557415 GCA_963584105.1 Alviniconcha strummeri
TTTGGTCAGTCAATCTGTCTTACTGTCTATCTGTGTCTTGCTGCATGTCTGTCTGTCTGTCTGTCTGTCTTGGTGGTTGTGTGTTTAGGGGGAGGGGGTTGGGGGAGGGGGTCCCAATGGCGTTGTTCATTTTAATATGACAATGGAAACCGTCTTTAAGCACAATAATTCATTGTGTGTCCCTTCAGTTTGTGTCATCAGCACAGACTCTGCAGTTGTGAGGGTCAGCTGCATAACCTTACTTGTGAGAAGTTTCAGTCATTGTTGTGGTAGTCTTTCTTTCTTTGTAATAATGTTTCACCCTGTTAAATCAAATAACGGTCAAAGCAGATTAAGAGACAGTTTAAAGTCTTAGTGACAGAGTTCAAAAGCCATCCAACATAGTCCATTCTCTATTGTTCAGTTGATTTGAATCTGGGGCAAGCACACACTGTAAGCATGTGACTGATGTGACCTTGTTCCTGTTCTGATCACTCAAAGGGGAGTTCAACAAGATCTCACCTGTCTGACCTTACGCCCTGAGTGACCTCCCCTTTTTCTCCCAGGACCTGGTCTCACTGAAGGCGGTGGATCGCCTTGGCAACCTGACAACAGCTCACGCACCGTCGGCAGGGTCAGAGGGAGGGACCCCACGCCCAGAAACCCCCATGTCTCGCCCAGGCAGCAGCATGGCCAACAACGCCCGGGCATCTGGCGGCGGTCTCCTCAGCCACTGCAACAAGCTCATCCGTCTGCTTCAGGCAAAGAGCTGAAGTGTATACTGCTTGCCTCATTTTTAGGCAGCCATCAACAAATTCATCTGACTGCTTCAGGCGGAGAGCCAAAATGTGGAATTCTGGCCTCATTTTTAGGCAGCCATCAACAAATTCATTTGACTGCTTCAGGCAGAGCCAAAACTTGCGTTTCTTGCCTCATTTTTAGGCAGCCATCTGCCACAAGTTCACCCATCTGCTTCAGGTGAACTGTGAAAGTGGGGACTGGAGGTGCACAATCTGGGATTTCCTGAACCATTTTTGGGCGGACGTCTCAGCCTCATTAAAGATTTTTGCATCACTATAGTTAGCTGACGAGAGGTAGACGTTTGGTTGGGAAGGTTTGTTGAGGTTTGCAGCCTAGTCAGTCAGTGCAGCAGATTGCTCATTGTTGGGAATTCACTCCATTGGTTGCGGTAGTCAGAAAGCGGATCTGTGTAGTACAAAGAAATGGCAGCATGCCACCGACCACACTGCAGGTACAGAGGGAAATCCTTACATAAAGCAGGCTGAGTTCTGCGCAGAACAGCTGGCGTATTAGCACTAACGAAGCAGTTGGCTGGTTTCCAGGTGGACCAAGGTTCACATCTGCTTCAGTTTACGTTTCTTTTCAAAAGCCTGATTCATGAACACTGTCTAGAGGTTCACCACCACCAGCTCTTCCTCACTTTGCAATTCCTAAAGCTGCACATGATTCACATGACTGCCCATCCTAACTGTATACACAGAATCATTGTTGTAGTGGTGGTGTGGAGTGGGTGTCCTGACCGCCTCTCCTCCTGCTGTTGTCAGTCCTGCTGCTAATAGTAGCAGTACCTCTAGAGACAGAGTGCACGGTCTTTTGAGGCCAGTCAGCTGGACGTAGAGTAGAGACGCATGGTGACAGTGTGTGTCTGTACACTGTGACTGTGAGAGCGTGTCTGCACACTGTAACTGTGAGAGTGTGTCTGCACACTATGACTGTGAGAGTGTGTCTGTACACTGTGACTGCAAGAGTGTGTCTGTACACTGTGAGAGTGAGAGTGTGTCTGCACACTGTGACTGTGTGAGTGTGTCTGCACACTATGATTGTGAGAGTGTGTCTGCACACTGTGACTGTGAGAGTGTGTCTGCACACTGTGACTGTGAGTGTGTCTGTACACTGTGACTGTGAGAGTGTGTCTGCACACTGTGACTGTGAGAGTGTGTCTGCACACTGTGACTGTGAGAGTGTGTCTGCACACTATGACTGTGACAGTGTGTCTGCACACTATGACTGAGTGTGTCTGTACACTGTGACTGTGAGAGTGTGTCTGCACACTGTAACTGTGAGAGTGTGTCTGCACCCTGTGACTGTGAGAGTGTGTCGGCACACTATGACTGTGTGTGTGTCTGCACACTGTGACTGTGACAGTGTGTCTGCACACTATGACTGTGTCTGTACACTGACTGTGAGAGTGTGTCTGCACACTGTGACTGTGAGAGTGTGTCTGCACACTGTAACTGTGAGAGTGTGTCTGTACACTGTGACTGTGAGAGTGTGTCTGCACACTATGACTGTGAGTGTGTCTGTACACTGTGACTCTGAGAGTGTGTCTGCACACTGTAACTGTGAGAGTGTGTCTGCACACTGTGACTGTGAGAGTGTGTCTGCACACTATGACTGTAAGAGTGTGTCTGCACACTGTAACTGTGAGAGTGTGTCTGCACACTGTGACTGTGAGAGTGTGTCTGCACACTGTAACTGTGAGAGTGTGTCTGCACACTGTGACTGTGAGAGTGTGTCTGCACACTGTGACTGTGAGAGTGAGAGTGTGTCTGCACACTGTGACCATGAGAGCGTGTCTGCACACTGTGACTGAGAGTGTGTCTACACACTGAGATTGTGAGAGTGTGTTTGCACACTGTGACTGTGAGAGTGTGTCTGTACACTGTGACTGCGAGAGTGTGTCTGTACACTGTGAGAGTGAGAGTGTGTCTGCACACTGTAACTGTGAGAGTGTGTCTGTACACTGTGAGAATGAGAGTGTGTCTGAACACTGTGAGTGTGTGTCTGCACAGTGAGACTTGGAGTCAGTTAGTCATTGGATCCTGGTAAGAGTCAGTGTGTGATGAGAGGGTGAGAGTCTGTGCAGTTAAACACTGTAAGACTGAGAGAGCGAGTCTGATTGGTTGCATACTCTGAGAGTTGGGAAAGAGTCTGTGTGACTGCATGCTGAGACTAGAGTGAGAGTCTCTGTGTTTGCACACTTAGATGTAGACTAGAGCGAGAGAGGGAGAGAGAGAGTGGTTGTACATAAGAGTCAGGGTCAGCGTGAGAGTCACTGACTTAAAGCCGTCCAGAATGTGATGAACCCACATTCCGTCCAAAATGAGTACTACGTTCCTGCCGGGAAAAAATCAGTCAATTGATCTACAAATACTGCAAAGCCTGGGTGTAAAGTGGTGGCCAGAAAGAGGACATCAACAGTCAGTATCTTTCTTTATGCTCAGTTTCATCTCGGAGGTCAGCCACATTAAGGCTCCAAGATAGCAATGAGTCAACCAGCAAACGAAATCCATTCATAACAGTGTAGGCGGCATCCCCTGTTGTTCAGGCATCTGCACTGTGTCTTCAGGGCTTCAGTGGACAGTGAGGGTGTGGCTTTAGATAGGCACCCTCACTGTGTCTTCAGGGCTTTGTGTACAGTAAGACTAAGAGTGTGGCTTTAGACAGGCACCCTCACTGTGTCTTCAGGGCTTCGGTGGAGAGTGAGGGTGTGGCTTTAGACAGGCACCTTCACTGTGTCTTCAGGGCTTCAGTGGACAGTGAGGGTGGTGAGGGTGTGGTTTTAGACAGGCACCCTCACTGTGTCTTCAGGGCTTCAGTGGACAGTGAGGGTGTGGCTTTAGACAGGCACCTTCACTGTGTCTTCAGGGCTTCAGTGGACAGTGAGAGTGTGGCTTTAGACAGGCACCCTCACTGTGTCTTCAGGGCTTCAGTGGACAGTGAGGGTGTGGCTTTAGACAGGCACCTTCACTGTGTGTGTGTGTGTGTGTGTGTGTGTGTGTGTGTGTGTGTGTGTGTGTGTGTGTGCATATGTGTGGGGGTGGGGGTGGAGAGGTGATTTGTGAATGTAAGTACATACATGTGTTACATATCAAAATTGTGCATACTTCTTGACACCAAATGACACTTTGCAGTGTAGATAATCCAACATTCCAACTAAAGAGACAGATGTTTCTCTGCATATAAGTATATGTTCACAGGGACACGGGCGGGGGGTGATGGAGAGATAGAGATGGTGTTTATTTATCACTGATATGATTATGTGGTGTGTTTTTCTGTTGCATTTTCACAGAAAACTACTCACTGTGTCACAAATTTATCATTGTTTTCCTTTCGGCAAATAAAGGAGAAATCACAATACGACCTTACGACTTGTGGGTATATTTTATGTTCGTTTTGATGTTTGGAGCTCGCCCTGATATAACTGTAATGGTTGACTGGGCGTAAAACACCAAGTTACTTACACGTCTGGAGCAGAAACTGACAGCAGTATGTAGCTGACCTTAAAGCAACTCTGCAGAATACTTACATGAGCTTCAGTGTGAAAAAAACTATTAAAACATTTTAAGATGAATTGGTTCAGACAGTTAAATAGAGCTGAGTGATGCTTTCCATGTGTGATTTATTAAACTGGGTAACTTTTCAGGATCAAATTACTGTATGATAAATTATTTAAAAAAGAAAGAAAGTTGAAAAGATAAAAAAAAAAAACGGTGAATACAATGGTAATGTTGATGTCTGTTTCTTAAAACTTGGTAACTCGATGTCTGTTTCTTAAAACTAGGTAACTTTTCATGATCAAATGACACCACACTGTATTAAAAAAAAGTTTCAAAAAAAGAAAGTTAGTGAATAGCGGTAATGTTGGTGTCCGTTTCTTCAAACTGGGTAACTGTTCATGATCAGATTACACCACAGTATGCACACACAAATTATTATTTTGTAAACAAAACAGTGACTAGAGTGATAATTTCAGAATGGTGGTAGGTGTGTGGGGTCTTCGTGATGTTGTTCTTCCGGCGAGACTTACGCAAAGTCTACAAGGCAGAGAAGTGAAGTGGTTCACTGAATGCAGTAAGCGGACGTCCTCACTGTTCGCGTCACTTGGCACAAGAACCTGCAATCCACACTCTGTCGTCAGCACACATGACTCATGAAATGGCGGGTGTCTCTTTACTTGCTATAGTGTGCGGATTTGGCCGCCCAAATCAGAAGATGATATTGAAAGAGCACCCCTTTAAGGCCGATACAGTAGGCATATCGGCAACAAGACAAATGTGTAAAGAATTTATGTGAGGTGTTTGCTTCAAAGTCAGATTTGTAACCCTTCCTTTTTGGTGGTAGATGCATGTCTCAACATCACTCGCTCTTTGTGCGTGTGTATGTTCTCTCTGTCTCTCTCTCTCTGTCTGTCTCTTTGTGCGTGTGTATGTTCTCTCTGTCTCTGTCTCTCTCTCTCTGTTCTCTCTCTCTCTGTCTCTCTCTGTCTCTCTGTCTCTGTCTCTGTCCTCTCTCTCTCTCTCTCTCTCTCTCTCTCTCTCTCTCTCGCTCTCTCTCTCTCTCTCTCTCTCTCTCTCTCTCTCTCTCTCTCTCTCTCTCTCTCTCTCTCTCTCTCTCTCTCTCTCTCATTGTATCCTTAGTTATTGTTGTTTTCCTCATGGGCGAGGGCTGGATGTAAAAAGACCTCGAGTCTTCTCCATTACCCTCGTAAAATAAGTTTATTCATTATTCATTCATTCTCTCTCATCTCTCTCTCTCTCTCCTCTCTCTCTCTCTCTCTCTCTTCTCCTCTCTCTCTCTCTCTCTCTCTCTCTCTCTCTCTCTCTCAATCTCTCTCTCTCCACCATCGCCCTGATATAACCGCACTGGTTGACTGGGCGTTAAACACCAACTTACTTACTGTCCCCATCCCCTCCACCCAGAGAAAGTGGATTTGGGACACGCTAATCGCTCTCGTATTGCTGTCCCGTGTCAGTGGACTGACGAGATATAAACATGATCCGTTCCGTTTACGGTGCTGCACACAACTATTTCCTGACATTCCAACCCCGGACCTGACTCCCTAATGTACCCATCAAAACACCCACCTATACACCCCACCTGCACCCCCACACAACCCACTCTGCTACCCGAAAACACGCGACAGGATTGAGGCCAAACACAAACACGTGTACAGCCTTTGACGTCACACTAGCAGGATTATAGGGACTTGCGTGCAGTTCTGTTTATTGCCTCTCCATGCAGTGCTGCGCTGTGCTGTACTGTGGCGACCTTTGCAAAAGGATTAATCCCCAAGACATGCACTGAGTGGGTGAATGAATGAAGCTACACGGAAAACAACTGGAGCGTGGGAGGGTGTTTACAAACAGAGCTCAGAAAAAGAGGAGTGTAGTTTGTTTGTGTGTGGGGTGTGTGTGTGTGTGTGTGTGTGTGTGGTGTGTGTGTGTGTGGTGTGTGTGTGTGTGTGTGTGTGTGTGTGTGTGGTGTGTGAGGACAATTTCCTACGACTCAATATCTTTTTCGACTCGTCCTTTATGTGTCATGACATCATCATCATTCTCCTCAAGTATACAAGACTATCCTACGTTTCATTTTCCACCGTTTACGTGTTGTTTGTAGCTTGAAAAAGGGGCTTACCCCCAAAATTCGCACGCTGTGTTTTGTCATAATAAACAGTGTTCTTTTTAACCGTCTGTGTGTTTGGATCCTGTTTTTAATGGTTGATGCAATGCCAGTATAAGTACCTTATTTCAGGCATCAGTGTTTCCATGCTTTTCATTGGAAACTATGCAGTAATAGTAATGGTTCATAATCCCCAATCCCTAATCCCCACTCCCAAG
>OY757552.1:12557615-12560115 GCA_963584105.1 Alviniconcha strummeri
AAAGTGCAGGTGGCAGGTTATAGCTAAACACGCATGCACCTTACGTTATGTGGCTTTGCGTGAAGTGACATGGAGCGTGGTTGTATGGTGTACACAGAAAACGCCGAGACGGCAGCAGTTTCATGTGACACCACCAGCCATGCCAGCGCTTTAAGTACACTTCGGTGGACATTCAAAAACGCGCTATAAAAAAAACTAGTCACTCATGTAGAATCACATGCGAACGCAGTGAGTCTGCTCGAGAGCGGAGAACAAACAGTGCTACATACAAACGAGATCAACAACAACAACACCAGTTAGTTCATACACTTTTACCGACAGTTCAACTGACTGGACTTGGAATCACAAATCGGCTGGAAGGGATGGCTGAACTTAGGGCTGCAGGGCTGACCGTGTTCGTTGAAATGGTGAGACCCGCTGTGCTGGCGGGGCGTGTTGTACTAACATTGTCTGGTGGGGGCTTGTAAAACTTACGCGGCTTGTTGGGCTGGTGGACTTTGTAGGACTGGTGAGGCTTGTTGGGCTGATGAGGATTGTAGGAGAGTGGTGGGGCTTACTGGATCGGTGGAGACTTGTTTGAGTGCCGTGGCCTGGTGGGGGACTGTAAAACCTGTGGGGCATGTTTGGCCGGCTGGGGCCTTCTAATACCTATGCGGCTTGTTGGGCTGGTGGGGCATTGTAAGACTGGTGAGGCTTGTTGGATTAATGAGGATTGTTGGGGGGAGGAGGGAGGGGCTTATTGGATCGGTGGGGACCTGTTGGAATGCCGTGGCCTGGTAGGTGCTTGTAAAACCTGTGGGGCATGTTGGGCTGGTGGGGCCTTCTAGTACCTGTGCGACTTGTTGGGCTGGTGGGGCCTTGTAAGACTTGTGCGGCTTGTTGGGCTGGTGGGGCCGTGTAAGACTTGTGCGGCTTGTTGGGTTGGTGGGGCCTTGTAATACCTGTGCGGCTCGTTGGCTGGTGGGGCCTTGTAAGACTGGTGAGGCTTGCTGGGCTGATGAGGATTGTTAGAGAGTGGTGGGGCTTATTGGATCGGAGGAGATTTTTGAAATGCCGTGGCTTGTAAAATTTGTGGGTTAAGTTGGGCTGGTGGTGGGGCTAGTTGTCTTGGTGGGGCTTTGCAAGACTCGTTGGGTAGGCAGGATCTTGCTAGAGTGGAGAGGGCTGGCAGGGCTTGTTACCTTGCTGGGATTTGCACAAAATACAAAATAAACCACCTTATCGCTGTACGTGGATATTGACAAAAGATGGATAGAAAATGTACAGTGAAACTGAAAGATGGCTAATCTTAAAAAAAATTAATTAAAACAAACAAACAAACTGTTATTTCCAACCACATCCCGGTTGGTGACCTCAGACGACGATCATGCAGGACGTGGAGGAACCCAAGATACACTTCTGCTGGTTGAAGTCGAACTCCCTGCTGCCGCTGCACGTCTGGGACTGTCCGTTGCCTTCACAGTTGAGCCAAGTGGTACAGGTAATGCCACACTGGTGCACTCGGCCTCCCGCCACGCCCGTACAGTCGTCATAACACTGGGTGCCCGGGTACACCGCGAATGGCCCCGGGGAGGTGGGGCTGGTGGGACTGGTGGGGCTGGTGGGGCTTGTTGGACTGGTGGGACTTGTTGCACTTGTAGGACTTGTGGGGCTTGTTGGACTGGTGGCGCTTGTTGGACTGGTGGGGCTTGTTGGACTGGTGGGGCTGGTTGGACTTGTAGGGCTGGTTGGACTGGTGGGGCTGGTTGGACTGGTAGGGCTAGTGGGGCTTGTTGGACTAGTGGGGCTTGTTGGACTGGTTGGACTGGTTGGACTAGTGGGACTAGTGGGGCTTGTTGGACTGGTGGGGCTTGTTGGACTGGTGGGGCTTGTTGGACTCGTAGGACTGGTGGGGCTTGTTGGACTGGTGGGGCTTGTTGGACTGGTGGGGCTGGTTGGACTTGTGGGGCTGGTTGGACTAGTGGGGCTTGTTGGACTAGTAGGACTTGTTGGACTTGTGGGGCTTGTTGGGCTGGTAGGGCTTGTTGGACTGGTGGGGCTTGTTGGACTAGTGGGGCTTGTTGGACTAGTAGGGCTTGTTGGACTTGTGGGGCTTGTAGGGCTTGTTGGACTGGTGGGGCTTGTTGACTGGTGGGGCTTGTTGGACTAGTAGGACTTGTTGGACTTGTGGGGCTTGTTGGGCTGGTAGGGCTTGTTGGACTGGTGGGGCTTGTTGGACTAGTGGGGCTTGTTGGACTAGTAGGACTTGTTGGACTTGTGGGGCTTGTTGGGCTGGTAGGGCTTGTTGGGCTGGTAGGGCTTGTTGGACTGGTGGGGCTTGTTGGACTAGTGGGGCTTGTTGGACTAGTAGGGCTTGTTGGACTTGTGGGGCTTGTTGGGCTGGTAGGGCTTGTTGGACTGGTGGGGCTTGTTGGACTGGTGGGGCTTGTTGGACTAGTAGGACTTGTTGGACTTGTGGGGCTTGTTGGGCTGGTAGGGCTTGTTGGACTGGTGGGGCTTG
>OY757552.1:12565115-12579231 GCA_963584105.1 Alviniconcha strummeri
AATCACAATAGAAAAACAAGTGCAATACAAATACGAATAGAAACTGGTCCCCAGTGTTTCACTTAGATGACTTACTCACTTAGGACTCATAATATGCTGGGTGACACAGGAGGTTTCATTACACACAGACAGACAGAGCATACACACACACACACACACCACACACACACACACACACACACACACACACACACACACACACACACCACACACACACACACACACACACACACACACTCACACACACACACACACACACACACACACACACACACACACACACACACACACACACACACACACACACACACACACACACACACACACACACACACACACACGCACACACACACATCCCTGTATCTGTGATTCGGGAGGAAAAGAATGTAGTAATCATGCTAGTAGGCGAAACACTCGAGGCTATACGTTTTGACTTACTCCAGGCTAAAAAGCGTGGATTGTTTCATAGCTCCCTTGCCAGTGAGCGCCTGCATCTATGAGTCCAGGGTACTCTGCATCTGTGGGAAGAGGTGGGCGACAAATACCAGTACTAGTGGAGGAAACAACTTACCCGGCAGTGTCGGCACTACTGTCACCGATGCAGATGGCTGAAGCTGCAGGAATGACGTCATCAGTATCACGTGATGTAATCCCATGATTCCTTTCTGTCACGACAGACACGTCTGTTAAGCAAAGTCCACCATAAAGGCCAACGCAGGCCTAATATTTGTCTGTTTGTGTTGCGTTCTTGGTGTGATTTGTTTGTTTTTTTAGTAAGGAAAGGGAAAAGTGCTTTTCATGTGTTCTAGACAAGTACCTCGAAAAAACACACCAAAAACACTGCTGTCTGATGTTTCTGAAATCAAAACTACACCGGAGCAATAAAAAAGAAAAGAAAAAAGATTGTTGTTGATGTTCCCTCTCCCACCCCCCCACCTTCCTTCAAGAATAAAAAAATATTTTGTTGTCCTCTGTAAACAGACGAAATTTGAATTATAGTCGCGAGCAAAAGAAACTACATCAACAACAATAATTATAGAGCTCTCGTGAAACCACACACACACGCACGCACGCACGCACGCACGCACGCACGCACGCACGCACGCACGCACGCACGCACGCACGCACGCACACACACACACACACGTAGCTTTACGTTGTAATATTGCATATCTATTATAATAGCAAAACGTTTGAAAACGTAAAACTAAACACTTTCCATCTAAGACGGGATACAATAATCTAGCAATTTTCGGCTGAATTACCTTTAACGAGCAACGAAGTCAAAGAAGGCAAATCCCGTGAGAGATCCTATTAGAACGTATATTTCTCCTGCGCAAGGAAATGAAGAACCAAACCATCTGTCCAAAATGTTCGGTTTACTTAGAACCCTTCATCGGTTGCTATAGATACAGACATCACGTATAATTATAAGATTTTTTATTGACTGCAAATTAAACAAAAAACAAAACAAAACAAAACGGTTTTGTGTGTGTGTGTGTGTGTGTGTGTGTGTGTGTGTGTGTGTGTGTGTGTGTGTGTGTGTGTGTGTGTGTGTGTGTGTGTGTGTGTGTGTGTGTGTGTGTGTGTGTGTGTGTGTGTGTGTGTGTGTGTGTGTGTGTGTGTGTGTGTGTGTGTGTGTGTGTGTGTGTGCAACTTGCTGATACATGTTGTTAGCATGATAATTGTAAGATCAGTCTAATATCACTTACGTAGAAGAATAAATAAAAAAGGAAGAAGAAGAATTCATCGGTGGCCAAACAAGCTAAAACCGAGTAAACAAAGAAAACGCGACGAAAACAACCGAATCAACGTATCAACGTATCCCGTGAGCATCTATTAGAACGTGTATCTCTTCTGCGCAAGGAAATTAAGAACAAAACAATCTGTCAAAAACTTTCGTTTTACTTAGAAACCTTTCATCGGTGAACCGGGCTGAGAATCAACCGTTCATGTGAAAACGCTCGAAAAATTAAGTTTTGTTTTATTATGTTTTGAAATTTTTAATGACTACACAAAACAATATGGATATTTCAGTTTTCTGTTAAGAAGCGTTCTGTCTTAGGCTCTTGTTCGGCTCGAGCTCAGAGCCATGTGAAAGTCGAGGTGGTCGTCCTGGGCTCCCGTCCCTAACAAGCCTACGGTTTCTGTGGACGTAAAGCAACAACCAACCAACCATCATGCAGCAGAGTTCAGGAGCTGTGTGAAAATCGAGGTAGCCGTCCTGGACTCCCGTCCCTAATAAACCTACGGTTTCTGTGGACGTAAAGCAACACTCAACCAACCATCATGCAGCAGAGCTCAGGAGCTGTGTGAAAGTCGATGTGGCCGTCCTGGGCTCCCGTCCCTAACAAGCCTACGGTTTCTGTGGACGTAAAGCGACACTTCAACAAAAACAACAGCCCTTGTTTGGATCGATCAGCTCCTTTTCCGAGCCTCACTTTCCGGCACCCTTCCTGCAGGAAGGTGAAAAGGGTGGCGATAATATAATTTATATTTGCGTCAACTCCTGTTATAAATATATCATCCGTGAAAAATGTTTGGTGTTAATTTTTGTTATAGATAATCATGTATAATTTTTGTGTCAACGTTTATGATACATCCATTATCCATGGATATTGTTTGTGTCAGCTTTTGTTATAGCTCCCTCATCTATATAAAATTTGTTTGTCTATTTTTTGTTATAGTTCAATCAGCCATGTACAGTTTTTGTATCAAATTTTGTCATAGCTTCCTTATCAATGTATAATTTTTGGTGTCAACTTTTTTTTAAATTAATCCAACATCTATGTACACTCCTTGTGTGAATATTTTACGCCTACCCACCCGGAATATAAATAAACAAAATATAAAATCAAATTTATGAAAGAGAAATGACTCACAGGACAGGCTTCGGAGGCTCCTCAAAATAACTGTGGGAGGCCGGTTTTGTTTGTTTTGTTGCTGACCTTATCACACTGTATGGACGAAGGTACGGAGACTATAGAGATGAGCTCCTAAAGCAGTCAGCATTTGAGTGGAATGAGTGACAGATTCATTTATTCATCCGCATTATCTGATCGCTGGCCCTTTTTCGATTTCTTTCCCTGATAGCTTTGTGAGTCGATTTGTAATCTAAAAGGCGAACCACCTCAAAGAGGCTATTCGCCAAGGGCAGCGGCGGGAGAATTTTCTGCTCCAGTGCCAACGTTCTGTGCTGACTCTTATTTCGGGATCCGTTCCACCTTCGTGCTGCCGCAGTAGCACGCAAAATATCCCGGTCATTCTGCCAAAAGTGCAGGTGGCTGGTTACAACTAAACACACATGCACCCTACCTATGTGACTTCGAATGAAGTGACACTGTAAACTTGTGCATGTATGTATGGTGTACACAGAACTTGTGCCGAGACGACAGCAGTTTCACGTGGCACCAGCCATGCTACAACCAAATAGCGCTGTCACTGAGTACACCACTTCGGTGGATATTTAAAAATAAAATTAAAAAATGCAATAAAAGGCTACAGTCACTCATTCAGAATCACGCGCGACATGAGCACAGTGACTGTACTCGAGAGCAGAGAATAGCGCTATACAAAAGCAATCAATAATACCAACGATAACATGTGAAAGCTAATAGTAATGTTGCAACCTAACTTACAGACTGTTGCCTAATTTAAAACTTCGGTTCCAGAAGGTATACCTTCGGGCTGTGAAAATTCGCGTATGCACACTCACGCCAGTCTCAATTTGGGAAAAGGGGCGGGGCTTTCAAGGGGCATAAATCGTGAACAGAATGCCGCAGTTTGAGAGTGACGGCTGGCCTTGGAATCTTGAAATGACTGCTGTGCTCATTCGTATTCAAATTATTCTCGCTTCAAAGTTTTTGAGTCTTGATTTAGCAGATAGAAAGCTGAGAGTAAATTTTATGTCTGTGCCAAGCGATGGTCTGATTTCCATATATTTGTGATAAACCAGCAGCGATGTGACCGTGTCATACTTTGAATAGAATTTGTTTTAAATTTCCCGGCCTGCTATTTGTAAGTAAGTAAGTAAACATGGTGCTTAACGTCCACAGAAACCCTAAGGCTTATTAGGGACGGGGAGAAGGGGGGGGGGGGGGGGGAATGGGGTATGGTGTTATGGGAAGAGGGAGATTATATACCTATCGCTACACTGTCACCACCAGAACGACTTCTGCATTAAGATGGGCAGCGGTGAAAGCCATTTTAATGTTTCATTAATTGTGAGGGACAAAGTCACAAGACCGTGTCCACAAACCACAACTTTTGAAGAGAAAGGAGAGCCGAAGCGGTATCGAACCGAGGTCCTTCCGCTTACCAGCCTACCGCCTTACCACTAGGCCAAACCGGCTCTCTGCTATTTGTAGGCAGGCCGACCATTTAAGTACTGCAGCCTAACTTAAGCCCGTTCTTAAATGGGCGAACATTTGTTCGCGAACATAGTTGGGAGGATTCGGCGAATATAGTTGGTTCTTAATTAGGCGGTCTTTTGCTTCGCGAATATAGTTCGGAGTATTTATCCAATTGCGACGAAGCTATATTCGGGATCCAAAAAGCTTCGCTCAACATGTTCTGGGAACATTCGCCCTATTCGACGAATATTGCCTCTGACTGGCTGAGAGCAGAGCTCTCCTGTGGATGAGGAAGAAATACAAATAAAAATGGATGACGGTGTCGCTAGGTTGTTCATTCGCTTTGGAAGGATTTTTTTTAATTTGTTGACTTGCGGGAGAATGAGATATTAGTTAGTTGAATTACCCTGTGAGGGATAATTAAAGTACATTGACTTGACTTTAACCTACATTTTCGATCATGCTGTCTGCCGCGCGTCTGCCGCAAGTTCGGGCCGAAGCTTGCATCTCATTACAAGAACGAGGTAAAGTTCGTCGAACTGTCCGAACGAATCATAGTTCGTCGAACTGTCCGAAGTATGTTCGGCGAACAAACTTTCGCCCAGTTAAGAACGGGCTTTACATAGTGTTGCCTGACTTAAATACTTCAGCTTAAATTACGGACTGTTGCCTAACTTGCAAACTGTTGCTTGACTTAAAGATTGCATACTAACTTACAGACTGTTGCCTAACGTAGATACTGCAGCCAAACTTACAGACTGTTGCCAGACTTAAATACTGCAGCCTAACTTACAGACTGTTGCCAGACTTAAATGCTGCAGCTTAACTTACAGACTGTTGCCAGACTTAAATACTGCAGCCTAACTTACAGACTGTTGCCAGACTTAAATACTGCAGCCTAACTTACAGACTGTTGCCAGACTTAAATACTTCAGCCTAACTTACAGACTGTTGCCTAACTTACAGACTGCAGCCTAACTTACAGACTGTTGCCTTAGTTAAATACTGTCAGCCTAACTTACAGCCTGTTGCCTAACTTACAGACTGTTGCCTGACTTAAATACTGGAGCTTAACGTATAGACTGTTGCCTGACTTAAATACTGTCAGCCTAACTTACAGACTGTTGCGTTAGTTAAATACTGCAGATTAACTTCGAATGGCAGGCACTGTGCCGGTGCATGCCGAAAATGGAGGGGGTAGGAAGCAGGGAGCGGATAGAAGAAAGAACATTAGGCATCAGAGAAAAGCCTTGTTTTGTTTTTTCTTCCATTGCAAATGGGGCGTGCGGCATGTTGCAAGTGTACACACACACAGGCGCGCGCGCAGGCACACACACACACACACACACACACACACACACACACACACACACACACACACACACACACACACACACACACACACACACACACACACACACACACACACACACGCACGCACGCACGCACGCACGCACGCACGCGCACGCACGCACGCACGCACGCACGCACGCGCACGCACGCATAGGAAGCGCGCCACGTCGAGCAAGCCTTGTTTGCCAACAACACGATGACGGCGTGTGATACGTTTCCTGCTCTCTGAAGTGATCATCGCACGATCTTTTCATATACTGGCCTGTAGTTTACTTTTAATATTCTCAACCTGTGACTGACCGGCACGTTGTTGCTGTCACCCCTCAGTGCAGACTAGTTCATACACTTTTACCGACATTTCAACTGACTGGACTTACCAGCACAAATCGACTGGAAAGGATGGCTGGACGTAGGTATGTGGGACTGATAGTGTTTTCGGACTGGTGATGTTTTTTGTGCAGGCGGGGCATGTTGTACTAGCAGGATCTGGTAGGGGCTTGTGAGACTTGTGTGGCTTGTTGGGCTGGTGAGGGCGTGTAAGACTGGTGAGATTGGCTACGCTGGTGAGGGCGTGTAAGACTGGTAAGATTTGATACGCTGGTGCGGGCGTGTAACACTGGTTAGGATTGTCAGGCTGGTGGCGGCTTGTGAGACGCGTGTGGCTTGTCGGGCAGGTGGGGGCTTGTAAGACTTGTGTGGCTTGTTGGGATGGTGAGGGCTTGTAAGACTGGTGCGGCTTGTTGGGCTGGTGGGGCGTGTTGAACTGGTGGGGCGTGTTGAACTGAAGGGGCTAGTAAGACTGGTGAGGCTTGTTAGGCTGGTTGGGGCTTGAAAGACTGGCGCGGCTTGTTTATCTGATGAGGGCTTGGAAGACTGGTGAGACTTGCTTGGCTGGTGTGGGCTTGTAAGACCGGTGTGGCTTGTTCGGCTGGTGTGGCTTCTTGAGCTCCGGATGGAGGGATGGGAGAGGAAGGCTTGTGAGACTGATAGTGTTTGTTGGACTGGTGAGGCGTATTGTGCTGGCGGGGCAAGTTGTACTAGCATGGTCTGGTGTGAGCTTGTAAGACTTGTGCGGCTTGTTGGGCTGGTATGGGCTTGTAAGACCTGTGTGGTGCGTTGGGCTGATGGGACATGTTGGACTGAAGGGGCTTGTAAGAATGGCGAGGCTTGTAGGCTGGATGGGGCTTGAAGACTGGTGAGGCTTGTTAGGCTGGATGGGGCTTGGAAGACTGGTGACACTTGTTGGGCTGGTGGGGCATGCTGGACTGAAGGGACTGTCTCGAGGCTTGTTAGGCTGGCTGGGGCGTGAAGACTGATGCGGCCTGTTAGGCTGGCTGGGGCTTGTACGACTGGTGAGGTTTGTTAGGCTGGTAGGGCTTGTAAAAGTGGTGAGGCTTGCTGGGCTGGTGGTGTTTGTTGGGCTAGTGGGATCTGTTGGACTGTGGAGGGGCTTGTTGAGATGATGGGGGCTTGTTGGAGTGCAGTTACTTTGTGGGGGGATTCATGAGACTTTCTGGGCTGACGGAATGGGGAGTGGGTGAGGTGGTGGGGTGGTGGTGGGAAGGCTTGTGGGACTGATAGTGTTTGTTGGACTGGTGAGGCCTATAATGCAGATGGGGCATGTTGGAATTGCAGGGGCTGGTGGGGGCTTGAATACTTGTGTGGCTTATTTGGCTGGTGGGGGCTTGTAAGACTTGTGCGCCTTGTTGGGCTGGTGGGGCCTTGTAAGACTTGTGACGCATGCTGGGCTGATGAGGACTGTTAGAGGATTGTTGCACCCACGCAAGCACGCACGCACGCACGCACGCACGCACGCACGCACTCACTCTCTCTCTCTCTCTCTCTCTCTCTCTCTCTCTCTCTCTCTCTCTCTCTCTCTCTCTCTCTCTCTCTCTCTCACACACACACACACACACACACACACACACACACACACACACACACACACACACACTCACACACCAAAACACAAACCGCTTTAACGCAACACGTGAATATTGACAAAAGATGCATATAAAATGTACAATCAAACTCAAAAATGGCTAACTTTAAACACACATTTAAAAACAGAAAACAAAAACAACAGAAAAAAGAAGAAGAAAAAAAGCCACATCCCCGGTTGGTGACCTCAGACGACAATCATGCAGGACGTGGAGGAACTCAAGACACACTTCTGCTGGTTGAAGTCGAACTCCCTGCTGCCACTGCACGTCTGGGACTGTCCGTTGCCTTGGCAATTGAGCCAAGCGGCACAGGTAATGCCACATTCGTGCACTCGGCCTCCCGCCACGCCCGTGCAGTCGTCATAACACTGGGTGCCCGGGTACACCGCGAAGGGGCCCGGGGAGGTGGGGCTGGTGGGACTGGTGGGGCTGGTGGGGCTTGTTGGACTGGTGGGGCTTGTTGCACTTGTAGGACTTGTTGGGCTTGTTGGACTGGTGGCGCTTGTTGGACTGGTAGGGCTTGTTGGACTGGTGGCGCTTGTTGGACTTGTTGGACTGGTGGGGCTTGTTGCACTTGTAGGACTGGTGGGGCTTGTTGGACTGGTGGGGCTTGTTGGACTAGTGGGGCTTGTTGGACTGGTGGGGCTTGTTGGACTGGTGGGGCTTGTTGGACTAGTGGGGCTTGTGGGACTGGTGGGGCTTGTTGGACTGGTAGGGCTTGTTGGACTAGTGGGGCTTGTTGGACTGGTGGGGCTTGTTGGACTAGTTGGGCTTGTTGGACTGGTGGGGCTTGTTGGACTGGTAGGGCTAGTGGGGCTTGTTGGACTAGTGGGGCTTGTTGGACTGGTGGGGCTTGTTGGACTGGTGGGGCTTGTCGGACTGGTGGGACTTGTTGGACTGGTGGGGCTTGTTGGACTAGTAGGGCTTGTTGGACTGGTAGGGCTAGTGGGGCTTGTTGGACTAGTAGGACTGGTTGGACTGGTAGGGCTTGTGGGGCTTGTTGGACTGGTGGGGCTTGTTGGACTAGTGGGGCTTGTTGGACTGGTGGGGCTTGTTGGACTAGTGGGACTTGTTGGACTGGTGGGGCTTGTTGGACTGGTGGGGCTTGTTGGACTGGTGGGGCTTGTTGGACTAGTAGGGCTTGTTGGACTGGTAGGGCTAGTGGGGCTTGTTGGGCTCGTTGGGCTTGTTGGACTGGTGGGGCTTGTTGGACTGGTAGGGCTAGTGGGGCTTGTTGGACTGGTGGGGCTTGTTGGACTGGTAGGGCTTGTGGGACTGGTTGGGCTTGTTGGACTTGTAGGGCTTGTTGGACTGGTGGGGCTTGTTGGACTAGTGGGGCTGGTTGGACTGGTAGGGCTGGTGGGACTTGTTGGGCTGGTAGGGCTTGTTGGACTGGTGGGGCTTGTTGGACTAGTTGGGCTTGTTGGGCTGGTAGGGCTAGTTGGACTGGTGGGGCTTGTTGGACTGGTAGGGCTTGTTGGGCTGGTAGGGCTTGTTGGACTGGTGGGGCTTGTGGGACTGGTGGGGCTGGTGGGACTTGTTGGGCTGGTAGGGCTTGTTGGACTGGTGGGGCTTGTTGGACTAGTTGGGCTTGTTGGGCTGGTAGGGCTTGTTGGACTGGTGGGGCTTGTTGGACTAGTTGGGCTTGTTGGGCTGGTAGGGCTTGTTGGACTGGTGGGGCTTGTTGGACTGGTTGGGCTTGTTGGGCTGGTAGGGCTTGTTGGACTGGTGGGGCTTGTTGGACTGGTAGGGCTTGTTGGACTGGTGGGGCTTGTTGGACTAGTTGGGCTTGTTGGGCTGGTAGGGCTAGTTGGACTGGTGGGGCTTGTTGGACTGGTAGGGCTTGTTGGGCTGGTAGGGCTTGTTGGACTGGTGGGGCTTGTTGGACTGGTGGGGCTTGTTGGACTAGTTGGGCTTGTTGGACTGGTGGGGCTTGTTGGACTGGTGGGGCTTGTTGGACTAGTTGGGCTTGTTGGGCTGGTAGGGCTTGTTGGGCTGGTGGGGCTTGTTGGACTGGTAGGGCTTGTTGGACTGGTGGGGCTTGTTGGACTAGTTGGGCTTGTTGGGCTGGTAGGGCTTGTTGGGCTGGTGGGGCTTGTTGGACTTGTAGGGCTTGTTGGACTGGTTGGACTTGTTGGACTGGTAGGGCTTGTTGGACTGGTGGGGCTCGTGGGACTTGTAGGGCTTGTTGGACTTGTTGGACTGGTGGGGCTTGTTGGACTAGTTGGGCTTGTTGGGCTGGTAGGGCTTGTTGGACTGGTGGGGCTTGTTGGGCTGGTGGGGCTTGTTGGACTGGTAGGGCTTGTTGGACTGGTGGGGCTTGTTGGACTAGTTGGGCTTGTTGGGCTGGTAGGGCTTGTTGGGCTGGTGGGGCTTGTTGGACTTGTTGGACTGGTAGGGCTTGTTGGACTGGTGGGGCTCGTGGGACTTGTAGGGCTTGTTGGACTGGTGGGGCTCGTTGGACTGGTGGGGCTTGTTGGACTGGTGGGGCTAGTGGGACTTGTTGGACTGGTGGGGCTTGTTGGACTAGTTGGGCTTGTTGGACTGGTGGGGCTTGTTGGACTGGTAGGGCTTGTTGGGCTGGTAGGGCTTGTGGGACTGGTGGGGCTCGTTGGACTGGTGGGGCTAGTGGGACTTGTTGGACTGGTGGGGCTTGTTGGACTAGTTGGGCTTGTTGGGCTGGTAGGGCTTGTGGGACTGGTGGGGCTCGTTGGACTGGTGGGACTAGTGGGACTTGTTGGACTGGTGGGGCTTGTTGGACTAGTTGGGCTTGTTGGACTGGTGGGGCTTGTTGGACTGGTAGGGCTTGTTGGGCTAGTGGGGCTTGTTGGACTTGTAGGGCTTGTTGGACTGGTAGGGCTTGTTGGACTGGTGGGGCTTGTTGGACTGGTGAGGCTAGTGGGACTTGTTGGACTGGTGGGGCTTGTTGGACTGGTGGGGCTGGTTGGACTGGTGGGACTTGTTGGACTGGTGGGGCTTGTTGGACTGGTAGGGCTTGTGGGGCTAGTAGGGCTTGTGGGGCTTGTTGGACTGGTGGGGCTTGTTGGACTAGTAGGGCTTGTTGGACTGGTAGGGCTTGTTGGGCTGGTAGGGCTTGTGGGGCTGGTAGGGCTTGTGGGGCTTGTTGGACTGGTGGGGCTTGTTGGACTAGTAGGGCTTGTTGGACTGGTAGGGCTTGTTGGGCTGGTAGGGCTTGTGGGGCTGGTAGGGCTTGTGGGGCTTGTTGGACTGGTGGGGCTTGTTGGACTGGTGGGGCTTGTTGGACTGGTGGGGCTTGTTGGACTGGTGGGGCTTGTTGGACTGGTAGGGCTTGTTGGACTGGTAGGGCTTGTTGGACTGGTGAGGCTAGTGGGACTTGTTGGACTGGTGGGGCTTGTTGGACTGGTGGGGCTGGTTGGACTGGTGGGACTTGTTGGACTGGTGGGGCTTGTTGGACTGGTAGGGCTTGTGGGGCTAGTAGGGCTTGTGGGGCTTGTTGGACTGGTGGGGCTTGTTGGACTAGTAGGGCTTGTTGGACTGGTAGGGCTTGTTGGGCTGGTAGGGCTTGTGGGGCTGGTAGGGCTTGTGGGGCTTGTTGGACTGGTGGGGCTTGTTGGACTAGTAGGGCTTGTTGGACTGGTAGGGCTTGTTGGGCTGGTAGGGCTTGTGGGGCTGGTAGGGCTTGTGGGGCTTGTTGGACTGGTGGGGCTTGTTGGACTAGTAGGGCTTGTTGGACTGGTGGGGCTTGTTGGACTGGTAGGGCTTGTTGGACTGGTAGGGCTTGTGGGGCTGGTAGGGCTTGTGGGGCTGGTGGGGCTTGTGGGGCTTGTTGGACTGGTGGGGCTTGTTGGACTAGTAGGGCTTGTTGGACTGGTAGGGCTTGTTGGGCTGGTAGGGCTTGTGGGGCTGGTAGGGCTTGTGGGGCTTGTTGGACTGGTGGGGCTTGTTGGACTAGTAGGGCTTGTTGGACTGGTGGGGCTTGTTGGACTGGTGGGGCTTGTTGGACTGGTGGGGCTTGTTGGACTGTAGGGCTTGTTGGACTGGTGGGGCTTGTTGGACTGGTGGGGCTGGTGGCGGACGTGGTTCTGCACAACAATTATTGGTGATCAAAAACGGTACTGACTAACAACGTTACTGCTCATAAAAATGTCTAATGATGACGACAGTGACTTGTGATTAAATACAACGCTAGCAACAACGTAAGAGCATTACGATGAACATCCAGTTCGTCATTCCAGTAACAGTCTGCCGTTCGAATAACCAGTCAGTCAACCTACTAACCAGTTAGTAAAGCCTCGTAACGAATCAGCCAGTCCTCTAACCAGGGAGCTTGTCCACTACCATAACCAAGCAGCGCATTAACCAATAGCCAGTCTACTAACCAGACAGCCAGCCCACCAGCAATCAGTCAGCAACCCGCAGCTGTCCACTTCTCAGTCTACTATTCATAGTCAGCCAGCCCAGTAACCAATCAGCCGGTCAAGTAACCAGCTATCCGGTCCAGTAACCAATCGCTCGACCCAGTAACCAATCAGCCGGTCCAGTAACCAATCATCCGGTCCAGTAACCAATCGGTCGACCCAGTAACCAGTTAGCTGATCCAGTAACCGATCACCCGGTCCAGTAACCAATCGGTCGATCCAGTAACCAGTTTGCTGATCCAATAACCAATCAGTCCGTCCAGTAACCAGTCAGCCCAGCCAGTAACCAGCCATCACAACCGGTGGTGGTCGGCCAGTCCAGTAACCATGCAGTCGAGTCCGCCAGTCCAGTAACCAGCCTACCAGTTACGTTTCTAGTCAGCCAGTCCAGTAAGCAGTCAGCCAAACCGTGAAGAAACCAGCCAAGCCCCCAACCGAACCCTGCAGACCTGTAGAATTATGCTACGTCTCACCTCCAGCCACCTTCCAGCGCCTTGGGGAGCAGGGATAGCTCAGTGGTTAGAGCGCCGGACTCGTGATCGAAAGGTCGCGCGTTCGAGTCCCGGCAGGAGCGGCGGGAGAGTTTTCTTCTCCAGGGTTAACTTTCTGTGCTGACTCTTGTGTCGGTATCCGTTCCACCCCCGTGTTACTGCCGTAGCACGTAAAAAATCCCGGCCATTCTGCCCAAAGTGCTGATGGCTCGTTCCAGCTACGCATGCACCCTACGTATGTGGCTTTGCGTGAAGTGACATGGTGCATGGTTGTATGGGGTACACAGAACGCGCCGAGACGGCAGCAGCTTCGAGTGGCACTAGCCACATAACAACCAAACGGCACTGCAACTTCACCACTTGGGTGGATATTCAAAGCGCTTTGTTAAAAGCATCAGTGACTCATTTAGAGTCACATGCGACAATAGCGCAGTGAGTGTGCTCGAGAGCGGAGAATAGCGCTATATAAAAGCGGTTAACAGCATGCCCTTCATGTGAGCCGGTTTGGCCTAGCGGTAAGGCGATAGGCTGGTAAGCGGAAGGACCTCGGTTCGATACCGCTTCGGTTCTCCTTTCTCTTCAGAAAGGTTGTGATTTGTGAACACTGTGTTGTGACTATGTCCATCACTTCCTTCGTGAGCCGGTTTGGCCTAGCGGTAAGGCGGTAGGCTGGTAAGCAGATGGACCTCGGTTCGAATCTGCTTCGGCTCTCCTTTCACTTTAAAAGTTGTGGTCTGTGGACACGGTCTTGTGACTTTGTCCCTCACAATTATGAAACATTAAAATGGCTCTCCTCGCTGCCCATCTTAATGCAGGTGTCATTCTGGTGGTGACAGTGTAGCGACAGGTATATAATCTCCCTCTTCCAACACCTCCATACCCCCTTCCCCCCTTCTCTCCGTCCCTAATAAGCCTTATGGTTTCTATGGACGTTAAGCACCATGTTTACTTACTTATGCCTATCATTATAGTTCAGGAGCTGTGTGAGAGTCGAGGTGGCCGTCCTGGGCTGTCCGTCCTAACGAGCCTCATAGTTTCCGTGGACATAAAGCAATATTGAACCATGCTCACGCATTGGTCTTAGCTTGTCTCTAATATGTCAACCGACATCCGAGGACATTAAGCAACACCTGGAGAGAAAAAAAAGAGCCTGCCATATGGTTTCTGTGGACGTAAAGCACGATGAAAGAAGATGCTTACCCGCAGACGGCCAGGCCGACGAAGTTGCAGGAACCGGTGACGGTGTCGTAGTTTCCGTGGACATAAAGCAATATTGAACCATGCTCACGCATTGGTCTTAGCTTGTCTCTAATATGTCAACCGACATCCGAGGACATTAAGCAACACCTGGAGAGAAAAAAAGAGCCTGCCATATGGTTTCTGTGGACGTAAAGCACGATGAAAGAAGATGCTTACCCGCAGACGGCCAGGCCGACGAAGTTGCAGGAACCGGTGACGGCGTCGTAGTTGAGGCTGAAGGGACAGGTGATGATGGAGCTGGTGATGGAGTTGCACTTGACGAACATGGTGCAGTCACTGCAGTAAGGGTACTGGCCCTGCGGCAGGCTCAGGCACTC
>OY757552.1:12579431-12604924 GCA_963584105.1 Alviniconcha strummeri
ATCACAGCAGCTTCTCGTTCCCTGCAACTGATGACATCCCTTGGGTGCCTGCTGATCAGCTTGCAAAACTAAGCCACTACAGACCGGTGTCAAATGCAGCTGGGTTTTTTGCAGAATAAAAGTTGCTTGAAGTTGTCATTGTTTTGCATGAGAACAGATGATTGATTAAATTTTCATGTTAAGTTTCAGTCAATTTATGTAAACATTACTAGTACTGCTCATCACTCCCCCCCCCCCCTTTCTTTTTCTTCTTCACATAAGCAACAATTGTCAAACTCTAAAAAAAAAACTTGTCAAACTCAAAACAAATGCTTACATACATGTAATGTGTACAAATACTCATGAAAAAATACATTTTCTACATGCTTTTAACAGTTTCCAACCTGAGTGATTATTGAATGTCATGTGAAACATGCGTTACATGTCACACGAAACATGCGTTACAATTCAGAGAACATCCGAAGTTGAGGAAGTGTTTCAGTATTACTTTGGAATATGTCCACAGCATCAAAAACTAACAAGAATAAATACTTGTTCATGATCCAAGGTGTTTGTTTGATCTTGAAGGAAAAACATGTTTCAGTGTCACAATTTTGCGGGCAGGCTGTTCTACTCTCAAGTGGATGAACCCTCTTAAAAATTGCACTTAGTTACTCCTAATTATTGTTATTCAAAACCTTTCTATGAAATAATAAGGTTCTTGTTCTAAATATTACATAATGATACTTTATGTCACACCGAAACATGTTTTATGCTCTCCACTTGGACATGTTCAAAGCCACCCTAACTTGCAGTCAGGGTCCTAACTGCTTTTCTTTTAATTGTTCCTTAAAATAGGACGTATGTGGAACATAACAAGCCTAATTGGGATAAGCTGCAAGCTATTTCAGTTTTGACCTCTGATTCCCCCTAACTAGGACCAGCACTGAAGAAGAACCCACATAAAACACATACTCATACTGACATTGTGACAAAAGGACCCCAGTTTGCTTAGTACCTTCGCCTACACCCCACACAGGTGAGGGACTGCGAGAGGTGCGACATGACGTCTTTGCTGGTGGCCAGGAGAGCCACCGCCAGCTCGTCTTTGGTCAACACCTGGCACTTGGTCAGAAATTTGTCCAGCTCCTTCTGCTTGATCTGACCTTCACAGTCCCCACACTTTTCAAACTGAACCACCATCTGAAAATCAGAACATGTAATAGCCATCATTTTCAGTATTATTTAATTTATTAAGCTACTAAGAAACTAACATTAGAATAGTATTACTATTAGACTAGTAACTAAAGTCATAAAGAGAATGCTTACATGAACCACCTTTCTGAGTTTCAGAGCAAAACAATATTAGTACTATATTTAATATTTGCTGTCAGAAAGAGAGAGTGTTACTGTTAGGAAAAAGAAGAAGAAAGAGAATGCAACATTTTATTTTTAATAGGTCTGCTAAACAAGCTACGTTATAAAAACAATTCTACAGCAAAGCCACCATCACAAATTTGCACCAGCTTGCAGCTCAAAAGAGCTGAAGTGTTTAGGAATTTGAAACACTCCACTGTGGCCAAGGATTTCACACCACTAAGTACCTGGACTCTGGAGGAAAGATTCTGCAAGGAAGTGAAAGAAGCACTAAACTATCTTCCTTAATGAAAGAGCGATAAACACTATTGTCAATCAGACTAACACTGGAACTGTTTCAATGCAATGCATGGACAATTTCTGTGAGTTAGGGTGAAACACCTATCTGGGCTTCCTCAAACAAAGACACATCTTAAAGTTATACACAGTACAGTAAATAACTAGATTAGTACTATAGTAGTACAGTATAAACCTAAAACACAGTGATCCTTCCCTTGTGCATTCAGATTTTTACTTTTACCGCAAACTGGCTGTGGCACTTCCTGGTTGATGGCAACAAAGAGTTGTACAGCTTGTATAAAAACTTTGTAAATGACTCCTTTGGACTTAAGTTAAAGAGTTATCATTTTAGGACAGTTTGGAAAAGTCTTTCTTCAAATCAATATGATCAACTTTAGGTTAAGTTTAACATTATCAACTGTTAGCACACATGACTTCTGAGAGTAAATTCCTGTGGGGGTGGGTTGGGGTGGGGGATTGTCTGTTGAAACCCTCATACCAGATGTACAATATGATGTAACTAACTTGTAGTTGTACTACATAATCAATAATGGTAAGAGAAGGGTACTGCACTACATCAGTACGTGACCTGAGGAGTCTTTCTCTGGACTGGTGAAGGTGTAACAAGATTCTAATTTACATTATATCATTATTTAACTTTTTATACGAAGTCAAAGTGTCAATAAAGTGTGGCTGAACTCATAGATGTAACCGAGTGTATTGTATACATGTTTGGGCCATGACCCTTTAAGTTTAACCTTTTCTTTATGGTTTCTTTTCCTTTTTGATTGGGTGGGAGTTTTATGGCCCCAATTATCTAAGGTGTAACCCCCAGTGTCCCTGCAGAGGCAGGTTGTTTGTTTGCTGTTGTGGCCCATGTTCATGTGTTCATTTCAGGGGAGAGCCTGTAACTGTAAGTAGTTATTTTTCTATGGCTTGTTATTCTATTGTTTCTTATTGATGTAAATAATGTATGTTTATAATGTTACCATGTTCACAACATGCCTTGATTTTGGTTCTTGAACACATGGGTAATTTTGGCGTCAGATTGCTGCCTGGTTGCAGCCGCCATGGCATCAGTGTACATTGTGCGTTCAAATGTTAAGCCTTTATGTCACAGGATGACCGGTGTTTCCAAAATGTATGCAGCTAACCTTGGTTGTACTACATAATCAATAATGGTAAGAGAAGGGTACTGCACTACATCAGTACATGACCTTGGTTAGCTGATATGTAGCTAGTATGTTATGCTGCCATTGTTGGATGTTCAGTTGGAGTGATGCTTTGCCGATGTAAATGGTTATCCCTCAGTAGGGTATGGTTCCTTTGTGTGACCGTGCAGCTTTCTGTGCGGCATAACTTATTTGTTTAGTTTCCTACCAATCTATTTTTCTACATGAAATTGGTGGTATATTATGGCTAACACTTTGAAGATGTTGACTTCATAGTAAATGATAGTTGTTGAATGTTCATTTTACTAGTTGAATATGGTTTAGTGCATAGGGGTGATTGTATAAACTGTGAGACATGTTATTTCTGTTTTGATCCGGCTTTTGTATGGCTTAGTCTTGGGCGCACAGACTTTCACTCTGCTTAGCTTGTAAATTCTTTTCAGGTCTTTGTGCATGTACCCAAACAGGCCGGCGGTGCGCGTCAGTGGTGGCAATTAGGTCTTTGTCTCTGTTCACTAACCGAGCAGACAGGCACAGCCTGATCAACAGCTCAGATTTTTGATGTGCTACCTGCATCAGTAAGATGCTTGACGTTGTTCACAGATATGCTCTGCTAGTCAGTAACACTAACAGTGACATGCTGTAGCTCTTTTGTACACGTGTTGAGTAACGAGGCTGGAGCTGGTCAGTTTATGACTGACTTCCTCCTGCTTACGGTATGCTCCCAAATGCCACCCGTGTCACTGTCCGTCTCGATGTGTGCGTAAGTAGAACAGTGCTGTAACAATTATTTCACTCTTCCTGTTTAGTTAAGAACGATCTTGGTAATCCATATTTTTCACTGTTACTTTATTGTATACTATTATAATTTTTATATACTGGGAGTTCATCAGTTAATTGACTGGCCATCTCTTGTATACTCACTGCGACATTCGGAGATATGGGTTTTAAGTGCAAGTCATGCACACAAGTTGTGTGCTTGATAATTAATCATTTTGTCACAGTTCTAAATGTTTTGTTTGCTGGTGTCTTTTCCAACACAGACACTGTTTCCTGGTTGGTGTGCAAATAAAAAGTTGTTATAGCAACCTCTCACTTGTGACTCTTCATTCATGCTTCCAATCTGCTTCCCTCACTCCCCACCCCACTCCCCTACATAATAATCATTACATAATTTGTAATGTGCTCTAAACAATTAGTGTGAGGCCAGTTCCAAAGCTATGCAGTTCTTTAAACTTTGCTTTGATGCTGACAGTTGTTCATTTGCAGAAACACAACAAATTCCCATGCCTAGTACTGAAGGTGGATCAGTCTTTTTGGCATGGTGTTCATCTTGTGAAAGCTCCTCTTGGTGTGCACATGGCTAATAGTAATACTAGTAATATTAATATTAATCCAGGGTCACTTTCTTTTTAATACAAATCTTAGGTATACATGGCAGCTAACTTAATAAATGTGAGAAGATTCAGCTGCAAGGATGAAGCAATGGTTCTGCTAGCTATTATTTTTGTCCATCATCATCATAACTTCATAAGCATTATTACTATTAAATCATAAATGTCAAAAGATTCAGATGCACTTAACAATGAAAGGATTAAGCATGGTTTTGCTAGCTATTATTTTTGTCCATCATCATAAGCATTAAATATGAGAAGATTCAGCTGCACTTAACAGTGAAAGGATGAAGCACTGGTTCTGCTAGCTATTATTTTTGTCCATCATTGTGAGCCGAGGGGCCAAGTTATAATTTTCCACCACTGCACACATTTAATTATTTGACACCCTTACAGAATCCATACAAAACTGAAAGATCTTTTCATACTGAAATAAATTGTCTGCTGAAAACAGGTGAAGCAGCAGAGCTGCATGCAGTCTGTCATGACCCAGGGGTCAGGATTTTAAGCATAGAATCTGAAAAAAAATCTGCTTGCTCAGTTGCTGTGTAAGAAAATAAAATTCAAGCAAAAATAAAAATAAAATTAAGACTGTTGATGGAGAATTGAGGAGATACTGGAACAACCGCAGGGATGGTGCTGTCGTGATCTGCTCTGGCATGTTGTTCAACTTCAAACCAGTGTGGACTAGTTGAACTTACCATTAAGGCATTATTTGATGGAAGAAACAAATCTGACCAGTACAAACAGTCACAGTGCGAAGGTTTGTTTTTGTGTGTCAGACTTATCCTATTCACAATGGAAAGCCAGGTGTTTCTTCTTTTGAACAATTAGCACCATCAGACATTCGATGAACCATCAGTTTGATATGTTCCTTAGAGTCAGAACTTGAAAGTTAATCAATTTAGTACAATACCAGCCATAATCAGAGGAAACATTGTAGCACTAGAACTTATAAACCCTGGGATTTGGCAACTTACCATCATGAGGTAACATCTTATTAACAGGAAGCTGAGGAGCTCTTTAAAAAAAGAAAAAGAAAAGACAAACGCAAGGATTAAGAGTACAGAAATTATTATACAGGCTTTGTCAAGTTTGTGTCACTTGACGTGTGTAATAACTTAATCGCAAACAACTTTTTAACAAGCCTGGACAGAACACATGATATGATCACAGCAGTATGTACACAGAAACTTCAAGCGTCACATACTTTACTCAAAGGACCAAGCAAGCAAAAGGTTAAATAACTTGCATGCCATTAAAAACAAAACCGACAGCTTGCAGAAAAGAAAAAAACAATGATAAAATAAACAGGTGGGCGGGAGTCTATCTTGCTTTGAAGATCTACACATTATACTAGGTTACAAGCCCATTCCACTGCGACAGTCAAAAACGGATTCCACTTACCAGTACCGACATCTGGGCAAGATCAGAAGTAAACGCGTACTTTGTTTTTCGTGCCTGTGACAGCCGGAAAATGGCAAAGTAAAGCAGAATGATTTACTTGAAGAAAAAACTTACCTTTATGTCGCTTTCTTCCAGCGGCATTTGACGTCGCGAGAAGCAAGTATCCCTTTTACAAACACTTATTAGACGCGCCATTGCAGCAGTTTTTGACTTGCTACTTACTCATCAATTTTTCAATTAATCGTAAAAAGTCAATATACGCATTAAACTTTTTAAAACACCTCGAAAAAACTTCAATCTGACATTGGGACACTTTCACAGCCAGTAACAGAAGTCAACCATATTGGCCTTGTAACATCGCCACAAGGAATTTGTCCTTCGCTTTCAGAATATAGTTCGTATGATTATCACCATCCAAAGATTAGTTAGTTAACCATTGGTATTTTCAGCCGAACAGGATGATAAAATCACTATTCACAGCCTAATTTTTTAACTTTGAAGGTATATTTTACACAAAAAATGCAGTAGAAAAATTCGCTGACAACAGTACTGATAGGGCGTTTATTGTACATACAAGACAAGAAGGCTGACAAACTGAACAACAACTGATACAGAATCTAAACTAAGGAAGCGAATAAACCACTAACAAATTTTGCAACAATTTAATTTTAAAAGTATTTTTAGATAGACCCACAGATCTCGGGGCGCACTAAGGTAACGCGTATGAAGTCCTAATATTCACTTCCGGGGCTTTTTCAGTTTGACCTTTATGAAAACAGTGATTGTTTATTTCCGGGTAATTTGACACATGTGGTGCGCGAGGACTGTAAGATTTGTGAATCGAGCAATGTTTTTGTAGAAATACTTCATTTTGATAAACTGCATATTTATAATTAAGTTACACAGTCACCGGAGAAGCTGACTCCCTGCTGCTGAATTACTACAGGTTTTCATTGCTTAGTGAGTAACTTAATATGACATTTTCTTGTAGCTTGAAGTTGAAGCATCCTTCTTGATCTTGTACGTAGAAGGACCTAACGTACTACGTGCGACGGGAGATGAGTGCGCGCATGTGAGTTAGCTGGTGTTTGGGGTGGCGATCAGTCGTTTGAAGTCCTCAAGCGTTGGGGGCCTTCATCTGGTCGTCAATGAGGTGGTTCCAGTCGATGGTGTCGCGGACAAGAAGAGAGTTCTTGTGTTGTTCAGTATTTGAATGGGGGATTAAGAAGGCTGCTTGTCAGTCTGTAATGTTCTTTGCTGTGAAGTCTTGGAATTTTGTTGGCCTAATTTGTCTTTTGTTTGCTGAAAGGCGTTCATCTTCTTCTGTTGATCATCCACCGTCATCTTGTTGACGATTCTGATGATACTTGATAGTATAGGGGTTCTGCATGCAATTCCTGGCATCTGGTGTACTGCGGGTGGGGGGAGGGGAACAGTATGGAAGTCTGAAGTGGGTGGGGGGATGAGGGAGGGGGTGGGGTAGTGGGGTGGGGGTTAAGAACTGCTTGAACTGTGTTCCAAATTTTATTGTCCATAGAGTAGATTCTGGCTAACTAACTTCAGTGACAAAGGATGAAGTCACTGAGTTGATTATTCTGCCACCAGGCTTCCTTGCACCATGTGGGCTTATGGCCCAGACACACAGTGTCTCACACCAAACATTTTGTAGCATGGACAATTCATCACCACACAATTCACCACTGAGAAAATGAGAACCAAGGACAATTCACCACCAGTAACCATCACCCAGTGACTATCAGCAATGACTTTGAGAAGCCATCCAGATGATACTTGTGTGTGTGTGTGTGTGTGTGTGTGTGTGTGTGTGTGTGTGTGTGTGTGCGCGCGTGAGGAATACAACATTATGACTATATAATCTAATATTTGTTGAAGTCTTAGTGTAGAAATTATTGCTGATCTTGTATAACGCAATGTGATCACCCTTGTTGGTGAGATACAGCTCTATAGAAATGACATGAATTATTATTATCATGTTTGGGTGACTGTTTTATTTAAATGTTGTTTAACTTGCAGACATAAAAGATGGACCGCAGCTGGCAGTCACTGGCTGCATTGCTGAGTCCAACCACACTTCAGTCAGTAGATGATCTCCACTTTACCCACATGACACCTGTACAGGTATGCACAGTGAGAGAGAGAGAGAGAGAGAGAGAGAGAGAGAGAGAGAGAGAGAGAGAGAGAGAGAGAGAGTGTCACACAGACAGACAGACAGACAGACAGACAGACAGACACACAGACACACACACACACACACACACACACACACACACACACACACACACACACACACACACACACACACACACACACACAGAGACAAACATGCAAACACATAGACATGTGGCAGACAGATAGCATAGCCACACACACTGAGCTTTGTCTTGTCTTATTGCTCTTGGTAATGCCAGTTTTACTATACTAAATCTTCTGGAGTGAAAAGTGCAAACAAAGGCCTGCAAATGCGAAATTTGTCAGCCCTGTAACGAGCCTACTTTTAAATTTACTACTGTGCATTCTGATGTGGATCCTTCCTCATACTGAAAACGAAAGGCTTTTAAATTTCACAGTTTACTGCCTGGTACTTGGCACTGATGCAATGATGCAGGCACACACAGCAGTGAAGTGGTTAAAAATTCATCAAAAGAGACTATAAAAGAGGTGTAGTCCTTGGTGATGGGTTCATTCACTTACAAATATGAAGAGATGTCTCTGAGAAAGTGGTCTTAGGAGAGGTCTGGCCTCTCCTCCAGATGGTTTTTTTGTCATCTCTTTACTCTTACATTTAAAATATCAAGATGAAAATGCACAAGTCACAAGAGGTTAAACAGAATGCTAACAATCTGTGAATGTTTTGTCTTGTCCCTTTTTATTGTGTTGTAATTCTTTTCTTCAAAAAAAAAAAAAAAAAGAGAAAAAAAGTTAGAATTGGTGTTGTTTAAAGGTTAGAATTGCTGGATGCAGTGTTTGTGTTGTATAAAAGTTAGAATTGCTGACTGCGGTGTTGGCATTGTATAACGGTTAGAACTGCTGAATGCAGTGGTTTTGGTGTTTCAATGATGTACAGGCAGCATGCATCCCGCAGTTCTTAAAGAACAAGGACTTGGCTGTGGAAGCAGTGACAGGGAGCGGGAAAACGCTGGCCTTTGTCATACCCATCATGGAGATTCTGCTTCGCAGGGAAACGCCGCTGAAGAAGAATGAGGTTCGTCCATGTAACAAGTGCCTGAGCCTTGGTCATGTTACAAAAGTACAATGGCAGATATCTGACAAACTAAAAAGGAGTTCTTAACAACAACATCATCATGCAACCATGCACAGACTCAGTTATTGGTTTATATAGTGTGCCAAGTACCTCTTTTTTTCTCTCTCTTCTTCTTCTTTGCGTGTGGGTGTGTGCATGCGTGTATGTGTGCTAGTCAGTGATTGCCTCATGCGGAGTTTTGCTCTGGATGCAGTTACACCTGTCCAGTTTTCTTGACTTTTAAATTCCCCATAGTTTTGCTGTGGGGCTTATATTTTCATTTCTGTCAAGTACACAAATTGTTACAGTTATCCATACAGTGCATGAAGTATTAATGAAACAAAAGAAATAGGTCATTGACTCAATACTCTTTTTTAAATTTTGGTTTGCAACATTTCAGGTTGGAGCCATTATTCTGACACCAACTCGAGAACTTGCCTTCCAGATAGATGAAGTGGTTTCTCATTTTCTGAAGCGGTGCCCACAGTTTTCATCCTTACTGCTGATTGGTGGTTCCAGCTGTCCACATGATGTTGCCAAGTTTGTCAAAAATGGGTGAGAATGCCTCCCTCCCGTGAGTCCTATTGTTATCTGTTTCTTTTTTATTTATTTGTAAATGATACCTTCCCATCATCCATGTGTGTTCCCATGCTGCTTGTTCCATCATTCCAACTCCCAGACACATCCAAGGTCCATTTTGCACCCTGGACCTCCTGCCAGAGGCCCACAAGGGGAATTGTCTCTTTGTCTTGAGTTGAAGGCTATTATTTGAATAATAATAATACACCAAAACTCGCCCTCTGAGCCCACACTGCATTAATCCTACAGTCTGCATTTTGATGGTGCGCGAATGTCTTGTCTTCACACCAGGGTGCAGTATTATATTTATAGAAAAATTGCAGGAAACAATACATTGGAACCCTGTTGTAACAAGGTCCTTTACAGTTAAATTAAAAAAAATTACCTTTGACAAAATGATCCAGATGTCCTCACCACATGCCTTACTTGCATACGCCGACATCCTTTTCTTCTCCTTCTTCTTCTATTGCTTTCTTAAGACATCCATCCCAGTGGCCTTCACAAAGTCCCACAAGATCACTGCAGGTCTTTCTCAGGGCTGTTACTTCTGGCTGTGCTGCACTCCTTTGACCTTCCTGCAGAGGGCATGCAGTGCTGGAGCAAGCGTTGTCTTGTCAAGGGTTCTGTGTTTGAATGTGTACTGTGTTGTCGGCCTGTCTCATTTTTTTATTTTTTTTTATATAATATTTATATATTTTTTTAGGACTATATTTTTGGAGAAGTGGCACATAAAACAACATAATACACTAAGACAGTACAATGTATTAGCCTCAATAATTCACATAGACAATGAATTGTTTTTGAACTGCAAACATGCGTACAGCACATACAATCATATGAAAAAGGAATATTGATTTGGGTGGGTGGGGGGCCGCAGTCTACTATTAAACTCTAAGTAAGCTGTCTTCTTTTCTTTTCAGTGGTAGCATACTGATAGCTACACCTGGCAGGCTGGATGACCTGTTCAGCCGCAAGCAGTCAGGCTTCAACCTTGCAGCAAGTGTCAAAGCACTGGTTAGTAATTTAAAGCACTGGTTACTCAATTTAAAGCCCCTGGTTAGTCAATTTAAAGTACTGGTCATTCAATTTAAAGCACTGGTTAGTTTCATTAGTCACTTTAAAACACTGGTTATTCAGTTTGAAGCACTGGTTAGTCAGTTTGAAGTGGTAGCAACCACTGAATGACCCCAAAAAGTTTGTTTGCAATCCAAAGTATTTCTTTTTGTTTTTGCCCTGTTTTGGTTGACATAAAATACTGATAACAGGAAATAGTGTTTGGTCCTTTCAAATTTGTTTTAACAATAAAAGTACTGCGCTTGTGTTTTGTTCTCTTTGGAGTCAGGATCTCTTAGTTACAAATAAATGTTATGTACTAGCTTAATTTTGTTTTAATTTTATATAATTTGATCCAAATTGATCCTACTTGATCCTACAATTTGAGAAATGCCACAATGTTTAGCTCACTCTTGCACTTGTCTCAGATCTAGAAGCAGTTTTCCAGACATGGTTATGGGTGGGCGTGAAGCAGAAATTTGTTTCACTCTCACCTGCTCTTACTTGCCATTAAGTAAGGACTGTTTCCATTTTTGAAGTAGGACTGTCTGTGTCAAGACATTGGAGTGTTTGAGTGGTAGGTAGTGTACTTCATTTTGCTTAGGTCTTTTTTTCTAGGTAGATGAACAGCTTTTGTGTGTGTGTGTGTATGTGCAGGAGGTTCTGGTGTTGGACGAAGCTGATCGCTTGCTAGACATGGGGTTTGAAGCCAGGTTGGTACTTGTGGGCTGGTTACAGCATGACTGGTTACAGTGTGTATGTGTGTGTGTTATATGTATGCATGCATGTGTGTGTTTATATGTATGCATGCATGTGTATGCAAAAGTGATGGTGTGTGTGTGTGTGTGTGTTCATGTATGTGCCTGGCTGGCTGTGTGCATGTCTTTGAAACTTTGTATGATTTTAAACTGCTTTCTGCCTTCCTATTCCTCCACGCACTAATGCAGTGTAATTAACAGAACTCAAGAGTCCCAAATTTCCTCTGTTCCCATGCACCTCAGAAACATCTATTTGCTCAAGTTGTTCTGGTTGTCAGCATTGTTGTGCTCAAGATCTGCTGTCCCCCTGCCTCCCCCCCACTACCCCCTCCCCCCCCCCAAAAAAAAAAACAACCCCACACAAAAACAACAGCAACAAACAAACAGAAAGCAAAAACAACAACTTATAGCAAACAAAACCAACAAAACCACAATCCACCAAAAAGTTATTAAAAACCCCCAAACCAACAGGACACACAGAGCAGCTGAGCACAATACACCTTCTTCAGCTTGACCTGGCAGATCATGTGAATACAGACACTTGATACAGTGGAAGCCCTGGTGAAAGACCACTCTGATGAGAGACTGTAATGTAACCCCCCTTTACTATACCCCTTCTTTAAGGTTACTTGATCTTTTTGAACTTTTCCCTTTCCTTTCACATTTCCATGAGAAATGACCTCCTAACCAAAGACCATTTCTTTTGAGAGGCCGCATTTACTCGATTCTTAGAGTGGTCTTAAAAGAGGCATTGCAGCATACAGCAGCGAATGATTTCGGTCATCTTTTTGTTTTGTTGTTGTCAGCATCAACACCATTCTGGGCCACCTGCCGAAGCTGAGACGTACAGGCCTGTTTTCGGCCACCCAGACGGATGAAGTGGAAAGTCTGATTCGTGCCGGTCTGCGTAACCCTCTGCGTGTCACCGTGAAAGAGAAAAAATTGACAGCCGGTGCTGACCAGAGGACTCCTTCCTCACTTATGAATCACTACATGGTATGGTAGTGTGTGTGTGTGCATGTAACAGTGTGTGTGTGTGTGTGTGTGTGTGTGTGTGTGTACACTGTGTGATAGCTAGATCAATTTTTAACGCTCAGTTGACCATGATGGTTATATGAGGGTAGCACATTGTGTGTGTGTGTGCGTGAATGCGTTTGTGTGTGTATTGGTGCATGTACATCTGTATGCGTTTGTGTGTGCATACATACATGCATGCCTCTGTGTATGTGTGTGCTCATACTTATTTGTGTGTACGCAGGCAGGCAAGTTATGTGTGTGTGTGTGTGCTTATAAGTGTACATGTGTGTATACAGGCAAGTTTGTGTGTGTGTGTGTGCATGTTTGCATAGGTTCCCTGAACCCTGATAAAAGATGACACCCCCCCCCCACCCCGTTAAGACCACTTTTTTCTCAATTCCTTCCCTTCAGACTTTAATGTCATGTCGGTGAACCTGTGACCGAGCAGCACCGTGACTTCTGACTGTTACAGATTGTGGATGCGGACGAGAAGTTGAGCCAGTTGGTGCAGTTCCTGAAGTGTCGCAGCAAGGAGAAAATCCTCCTCTTCTTCAGCACCTGCGCTTGTGTTGACTACTTCTCCAAGTGTCTGCAGCAGTGAGTGCCCAGATCTTGGGGGGGGGGGGGGCAGCCGCAGTGGGGGTGTGGCGGGAGGGAGGCAACCATAGTGGTGATGGGGGAGGAGGGGCAACTACAATGGGGGGGGGGGGGGCAGCTGCAGTTGGTGTATGGGGGGTTGGGGGCAGCCACAGTTGGAGGGTTGGTGGGTGGGGGGGGGCAACTGCTATGGGAATGGGGGGGGGTCAACCCTAGTGGGGATGGGGGGGGGGGGGAGAGGCACTGGTGGTGGTGGGGGGGGGCAGCCAGGGTGGGGGCAGCTGCTGTAGGGGTGAGGGGCCTTGGAGGGGCTGTCTGTGTTTATATTCTGAAGTGTTTCAATTGTTGAAAAAGTTTTCCCCATGTTGATGTTTATTTAGAGCTACTGCATGGGCCTTGTGTGTTGTCTGTCGTCAACAGAATGCTGAAGCACATGCAGGTGCTGTCCATTCACAGTAAGATGAAGCAGAAGAGGAACAAAGTGTTCGCCAAGTTTCGCTCTATGACAAGGTATTTTACATTGTTATTTTAGGGTATATATATGTGTGAGTGGGTAGGGAGTGGTGGGGGTGGTAAGTGTGTGTTTGCGTGCAAGTTGTACAGATGCATATGTTTGTTTGTGGTGTGTGTATTTGTGTGTGCTTGTGTTTTTGTGCAAGTATGTGTATGGATGTATGCAAGCGCCTTGGTGTGTGTGTGTGTGTGTGCAAGTATGTGTATGGATGTATATGTGTGTATGTATATGTATGCATATGCACCCTGTGAGCTGACAGTTATATGATACATCATTTTTTCCCAGTGGCTTACTCGTGTGCACAGATGTCATGGCACGAGGTATCGACATTCCTGATGTCAACTGGGTCATACAGTACGACCCTCCCAGCTCCGCCAGGTAGCTGTGCTCTTGTTTTAATTTATGTATCTGTGTCATGCTATCCAGTTTGCCTTACATGCTGTCAGCACATCTGTCAGTTTGTTAGTACTTTGTGGCTGCTGTGCTGCTGTACAGTTTCTTAAAGAAACTAGCCCTCTCAAAACATTTTGTCTAACAGGTAGAACAGATGAAAATAAAAAACCAAATGTTACGGGTATTATATAGAAGTGCCTGTTCTTGTTTTGTTTTTTAATTTACAGAGTGATTTTCATCAGTAATGATTAGCAGGACTCTGCCTGTATAGAGCAACATCAAGTGTGCTGACTTGCCTGTTGCATGCACCGCCTCTTTGATGCTGGATGTGAGATGTCCGTGCTCACATTTGTTGAGAAGTCAAGCGACCTTGAGAAAGCAAGTGCCTGTTGCATGCACCGCCTCTTTAATGCTGGATGTGAGATGTCCATGCTCATTTTGCTCGAGAAGTCAAATCAAAGAGGCCCCTGGCAGCCATCAGGGCCATCTGTGACACTTCACCGTTTTCTGTAGATAGTTCTGCTCACCCTTACTAACTAAAGTTAGATTCTAAATGGAAAATCAAACCAAATGGAATCGGAAAAAAAATCAAGTGGGGCATATTTTCAACCAAACTCCTGGATTTGAAGTTTTTATTTTGTGCTCTTCTTTCTGTTGGACAGAGAAGGCTGGCATCATGCATTGTTGCTTTACGTCCGCAGAGGCTGTGGACTGTTAGGGATGTGGAGCCCAGGATGTCCACCTCGACTTTCACACAGTTCCTGAGCTCTGATAGGCTGGCAAAGAAGGCCAGACTTCTTGAACAAAATGTGTCTTGGGATGGCTAGTTCCTTTAAGTGGTTGCATGAAATAATTTTCACCAGACTGGCTTGTGAACATGGAAATGAACAAGAATACTCTGAAGTTAAATACTGTGTGGTATTACTCAAAGAACTGTGGATGACATTTTTTATTTCTGCAAACAGGGCTAGTATAGTTGTAAAGCTGTGTGTTTTCTGTCAGTGCTTTTGTCCACCGGTGTGGGCGGACCGCCCGCATAGGAAACGCAGGCAACGCTCTGGTGATGCTGCTACCAGCTGAAGATGCCTTCATACAGTTCATCAAGATCAACCAGAAGGTGAACCTTGCATCACATTCACTTCCCCCCCCCCCCTACTGTATGCACACTACTCCCCTCCTCTTCCCCCCCCCCCCCCCCCCCCCCCAACACACACACATTTTGTCATGTTGAAGATGGTTTTGTAGTTTATAGTAAAAATCAGTCAAAATCTAATTTTTCATTACACTACTTTTATCCCTCTGGGAGGAGGATCCCCCCCCCCCACTTTCATGGTCATCTCCATTTTCTAGGCTAAAGGTGCTTTTATACAGTTCATTAGAATCAGGTTGAAGGTGAACCTCTGTCAACCCCCCCCCCCCCCCCAACCCTGTCCTTTTTTCTTTTTTCACCTCTACATATCCTCCTGTCTCTTCTTCCTCATTTGGCAAGTGCAGATGGTCACAGAGAGATTACTGGAATCAGTCACACACACACACACACACACACACACACACACACACACACACACACACACACACACACACACACACACACAAATCACCCCCTTCCCTCCTCCCACCATTTGAGGGCCACAGTCACTAGATAGTGTCCATAGAGTTAGAGTATTCAAGCTCTACTATGTGCTGGCAATTTATAAAAATAAACTGTTTTGATCAATCTGATGTGTGTTTGACAAGTTTTGATGTGCTGACACAACTGTTTTGAAGTGTTACATGTAACAGTGGTGGTGTTTCGTTTGTAATGTGTAGCTATACCTTTCTGCACTGCTTTGGTCTCTTTCCACAGGTGCCGCTCACTCAAATGGAGAAGAGTGCAGATGCACCGAATGTAGTCGATAAAATACGACAGCTGGCCAGCAAAGACAGGTATGTGTGTCACTGTGTGTGGTGTGTGTGTAGGGAGAGGGGGCGGGGGGTTGTCATGTGTGTGTGCATGCTTCTTGCATAACAGTACATATTTATGTATACAATTTTTTTGTTTTGTTTATGCAGGGAGTGTTTCAGAGTTTAAAAAAAGAACACAAAATAAATAAAAGCATCCTTCATTTAAAAAAACCAAACAGACAAAACTGAAATAGGAAAACTACCAATGCTGACCTTCACTGGATAATATATTTATACACGTGTTCAAAATTATAATAATGGACATTGAAGAGGAAGAGCCGTTAATAGTGAGAAAGTGAAACAATAATAATTATGCAGCTCATAATGATTAACATTTACAATGACAGAATACACACCCACACCCTTACCCGGAATCAGTATCGTGTTGGAAAAAGGTGAGTTTTTTGTACTGGTTTGAAGGAAGAGGCTGACTGAGAGAATCTAATTTCTTTTGGAAGTGTGTTAGAGAGTGTTGGAACAATATAAGAGAAAGAATGTGTGGACGATTTTTTGCTGACAGACGGAGTGCAAATGGCATGTCGACAGGTTTAAAAGACCATGCTACCCTTTGTTTCAGGGCACTCTATGAGAAAGGAATGCGAGCGTTTGTGTCCTTTATTCAGAGCTACATCAAACACGAGTGCAACATGATCTTCAGGTTGAAAGGTGAGCAATCCCACTTGTGCAGAACTGAAAAATTAGTTTTTTTGTTGCTGTCCCACCATCTGAACCAACCTCAGCGGCATTGCTCCGATGCTGTTTGTCCCAGTACGTCTACTTCTGGTCACACACACCCTAGGTTCAGTCCACATTGCAGCCCTGCTGCTAGATGTCCACAGGAGGAGACATCAGATTGTTGGTGGGCTTCCATCCAAAGGAGATCCTGCACTGCTGCCAAGTGACTTCGGTGAAGATTACTTTGGTTATCATTTTGTCAGTTGATGCTCTCTGTGCTCTGGAGTGATACATCGCTGATGCAGAAAGTTCCCAGTGTGTTAGTGTGAATGTTCATCAGCTAAAACCCTGAGGTTCATCCAGTGTTGGGTGAGAAGGTAGCGTGTGCAGCTGTTTCCCCACACCTGTACATACTGCCATGCATACAAGTGCAGTGATACCTGCCACTCCTGCATCTGCACTCCAACTTCGGGGATTTAAGTACAGAGTTTGTTGCCATGAGATTTCCTCATGTGACAGTGATCCTGACATAGAACTCTTACACATCAAACATTTTGCTTTAGCCCCAACACTCTGGCTGGAAACAACATGATGCCAATAATAACACTGTCAAGAGATTCTAACTGGAGCAGTGGTCAGGGGTCAGTATACATGGATATGTGAAAGGAATAGTTTGAGAACAAGTGTTTTTAAAAGGTGCATGGTCATTCATCAGGGATTTTACCCTTGCAGTTTTCACAGTGAATATTTCAGAGGCTATGTCAGAGGCACTTGCACTGAAATATATAGGGTGCTGTTATTTGGTTTTGCTGTATTTGATGGTTATGCCTTGGCCTGCGCAAGACATTGCATGACAAGACAGTGCAAGATGTGATCTTAACTTCATTACTATTTTATGATGAAGTCATAATTGTTCTAAATTTATAACTATACTACGGTTAAAGTAACACTCTTTTGTTTGTTGTATTGTTCTCTTAACTTTATGTATTTTTTTTATGAGCCTGCCATGACCACAACAAAATTGCCCCTTGTGGGATGATTAAAGTTTTTGAATTGAATTAAATTCCTTCTTACGACCTGCTGAAAAAGAGTGAGAACAGATTTTCCTTGGAGCAAACCAGCAACACCGCCCCTTTCTTCTTCTCTGACACATGTATATGTCTCTGTGCACATACATATACATAACATCTCACAGATGACAACATATTGTCAGTGAGAAGACGTGTCATAATTATTGCGAGACATCATTTCCTTCCCTCTTTGATTTTTTTTCTGCTCATAACACATACATTCTTTTCATGCAACCAGCCACCAGTTCGCCATGGAGCCTGTTATGAAGGACTGTAACTCTCTATGCCCTTTCTCGCATTTGGATGGGGATTGAGTGTGTGAGAATATATATATATATCATATATGTGTGTGCATAGGCATGTGGTCTTTTGTATGTATAGTATTTAATTACGTTTTTATGTACTTGTTATTATTTGTCAAAGGCAGACAACTGAATTTATTTTTTAAGGATTAATAAAGTATTATTGTATTGTGTGTGTGTTAATGTACTGTGATACACTGATTCTTTTTCTTTGTGTAATCACCCTGATATAACCGTGCTGGTTGACTGGGCGTAAAACACAAATTTACTTCTTTGTGTAAGTATTTATGCATCCTATGCTTTTCTTTAATTAGGTTGTAAAGCACTTTGATTTGCTGAAAGCACTCTAAAAGATTTCGTGTTGTTGTTTATTGTGCTGTCTCAGTGCATGCAGCGTCTTTGCAGATGCCAACATTGTGACCATTGTGTTTGTTTGCTGCTGCACAGATCTGGACTTTGGTCAGCTGGCCACTGGGTTCGGGTTGTTGAGAATTCCCAAAATGCCAGAATTGAAGGGAAAAGTCATCACCTCTTTCACACCGGTTGATATCGACTTTGATTCTATTCGCTTCAAGTGAGTTTAAGGATTGGAGCAGATCTTGGTTTGTGTGCACGTGTGTGTGTGTGTGTGTGTGTGTGTGTGTGTGTGTGTGTGTGTGTGTGTGTGTGTGTGTGTGAATCATAATACAACTTGTAATATGCATATATTTGCCTGCAAGTAAAAAAAAAAAAAAAAAAAGACTGAAACAAAACCATTTACTCTTGTTTTTCAGTTTCTTGCTTGTCAAGGGTGACAATAATTTGCCTTTCAGTTTGGTACATTTTTGTATTATGCATGCTACATGTATGCTAAAATCACAACATGCGACATAGGATCTAATCTTCTTGTAATTTTTTCCCCCATTTCCCAAACAGAGACAAGGTACAGGAGAAGAAAAGACAGCAGAAACTGGAGTCTGGGGACAAGAAGAAGAAAGCACTGGCGCGACCTCCAAGGGTAGGCTGCTCTTTTAACAACTCTGTGCTTTGGTTAGCAGGGCTTTTCCTGGCTGCCATTCCTATAACATATATCTGCCCTTCCTGCAACATGTCTGCCCTTCCAGTAACATCTGTCTGCCCTTTCTGTGACATTCGTCTACCATTCCTATAACATGTATCTGCCCTTCCTATGACATCTGTCTGCCCTTTCTGTAACATCTGCCCTTCCTATGACATCTGTCTGGCATTCCTATGACATCTGTCTGCCCTTCCTATGACATCTGTTTTCCTGTAATGTAGGTATGCCCTTCCTATAAAGTCTTTCTGCCCTTCCTGTAACATATATCTGCCCTTCCTATGATATAATCACCCCGGTTGACTGGGTGTAAAACACCAGCTTACTCCTATGACGTATGTCAGCCCCTCCTGTAACACCTGCCTGCCCTTCCCATAACATGTTTGCCCTGCCTCTAACATGTCTACCCTTCCATGGTGTATGTATGCAACATTTGCAAACAGCCCCCCCCCCACCCCCCACCCCAATCATATGCTGCTCAGTCTTCCATATATATTATAGATTTCCCCCCTTTTTTTTAGAGGATAATTTTGCTCAGATATAACCAGCATAGTTGACTGGGTATCAAGTATCGGGTTACTTACATGCTGACTTTTTTCTCATTGCAGTCAGAGGCTTGGTCCAAGCAGAAAGACCAGAAATCAAAGCGCCAGGAAAGGAAGGAGAAAAAGCAGAGGAAGAAGGTGAAGAAACAGGAGCAGGCGACCTTGTCTGGCAAACGGAGCCATGAGGAGGTGGATGAGGATTTGGATGACCTGGAGAAAGACATGCGGCTGATCAAAAAACTCAAGAAAGGGAAGGTACGCACCTGAACCTTGCTAGCTTTGATGGGACACAGCTGAGCATGCAGCATGGTGACTATGTGTAACGTGTTGGGTTTTTTTCCTGTCTTGAAGGAGGCACAGAAGTTAGGGTCCCCACTGCAGAAAGCCCTGATCTATCAATGTACGTCTTTTTAAAGAGATCAGTAGGGATAAATTAGGATTATGCAGGTGCACATTTTGTTCATCTAGTATCTTCAGTGATAGTTACTCAATACTTACAAGTCAACTGTGAAGGTCATAACATCAGGGTAAAATTCAGGAAGTCATGAATAAAAGTCTGAGTCATTGTTTGTGACACATGCCACCTTTTTTTGTGTGTGGAAGAAAATGAAGTTGAATGAACCAAGAATGACTTAACCAAAATGGAAGAAATTGGAGGAGTAAAATTCCTGCTGCAATCTCTCAGCAGAGGGGACTGTAATTTCTCTGTTTGTCACACCTCACCACAGAACTGTGAGGCAGTGGCCTCCACAACAGAGGTTTTGAAATGTGTAATTGAACTGATCTTTTTCATTTCTTTCTTTTTCTCTCTCCAGATCTCTAAGGATCAGTTTGATGAGGAGTTCATTGGAGCTGAAGGTCATACTGCAGATTCCTGTGATGAACAAGTGTGACAGAGGAAGCAGGGGGAATGAGGGGAGTGACAGATACAGACAGCAAGAACTGCTGTGTAGAAGTGAACTTATGAAAGAGAGTGTATGTGTGTGTGTGTACATTCTGTATTTGTGCACGTGTGTGTGTGTGTGTGTGTGTGTGTGTGTGTGTGTGTGTGTGTGTGTGTGTGTGTGTATGTATGCTCATGTGTGTGTGTGTGTGCATGTGCACTCGTGTGTGTGTGCTCGCATGTGTATGCTGATGTGTGTGTGCTTTACCCTGTTTTGTTTTCAGATGTGATTATAGCTGCCATGCATCTTTTAAAGGGAGTAGACCTGAAATTTAGGCAAGAATAAAAATGTTTATTTGCTGATTGAGTTCCCATTGTTTCTTGTCGCAAAGATGCACCTGCATTTGTGTGTGTGTGTGTGTGTGTGTGTGTGTGTGCAGGCGCCTGCATGTGTGTGTGTGTGTGTGTGTGTGTGGGGGGGGGGGGGGGGGGGGGGTCCAAATTCCGTGTGGAGCCACAAGTGATTCCTTCTTTATTAGACTGTTAGCTGGATTGTCTTCCTGCTACACAATATTGCCTCTGTATTGGTACTCACGCAACTCATTTTGTAAACAGAGCATAATCCCTCATATAAACAAAATGGGGTATTTTAAAACCATTCTTGTTTTTCAGTTTTTGTTTTGGTATCTGCTACCAATAGGACAATGTATGTTACAACAAGGCTCTTTTCCTTTAGAACATACATATCACATCTTTCATGAGAAGATCAGCTAGTACTGTTTCGATGGCAGGTGATAGATCTAGTGGAGGTCAAGTCAAAACGAGATCAAATGGCATGTCAAATGTAACAAGGTCACTGGAACTGGAAGTGGTACGAGTTACAGCTCAGTATGTACTTCTTAGTTTTATCATGCAAACTGTGTGAAACATTGATCACTGACATTCACAGTATAAGGGTGTTCCTTTGGTGGAATTTATCTATCCTGCATTTATTTGTGCAAGGTGATAGTTACCGACGGCAATTTCGGCCAAGTTGTTGGGTTTGTGAGATAGTCAGTGTCGAGCGCTAATTAACTCCCTTTGTTGACATTTCATGTTCATGAAGAAACACGGTTAAAACTGAATATTGGACGCACACTCATATACCTTTGAGCGGATGGAGGATACACATACACACTCGCTCAACTGCAATGCCACTGGAGTCATTCGTTTGGCGCAGGGACCGACACCAGACTTGTTGAGTTAAGTACGGTAACTCTCTAATCTATAAAGGGCAACAACTCTTCGCAACCAAGCGCTTGGAAGGTAAGTGACTGATGTATGGTGATAAAAATGGTTGACGCACGAACCCGCAGCTACAGCAATGCCATTCGTAGCCGTCACAGAACACCTTTTTTTGCATTCTGTACTCACCACAACTCTCGCGGCGCTTCGCATCGGTTTCCGCTAAAAAGGGGAATGATAACTGGAAGCCCATGCAGAGCCTTGAAAGCCGGTTCGTTTGCTAACATTTATCACGAGATCTAGTCGGCTGAACTTTAGAAAATGGGTTTATATGTGCACGTCGGTGTTGACGAGTACACTGTGTACTTACTGCCCCTCATTAGGGTCAGGTGAAGCGGTTGGAGCATGACGGTTGTGTCTTATTTCACTGATGCCTACAACAAGGCTTCTACTATGAGACCCACACTCCGACGCACGGGTTTGCAAAGCACGATTGCTCTCCCCTCTCAGTTGCGCCCGAGAGATCCGCAGTAAGAGTTAACTTCAAAAGGTTACACCGGTCAACGTAACTGATAATGACACATCATTGGTCTTATTTGACTGATTGCGGACGCATGTGTCACTGTATGTGTTAGGCAGTTTTATCTCTCTATTTTTTTTAATATACTGTACGCATTGAGCAACTGACCCTGACGGAAGCACTAGCGCATATCGGATCTTTGTAACCTACCGTACTGGGTACAGTTACAGCGCCGCAAATTTGTCTAGCTTGTCAAGAACCCCATGATTATAGGGTCCAGCTTCTTGGTTTGCTCAGTGGGTCATTCTAACCGTAGGCTCACTGAAGTCGGCTGCCGGACAGAAACATTCGTTGCAGGCGCGTCGGGATAGATTAAGGGGCGATAATCCAACCGCGCACAGGCAGCCGCTGGACACCGATTCGAAATGGTGGGCTAGGCGTGTCAGTGTGTCAATTAACTGACGATAGTAGGAGAAAAAGACATTTCAGTCGCTGCCATAGCGATAGTCTACTGACTGAGTTAGCATGGGCAGTAGACAACAGTCAGGGCAGTACAGCAGCCAACACTGGAAGTGGCCGGCTGACCGGCTATGTCAATAGTGTGGAGCCAAGGCGAACTTCAGTGCTGACTAGTGTACTGACATGTCTACCACACGGAGTCCAGGCGAACTTGTACTAACTCCCTAGTTCGAGTCCAAGTGATGTGCTTGATACTTTTTCCACACCATGACTTCCTTGTCCATGACGGAAGTCACTGACTGGTACACGGCTGAAGGCGGCCATGGTCGGAGTCAGTCTCAGCCAGTGTTGGACACAAAATCAGTGGCAGCACGGGCTCACGGTGGTGAAAAAGGGGAGCTTGCCGGATAGCCTGGCTCTGTGGTTTGAGCGCCGGACCGTGGCTCGTGATCAGAAGGTCGTGGGTTCGAATCCCTGCTGGAGCGGCGGGACTAATTTTCTTCTCCAGGGTCAACCTTTTGTGCTGACTCTTATTTCGGTATTCGTGCCACCCCCGTGTTACCGCAGTAGCACGTAAAAGACCCCAGCCACTTCTGCCAAAAGTGCTGGTGGCAGTTAAACACGCATGCACCTTACGTATGTGGCTTTGCATGAAGTGACAGAGTGCATGGTTGTATGGTGTGCATAGAACGCGCTGAGATGGCAGCAGTTTCATGTGGCACCAGCCATGTCAGTCAGCGCTTTAAGTACACCACTTCGGTGGATAGTTAAAAACGCGCTATGAAAAGCTAGTCACTCATGCAGAATCAAATGCGAACGCAGTGAGTCTGCTCGAGAGCGGAGAATAGCGCTATATAAGTGACCAACAACAACAACAAGAAATGCGATTTTGAGTCATATATATATTCCAGTTCTATCGATATGTTTCGTGGTTCTTCTTTGCTTCAGTTCTCCTTCAATCAATTCGGCTTCTCGAGAGCTGATTGAAGTCGGAACGTAAACCAATAATACCTTCGGCTAGCACATCTACATTGCAAAAATCAGATTTGTTATCGAGGAGGCTATGGTATAATCTATTCAGTGCACAGGTTCTTAGCGCCCTGAGCCAAATCTTCAGTGTGTGTGTGTGTGTGTGTGTGTGTGTGTGTGTGTGTGTGTGTGTGTGTGTGTGTGTGTGTGTGTGTGTGTGTGTGTGCCTCAAAGCAAAACAAAAGGAAGGCCTGTTTTGTGAGTATGTTTCCAGTGCAAGCGGGTTATCTGTGTGTGTATCTTTTTCCAAAACAATAGGTCTGCCTTGTCCGTTCCCTGCTTCTTTTCTGTCTTCCTCCGCCTCGAGTCTCTGTTTGTTGCCCTTTTAAGTTGTGTGTACTAATTAAATTTTGTATAGTCAATATGCTCGTGTGTGCAGATGCCTGTGCATGTATGTATTTGTGCGTGTATGCGCTCAGAAAAGTCTCCACGGACAATATTTTGCGCTTTATAAAATATCGTTAATTATTATTATCTGCAGACATGTATTTTGCCGTGTTCAGGCGACGCAGTTTCAGTGCAATATGTGGTGAAACTGATGAGGGTGTTCACAACGTTAAAAAGTACTGATGATGATCACACAACGTTGTCACAATTTTAAAGAAAAGAAGAAATTATAACTAAAACATCGCAGTAAACCGGTTGGGGGAGGGAGGGGGTTGGGGTGGGTGGGGGATCAAAAATCAGATTCGGTATCAAGGAGGCTATTCGGTACACCAGTTCTCCCCGGATCCATTTCAGTTTAGTTTTTTTTTTAAGTTTTTTTTTTTTTTTTTTTGTCAGTGGCCCAAAGCAAAACGAAAGAAAGTCCTGTTTTATGAGTGGGCATCCCAGTACAAAAAGGTTATATATTTTATTAACTGAAAATGTCAGCTCCTGTGGAGGAGCATTACAGTGATGGGTGTCTGTTGTCTCGCAGTTTACGCCTGGGTTCACATCATGTGATAGGCTGCCGGCGTGAACTCGTTTAAATTTAAAGTGGACTTGAAGTTCTTAGTGTAATCTGATTCTAAGCGTCTTCACTCAGCATGAATTTCTTTCTTTCTTTCTTTCTTTCTTCTTTTTTTTCGCCCGCTTTTTTGGGTGGGTGGGTGGGGGTGGAGGATGGTGGGGGGAGGGCGGGGTGTTGTTTTATTTTGTTTTTGGTATTGTTGTTAAACCTGCTGTAAAAAACAAAAACAAAAAACAAACAACGACCGTTACATAAAAAATCGCCAGCTAGACTGCATAGATTCGTGCATTTTTTTTTTCTTCTTCTCTTCTTCTTCTTCTCCTCTCTCTCTGTGTGTTGGGTTTCCTGAATAGATAGATAACTGATTTTTAACGCCCAGTCAACCGTGACGCATATCATATCAGGGTAAAAGGTCAAGTTGTGTTCTCTCCTGGGATGCTTTTTTTCTTTTCTTCCTTTCTTTCTTTTTCTTTTATTATTTTATAGAATCATCAAACAAGGGAGTTAATCAGCACTCGAAATACATAACACACAAACAACAACAAAGAGCAGAGTCGCCTACGATAGCTCTCAACTGGCACGCGTGTACAGAAACATAAACAAGGTACATAAACACACAAACAAGGTACCAGAGGTACACGCTCAATTTTTCTATTTTCATTTAATTTTTAATTTTCAGTATCTTTATAGAAATGAATTCGCTTTGTACTCCGAACAGTATTGTTAAGCTTAATGGCATTGCTCATCGTCAGTGGTTATCGCCTGGCGCTTTGTTGTCAACATTTCGAGTTGAGGGGCATACTAAGTGTTTAATGATTATTTTTCTCTTTTCTCCCGCTGTCGTGGTCACGCCCTCCTTTTGCCGGCACGCTGTCTGGTCATGCGTTACTGTACGAACTGACGCTGCACTTCTGTATTCGTTAGAGGTGTTGGGGGGTGTGGGGGGGGGGAGGAGAGAGAGAGAGAGGGACAGGATGTGTACATGGGGAGACACACACACACACACACACACACACACACACACACACACACACACACACACACACACACACACA
>OY757552.1:12605124-12607624 GCA_963584105.1 Alviniconcha strummeri
CTCAACTTCTCGTCCGCATCCACAATCTGTAACAGTCAGAAGTCACGGTGCTGCTCGGTCACAGGTTCACCGACATGACATTAAAGTCTGAAGGGAAGGAATTGAGAAAAAAGTGGTCTTAACGGGGTGGGGGGGGGGGGGGGTGTCATCTTTTATCAGGGTTCAGGGAACCTATGCAAACATGCACACACACACACACACAAACTTGCCTGTATACACACATGTACACTTATAAGCACACACACACACACATAACTTGCCTGCCTGCGTACACACAAATAAGTATGAGCACACACATACACAGAGGCATGCATGTATGTATGCACACACAAACGCATACAGATGTACATGCACCAATACACACACAAACGCATTCACGCACACACACACAATGTGCTACCCTCATATAACCATCATGGTCAACTGAGCGTTAAAAATTGATCTAGCTATCACACAGTGTACACACACACACACACACACACACTGTTACATGCACACACACACACTACCATACCATGTAGTGATTCATAAGTGAGGAAGGAGTCCTCTGGTCAGCACCGGCTGTCAATTTTTTCTCTTTCACGGTGACACGCAGAGGGTTACGCAGACCGGCACGAATCAGACTTTCCACTTCATCCGTCTGGGTGGCCGAAAACAGGCCTGTACGTCTCAGCTTCGGCAGGTGGCCCAGAATGGTGTTGATGCTGACAACAACAAAACAAAAAGATGACCGAAATCATTCGCTGCTGTATGCTGCAATGCCTCTTTTAAGACCACTCTAAGAATCAAGCAAATGCGGCCTCTCAAAAGAAATGGTCTTTGGTTAGGAGGTCATTTCTCATGGAAATGTGAAAGGAAAGGGAAAAGTTCAAAAAGATCAAGTAACCTTAAAGAAGGGGTATAGTAAAGGGGGGTTACATTACAGTCTCTCATCAGAGTGGTCTTTCACCAGGGCTTCCACTGTATCAAGTGTCTGTATTCACATGATCTGCCAGGTCAAGCTGAAGAAGGTGTATTGTGCTCAGCTGCTCTGTGTGTCCTGTTGGTTTGGGGTTTTTTAATAACTTTTTGGTGGATTGTGGTTTTGTTGGTTTTGTTTGCTATAAGTTGTTGTTTTTGCTTTCTGTTTGTTTGTTGCTGTTGTTTTTGTGTGGGTTTTTTTTTTGGGGGGGGGGGAGGGGGTAGTGGGGGGGAGGCAGGGGGACAGCAGATCTTGAGCACAACAATGCTGACAACCAGAACAACTTGAGCAAATAGATGTTTCTGAGGTGCATGGGAACAGAGGAAATTTGGGACTCTTGAGTTCTGTTAATTACACTGCATTAGTGCGTGGAGGAATAGGAAGGCAGAAAGCAGTTTAAAATCATACAAAGTTTCAAAGACATGCACACAGCCAGCCAGGCACATACATGAACACACACACACACACACACCATCACTTTTGCATACACATGCATGCATACATATAAACACACACATGCATGCATACATATAACACACACACATACACACTGTAACCAGTCATGCTGTAACCAGCCCACAAGTACCAACCTGGCTTCAAACCCCATGTCTAGCAAGCGATCAGCTTCGTCCAACACCAGAACCTCCTGCACATACACACACACACACAAAAGCTGTTCATCTACCTAGAAAAAAAGACCTAAGCAAAATGAAGTACACCACCTACCACTCAAACACTCCAATGTCTTGACACAGACAGTCCTACTTCAAAAATGGAAACAGTCCTTACACTCTACATTTACTTAATGACAAGTAAGAGCAGGTGAGAGTGAAACAAATTTCTGCTTCACGCCCACCCATAACCATGTCTGGAAAACTGCTTCTAGATCTGAGACAAGTGCAAGAGTGAGCTAAACATTGTGGCATTTCTCAAATTGTAGGATCAAGTAGGATCAATTTGGATCAGATTATATAAAATTAAAACAAAATTAAGCTAGTACATAACATTTATTTGTAACTAAGAGATCCTAACTCCAAAGAGAACAAAACACAAGTGCAGTACTTTTATTGTTAAAACAAATTTGAAAGGACCAAACACTATTTCATATTATCAGTATTTTATGTCAACCAAAACAGGGCAAAAATGAAAAGAAATACTTTGGATTGCAAACAAACTTTTTGGAGTCATTCAGTGGTTGCTACCACTTCAAACTGACTAACCAGTGCTTCAAACTGAATAACCAGTGTTTTAAAGTGACTAATGAAACTAACCAGTGCTTTAAATTGAATGACCAGTACTTTAAATTGACTAACCAGGGGCTTTAAATTGAGTAACCAGTGCTTTAAATTACTAACCAGTGCTTTGACACTTGCTGCAAGGTTGAAGCCTGACTGCTTGCGGCTGAACAGGTCATCCAGCCTGCCAGGTGTAGCTATCAGTATGCTACCACTGAAAAGAAAAGAAGACAGCTTACTTAGAGTTTAATAGTAGACTGCGGCCCCCCACCCACCCAAATCAATATTCCTTTTTCATATGATT
>OY757552.1:12612624-12640124 GCA_963584105.1 Alviniconcha strummeri
AAAATTAAATTGTTGCAAAATTTGTTAGTGGTTTATTCGCTTCCTTAGTTTAGATTCTGTATCAGTTGTTGTTCAGTTTGTCAGCCTTCTTGTCTTGTATGTACAATAAACGCCCTATCAGTACTGTTGTCAGCGAATTTTTCTACTGCATTTTTTGTGTAAAATATACCTTCAAAGTTAAAAAATTAGGCTGTGGATAGTGATTTTATCATCCTGTTCGGCTGAAAATACCAATGATTAACTAACTAATCTTTGGATGGTGATAATCATACGAACTATATTCTGAAAGCGAAGGACAAATTCCTTGTGGCGATGTTACAAGGCCAATATGGTTGACTTCTGTTACTGGCTGTGAAAGTGTCCCAATGTCAGATTGAAGTTTTTTCGAGGTGTTTTAAAAAGTTTAATGCGTATATTGACTTTTTACGATTAATTGAAAAATTGATGAGTAAGTAGCAAGTTAAAAACTGCTGCAATGGCGCGTCTAATAAGTGTTTGTAAAAGGGATACTTGCTTCTCGCGACGTCAAATGCCGCTGGAAGAAAGCGACATAAAGGTAAGTTTTTTCTTCAAGTAAATCATTCTGCTTTACTTTGCCATTTTCCGGCTGTCACAGGCACGAAAAACAAAGTACGCGTTTACTTCTGATCTTGCCCAGATGTCGGTACTGGTAAGTGGAATCCGTTTTTGACTGTCGCAGTGGAATGGGCTTGTAACCTAGTATAATGTGTAGATCTTCAAAGCAAGATAGACTCCCGCCCACCTGTTTATTTTATCATTGTTTTTTTCTTTTCTGCAAGCTGTCGGTTTTGTTTTTAATGGCTTGCAAGTTATTTAACCTTTTGCTTGCTTGGTCCTTTGAGTAAAGTATGTGACGCTTGAAGTTTCTGTGTACATACTGCTGTGATCATATCATGTGTTCTGTCCAGGCTTGTTAAAAAGTTGTTTGCGATTAAGTTATTACACACGTCAAGTGACACAAACTTGACAAAGCCTGTATAATAATTTCTGTACTCTTAATCCTTGCGTTTGTCTTTTCTTTTTCTTTTTTTAAAGAGCTCCTCAGCTTCCTGTTAATAAGATGTTACCTCATGATGGTAAGTTGCCAAATCCCAGGGTTTATAAGTTCTAGTGCTACAATGTTGGAAACATGTGGCAGAATAATCACATCTGATTATGGCTGGTATTGTACTAAATTGATTAACTTTCAAGTTCTGACTCTAAGGAACATATCAAACTGATGGTTCATCGAATGTCTGATGGTGCTAATTGTTCAAAAGAAGAAACACCTGGCTTTCCATTGTGAATAGGATAAGTCTGACACACAAAAACAAACCTTCGCGCTGTGACTGTTTGTACTGGTCAGATTTGTTTCTTCCATCAAATAATGCCTTAATGGTAAGTTCAACTAGTCCACACTGGTTTGAAGTTGAACAACATGCCAGAGCAGATCACGACAGCACCATCCCTGCGGTTGTTCCAGTATCTCCTCAGTTCTCCATCAACAGTCTTAATTTTATTTTTATTTTTGCTTGAATTTTATTTTCTTACACAGCAACTGAGCAAGCAGATTTTTTTTCAGATTCTATGCTTAAAATCCTGACCCCTGGGTCATGACAGACTGCATGCAGCTCTGCTGCTTCACCTGTTTTCAACAGACAATTTATTTCAGTATGAAAAGATCTTTCAGTTTTGTATGGATTCTGTAAGCGTGTCAAATAATTAAATGTGTGCAGTGGTAAAAAATTATAACTTGGCACAAGGATGGACAAAAATAATAGCTACCAGAACCAGTGCTTCATCCTTTCACTGTTAAGTGCAGCTGAATCTTCTCATATTTAATGCTTATGATGATGGACAAAAATAATAGCTAGCAAAACCATGCTTAATCCTTTCATTGTTAAGTGCATCTGAATCTTTTGACATTTATGATTTAATAGTAATAATGCTTATGAAGTTATGATGATGATGGACAAAAATAATAGCTAGCAGAACCATTGCTTCATCCTTGCAGCTGAATCTTCTCACATTTATTAAGTTAGCTGCCATGTATACCTAAGATTTGTATTAAAAAGAAAGTGACCCTGGATTAATATTACTATTACTAGTATTAGCCATGTGCACACCAAGAGGAGCTTTCACAAGATGAACACCATGCCAAAAAGACTGATCCACCTTCAGTACTAGGCATGGGAATTTGTTGTGTTTCTGCAAATGAACAACTGTCAGCATCAAAGCAAAGTTTAAAGAACTGCATAGCTTTGGAACTGGCCTCACACTAATTGTTTAGAGCACATTACAAATTATGTAATGATTATTATGTAGGGGAGTGGGGTGGGGAGTGAGGGAAGCAGGTTGGAAGCATGAATGAAGAGTCACAAGTGAGAGGTTGCTATAACAACTTTTTATTTGCACACCAACCAGGAAACAGTGTCTGTGTTGGAAAAGACACAAGCAAACAAAACATTTAGAACTGTGACAAAATGATTAATTATCAAGCACACAACTTGTGTGCATGACTTGCACTTAAAACCCATATCTCCGAATGTCGCAGTGAGTATACAAGAGATGGCCAGTCATTTAACTGATGAACTCCCAGTATATAAAAATTATAATAGTATACAATAAAGTAACAGTGAAAAATATGGATTACCAAGATCGTTCTTAACTAAACAGGAAGAGTGAAATAATTGTTACAGCACTGTTCTACTTACGCACACATCGAGACGGACAGTGACACGGGTGGCATTTGGGAGCATACCGTAAGCAGGAGGAAGTCAGTCATAAACTGACCAGCTCCAGCCTCGTTACTCAACACGTGTACAAAAGAGCTACAGCATGTTACTGTTATAGTGTTACTGACTAGCAGAGCATATCTGTGAACAACGTCAAGCATCTTACTGACGCAGGTAGCACATCAAAAATCTGAGCTGTTGATCAGGCTGTGCCTGTCTGCTCGGTTAGTGAACAGAGACAAAGACCTAATTGCCACCACTGACGCGCACCGCCGGCCTGTTTGGGTACATGCACAAAGACCTGAAAAGAATTTACAAGCTAAGCAGAGTGAAAGTCTGTGCACCCAAGACTAAGCCATACAAAAGCCGGATCAAAACAGAAATAACATGTCTCACAGTTTATACAATCACCCCTATGCACTAAACCATATTCAGCTAGTAAAATGAACATTCAACAACTATCATTTACTATGAAGTCAACATCTTCAAAGTGTTAGCCATAATATACCACCAATTTCATGTAGAAAAATAGATTGGTAGGAAACTAAACAAATAAGTTATGCCGCACAGAAAGCTGCACGGTCACACAAAGGAACCATACCCTACTGAGGGATAACCATTTACATCGGCAAAGCATCACTCCAACTGAACATCCAACAATGGCAGCATAACATACTAGCTACATATCAGCTAACCAAGGTCATGTACTGATGTAGTGCAGTACCCTTCTCTTACCATTATTGATTATGTAGTACAACCAAGGTTAGCTGCATACATTTTGGAAACACCGGTCATCCTGTGACATAAAGGCTTAACATTTGAACGCACAATGTACACTGATGCCATGGCGGCTGCAACCAGGCAGCAATCTGACGCCGAAATTACCCATGTGTTCAAGAACCAAAATCAAGGCATGTTGTGAACATGGTAACATTATAAACATACATTATTTACATCAATAAGAAACAATAGAATAACAAGCCATAGAAAAATAACTACTTACAGTTACAGGCTCTCCCCTGAAATGAACACATGAACATGGGCCACAACAGCAAACAAACAACCTGCCTCTGCAGGGACACTGGGGGTTACACCTTAGATAATTGGGGCCATAAAACTCCCACCCAATCAAAAAGGAAAAGAAACCATAAAGAAAAGGTTAAACTTAAAGGGTCATGGCCCAAACATGTATACAATACACTCGGTTACATCTATGAGTTCAGCCACACTTTATTGACACTTTGACTTCGTATAAAAAGTTAAATAATGATATAATGTAAATTAGAATCTTGTTACACCTTCACCAGTCCAGAGAAAGACTCCTCAGGTCACGTACTGATGTAGTGCAGTACCCTTCTCTTACCATTATTGATTATGTAGTACAACTACAAGTTAGTTACATCATATTGTACATCTGGTATGAGGGTTTCAACAGACAATCCCCCACCCCAACCCACCCCCACAGGAATTTACTCTCAGAAGTCATGTGTGCTAACAGTTGATAATGTTAAACTTAACCTAAAGTTGATCATATTGATTTGAAGAAAGACTTTTCCAAACTGTCCTAAAATGATAACTCTTTAACTTAAGTCCAAAGGAGTCATTTACAAAGTTTTTATACAAGCTGTACAACTCTTTGTTGCCATCAACCAGGAAGTGCCACAGCCAGTTTGCGGTAAAAGTAAAAATCTGAATGCACAAGGGAAGGATCACTGTGTTTTAGGTTTATACTGTACTACTATAGTACTAATCTAGTTATTTACTGTACTGTGTATAACTTTAAGATGTGTCTTTGTTTGAGGAAGCCCAGATAGGTGTTTCACCCTAACTCACAGAAATTGTCCATGCATTGCATTGAAACAGTTCCAGTGTTAGTCTGATTGACAATAGTGTTTATCGCTCTTTCATTAAGGAAGATAGTTTAGTGCTTCTTTCACTTCCTTGCAGAATCTTTCCTCCAGAGTCCAGGTACTTAGTGGTGTGAAATCCTTGGCCACAGTGGAGTGTTTCAAATTCCTAAACACTTCAGCTCTTTTGAGCTGCAAGCTGGTGCAAATTTGTGATGGTGGCTTTGCTGTAGAATTGTTTTTATAACGTAGCTTGTTTAGCAGACCTATTAAAAATAAAATGTTGCATTCTCTTTCTTCTTCTTTTTCCTAACAGTAACACTCCCTCTTTCTGACAGCAAATATTAAATATAGTACTAATATTGTTTTGCTCTGAAACTCAGAAAGGTGGTTCATGTAAGCATTCTCTTTATGACTTTAGTTACTAGTCTAATAGTAATACTATTCTAATGTTAGTTTCTTAGTAGCTTAATAAATTAAATAATACTGAAAATGATGGCTATTACATGTTCTGATTTTCAGATGGTGGTTCAGTTTGAAAAGTGTGGGGACTGTGAAGGTCAGATCAAGCAGAAGGAGCTGGACAAATTTCTGACCAAGTGCCAGGTGTTGACCAAAGACGAGCTGGCGGTGGCTCTCCTGGCCACCAGCAAAGACGTCATGTCGCACCTCTCGCAGTCCCTCACCTGTGTGGGGTGTAGGCGAAGGTACTAAGCAAACTGGGGTCCTTTTGTCACAATGTCAGTATGAGTATGTGTTGTATGTGGGTTCTTCTTCAGTGCTGGTCCTAGTTAGGGGGAATCAGAGGTCAAAACTGAAATAGCTTGCAGCTTATCCCAATTAGGCTTGTTATGTTCCACATACGTCCTATTTTAAGGAACAATTAAAAGAAAAGCAGTTAGGACCCTGACTGCAAGTTAGGGTGGCTTTGAACATGTCCAAGTGGAGAGCATAAAACATGTTTCGGTGTGACATAAAGTATCATTATGTAATATTTAGAACAAGAACCTTATTATTTCATAGAAAGGTTTTGAATAACAATAATTAGGAGTAACTAAGTGCAATTTTTAAGAGGGTTCATCCACTTGAGAGTAGAACAGCCTGCCCGCAAAATTGTGACACTGAAACATGTTTTTCCTTCAAGATCAAACAAACACCATGGATCATGAACAAGTATTTATTCTTGTTAGTTTTTGATGCTGTGGACATATTCCAAAGTAATACTGAAACACTTCCTCAACTTCGGATGTTCTCTGAATTGTATCGCATGTTTCGTGTGACATGTAACGCATGTTTCACATGACATTCAATAATCACTCAGGTTGGAAACTGTTAAAAGCATGTAGAAAATGTATTTTTTCATGAGTATTTGTACACATTACATGTATGTAAGCATTTGTTTTGAGTTTGACAAGTTTTTTTTTAGAGTTTGACAATTGTTGCTTATGTGAAGAAGAAAAAAAAAAAGGGGGGGGGGGGGGGGAGTGATGAGCAGTACTAGTAATGTTTACATAAATTGACTGAAACTTAACATGAAAATTTAATCAATCATCTGTTCTCATGCAAAACAATGACCACTTCAAGCAACTTTTATTCTGCAAAAAAACCCAGCTGCATTTGACACCGGTCTGTAGTGGCTTAGTTTTGCAAGCTGATCAGCAGGCACCCAAGGGATGTCATCAGTTGCAGGGAACGAGAAGCTGCTCTGATTTTCACGCAGGAACTTTATCTGCACTTCTCCAGATGAAACCTTGTAGTCTAGAAGTAGAACCTAGATTTAACAGAGCCAACAAGTGAAATCACAGTACAAGTTGCAGTCCACAACACATCACATTCAGAGACAGCAATCAAAGTTGGAGGAAATGGAAAAACAAGATGTAGTAAACTAGTACATATATAGTTAATAGTATGCTGCCTTAGACCCCTGTCTTTTTCATGAATGCTAATGCACCCCCACCCCCACCCCCACCCCAGGAACCAAACAAAAACAAAACAAAAAACATGAATAAGAAAGAAAAAAACGGAAAAAAACACGCAAGTAGTACAGTTCTACTCAGTATATTAATATTATTAATATTATATTGAATTCTTTCCAGCTTAAATTAGTAAAGTTTACAAAAAATGAACAGCACAAAAACAGAAAAACTCTGCAAGCACACCATGTCACTATTAAAACAGGACAGAAGAAACAACAATAAAAATTCCAAACAAAAACTCTACAAGCACACCATGTCGCGTTAAGTTAGTATTGTTTCTAGTCCTATAGAAGATGGTAAATTTAAATCAAAAGAATCTCAAAGTTACACCATCATTAATACTATAGCACAGTCTCAGTTTCACACAGAAATCAAAAGAAAGTAGGGAAGATTTGTTCAACGTACGTTCTGCAACACGATGATACAACGCACGTTTTGTGTGACAGAATCAACTTCCGTCCGGTTTCATGTCACCAGAAACGAACGTTATGTTTTGACCAATTCTTCTCTCCTTGTTCATGGACTGAGAAATAATTTGAAATGACTGCAACCATTACTAAACGTTTTTGATCCTACATATGCCTACTTTTTGGTAATTGTGGTTCCTAACCATGAAATAATGATTTGGCAAGAGACGTATGTTTCATGTGACGAAATGGAGATCTATGAGCCTGCAAGAGGGTGCATTGAACACATTGAACACTGTATTTATCAATAAAGAGTGCTACTGTATAAAATACTAGTCTGAAATGATCAAGTAACTATAACTGCTTGGCATTTCACCTACCTGCGGCATTGGTAGCCTCCAAATTGGATGAAATCGTGTGCTAGCAGACAATGATGACAGCCCAGTGACGCATGTTTCTCCTGCGTTGGAGCGTGACGCGCAGTGGTAAAAGTGCCCATGCACAAATTCCATGCGTATCACATGACACGACGTCATCAGTGTGTGTGGATGCCCATGGTACATTTGAAAATCACGGTTAGAAGATTTTTTCTCTTTGTTGGATTTGTTTCGCAAATTTTTGTTTTTGCCGTTACGGACATTTCAACCATGATGCAAAATTTTCATTGCACTTTTAATGCATTTTAGGAAATAATACAGCAACTTTGGTGTTCAGATCTCGGCATCGATAGTGCTTTGTTATTTATAGCAACAGTGTTTTCCCCAGTTCGCGTCGTTGATGTTGTGCAAGTTGGAAGTGAATGCGTGTTTTCATGACGTGACGGGTCATGAAACATGCGTAATGCTCACTTTCAACCATCATTATTGTACACAGACATACTCAGCAGGCCTGAAATTAGCTTTCTGGTGCTTTTGCATGTTGCAACTTTGCAAACAAATTAGATATGTCTGAATATTTTCATCTGGTATGAAGTAGCTTCCAACACAAGCAGTAGGGTATCGCCATTCCTGTTTTTGGCTGCCATTTTTGCGTGACATGGGAGTATATTTTGCTAATAAAAAATAAAACATTTTTTCCCCACCATATTGCTCTCATTGCTTCCTGGGTGTATAACAAAGGGAATTTTCTCCATTTGGTGTGAAAAAAGGGAACTGGTTTACAACAAAACTGTTGCAAAGTGAGTGACTACCAATTAGGACCAGCACTGAAGAAGAACCCATATACAGTGACATTTTTCAAACTGATGTGACATAAGGTGGCAAAAGTGGTTCACAGACTGTGACAGAAATCAGACCGTTAATGTAACCAGTCAGTACTACTTCTAGAGCTCTGCTAGGAACCCCCCGGCTCCTTTTCCTGTCTAGAACATGAACAGTCACACACGCATAATATACACACAGACAGTGACATGTATGCACACTCTGACACACACACACGCATGCACACACTCTCTCTCAGTCTCACTGTGCTGCATTTATTTGGTTGTTTTTGGAGAACCAGTCAAACAAAATAACACTTAACAGCCAGGATGTCTGTCTGACTGCTGATTTTTTGTTTCCTGGTATGTAGTAAAACAAATACTCTGGTCTTAACTGGTAAAATTCCAGAAATTACCAGTTAATGCACACCTTGTGTACGCTATACATAAAATAATGTATACACCTGTTCTAAATCTAATGTATCAGTACTTTCACACTTGCATAGCTTCCACCCCATATTTTTTTAAATTAATTTTTACTATTAGTATGTATAGTGTAGTGTATAGTATTTTTCCCTTTTTGAAAAGCTGACAACAAGAAAAGAAGGAAGAAAAAGTTCACCATGGTGGATCCCTCAATCCAAGTTTTCCTAATGCCGTAATGGACATGATAGGGTTTTTTCGCACATGTATGTGTGGAGCATCCATCTGCTGGCACTAGTGGCAGGAGGGTGTCAAGATGTAGGTATCAACAAACACATGAAAAAGTCTTTTGCAGGCAGTGTTTTTGCAGGTTCTTTGGTGACAGAAAAATTGACCAAATGTGAAGTGAGCTTTTGTGATGATGTCTGTGGCTGAATATGACTGTGAGGCATGTTCACAGAGTAAACCGCAGTTTACAAGGAATTTTCCAAAGAACCAAAGAAATATGTTTCACTTCCTTTGCTTGTTATTTTGTGACTTGATTTCTTGTCGTCTTTGTTAAAAACCAATGTTTAAAAGTCGTGAAAACATGACCATGTGTACTGCCATTTTATGTCCAGCATCCTTCATTCATAAAGAGCAAGTAAGCTTGGCTGCATGTTGATGAGGAGCTTGGATTTGGAACAAAAAAGTACTTGTTTAAATTAGACTTTTGAAAGAACAACCATGTCAAGAATTCAGGCTGACATTAACTTGCATCTTTGGTTAGAAGTGTTTCCCTTTAAAGTGTATGCAGAGTTTTATATATGTACTTATGATGCCATTGGGAATTTCAGTTACATTTTGATGGTAAACCTCTTGTCTCACTTGCCAATAAAAAGCCTGTTTTGACCTGCTGCATTGGTTGTGTTCAGCGTGGAGCACTTGTTCCTGGAGTTGGTGAACACAGGTTACCCTACACTGGAACCACTGGTGGTCACCACACATTCTGAGCTGTCCATCAAAGCTGACATTTGTGAGCCCAGGTCTCTCTACTGTCTCTTCTACATCCATGGGTAAGTCAAAGTTGGATGGAGATTTTTAAAAAAATACACAGAAACAGGGATGACTGCTAGCAATCTAAATCAAAATCCAAATGCATGAAAAGTTAGAAAGAGTGCTTGTTTAATGTGGTGCCTCACAAAATGCAAATTTTCAGGGTAAGCCTTTTTATCAAAGGACAGAACAAGACTCAGACAACAGTTAAATGGAGAAAAATTAAATGTAGGCTACTTTTCTGCTTGTGACTGTGGTGTCTACGTCCAGTGTATGAAGGAATGGTGGTATGGATTACATCAGTGTTGGGGGATGGGGGTACCGTACTTCATTAATCCCATTTGGCCACAAGAGCATTCTGTGCTATCCATTCCTGTTAGTATCACTGTCAGTGTCACTCAGTGTGGACAATGTTTTGCGTGTCCATATAAAATTACAGTGTGAACTACCAGTCTGAGGGATTTTTAACATGTGCACAGATGCTGATGCATGCAATTGCACATAGGGGCTGTGCAACAATGTAAGAGTGCACTGAAACTAGAGAAAGTGGACCGGGAGAAAATGCCTTGCCACACCAGGGAATCTGCCTGCATCAGCATCGTGCCTGACTTTTTTAACCCTACTCTTACTGTCTTAGTCTAGAGCTGCCAGCTGAGCTGTCATGTCTGTTGCACTGTTAGATCCTCTGATTGCTGTTACACTGTTAGATCCTCTGATTGCTGTTACACTGTTAGATCCTCTGATTGCTGTTACACTGTTAGATCCTCTGATTGTTCACCCATCCAAGTGGCCTGCAGAGTTAGTATCTTTGTGTGCACAGCGTGTGTTTTGACAGTGGCATTTTGTCGGTTTGTGTTATTACAAATGCTTGAACTTTCAGAACTAAACATTGTGGTAGAGATTTTACCGATCTGGACATCTGATAAGTGTTTGTCATGCATTATATAAATTATACTGGGCTCAGGTAACAAAGATGTCCCTTCTCAAACTGTTGGCCTTTTTGGCCTTGGCATCTAGTGATTTACCCATGGAGTAGGTTTGCACCATCACTAGATTTACAGCATGGAACATACCGCAGAACTGTCCTGCAAAGAATTCCCTTGGTGAAATTTTGCTTCAGGATACTTGTCTTCTCTTTTCAGCTGGTGTTTTTGTTTTTAGACAAGTTTGTATTAGTTTAAGAAGTCATAATGTTCCCAGTAGCTTTGTCTCAAGCTCCTTCATAACGTATTCTGGTGTAACTCCACGTGCCATTAGTTTGTTGGGTTGTAATGGTATCCACGGATATTGTGTTGCACTTGCAGGCCCAAGCACAGCACAGTGTTGGAGACAATCACCAAGGGGAAGAGCAAGAAGAGGTGCAACCTCCATTCCCTGGACACTCACAAAGTGAAGACCCCCAGGTAAATACTGCTGGTCACTGGTTACCCTCCACCCTCACACTCACACACACACACACACACACACACACACACACACACACACACACACACACACACACACACACACGGAGAAGCTCCACAAGCAGCAACAAATTTCAAGGCAGGTGGATGGTCATTGGGAAAAGTCATGCTGTGTGACCTGCATAATGTGGTGTAGCATGGTGTACATAGAGTGCTCTGAACATGCATCTGACGTCATAGATTTGGATAGATTTGCCACTCCATGTGCAGATGCAGTGATTATTATGAACTGATGCTGTTAGTGTGTTGTGTTAATAGATTTGGATAGCTGTGCCACTCTGTGTGCTGATGTAGTGATTATTATGGATTGTTGCTGTTAGCGTGTTATGTTCATTCATTTGAATAGATGTGCCACCTCACATGCTGATGTAGTGATTATTACAAACTGTCACTGTTAGCATGTGTAGTGATTATTATGGACTGTTGCTGTTAGCGTGTTATGTTTACTGATTTGGAAAGATATGCCACCTCGTTTGCTGATGTAGTGATTATTATGGGCTGTCACTGCTAGCATGTGTAATGATCATTACGGACTGTCACTGCTAGTGTGTGTTATGCTGTGTGTTCAGCTGCTGGTCTGAAGTGTGGGATCAGATGAGCCAGGACTGCCAGGCGGCTGTGCTGACCATCAGCTGCCCCAAGTTTGAGGAGACCCTCTCGTCCTACCTGACCAAGCACAGGTTGGTACTCCTCTTGGACTAGGCCCCCGTTGTAGCCTTACTGTTCATGCCTCTGGCTGAGCTGGTCTTGTCGGATTTGTTACCTTGCTTTACACATTTGGCACAGTTACTTGGGTGAAGTGGGACATGGTCTCAGTGTCAGGTTTGGATTTTGATGTCATTCTTACTAAAGCTTAAATATCCACAGGCTGCAAAGAGATTGATTTAGTTGTGTTCACCCTGCAAAAATCCTTTCAGTAAAGCGACGTTTGTTATACCAGACATATAAACCCTGAGTTACACAGTTGCAATGAGCCTTGCTCGGCTGACCAAACATATGGGCCTTCTTTTGACAGGTTCTGCACTGAATGTCGTGCGAAAGTGATGCTGGCCTACAACATTCTGATTGGTGAGCACGACAGCCAGTCAGAGAAGGGCTATTGCGTGCGCCTCTTCGAGAAGCTGCGGACGTGCAACAAGGACGGCAACCGGCACATCCACGTGACGGAGGACGACACCTACATTGAAATTCTCATCAACATGGCTGAGCCAGAGCTGACTGGCATGTGAGTTGCTGCTGCGCTTGCTGTGGAATTGCCGTAATGGTTGACTGGGCGTAAAACACCAAATTACTTACTTGCTGCTGTGGAATTTGCTATGCCAGCTCTTGATAAACCAGTGATCAGAATCGGTCAGAAATCTGGGTAACAGTGCTGTCACAGCTGGCTTTCCTCTTGGAAACTGGTTCAGATACTCACTGGGGACATTTCTTTCCTTAAAAATAGTAAAGTGGGGTTGTTTTTCACTTTTCTGTTTTTAAAGCGGTGATAGCTTCAGTTTTAGCTCTTACTATATTCTGGTGTGATGAGCATCTTTTAGGCTTGTATATTACATTTTGTGCCCATTGCTGCCTAGTAAGCAGGGGTGGAAAGGGTGGGGGGGGGGCGGGGGGGTTCAGCTGGCCTGAACTTTACCTTGTTAAAGTCCAACATGTGTTCAGTGTCACCAAGCAAAATAATCTGCAGCTGTTGTCATTTGTTAACAATCCTTCACTAAAACCTTGAGGTTCATCCACTACTGTGTGAGAAGATGGCACGTACAACTGGTACTCCACCCCTGTGTGTGCTGTCATACCTACATTACATGTACAGTGTTACCAGCCAGATCAGCAACTGAATCACCCGTTGCAGCAGCAAATGTCACAATCACAGAACTGGAAGTAATGTGGATGCATCAAGGAATATTCTCAAAGAAAGTTTAGAGCTTTCCCGTGCTACGTTTGGATGAATGATGTGCAAGTGCTGCTCTCATTGTTTTACACCTACAAGCAGCTAGTTTATACAGCTGATTGTATGTATGGTTGATTTCATAAAGACAGAGAAAACTTTGGGTAACCTGCGTGATGTTTGTTGGAATAAAACTTAGTAACTATACCAGAACCTGTGGAAATGTTTAGATTCTAGCAGTAGAAATACAAAATTAACAAACCGACACTGGTTTTGCAGGGATGTGTAGAGCTGTTACTCTTAGTCACTCAGTTTCAGGGAGTCTAGTGTCTGAGCAAGTGATATTTACTTCCCCTGGGTTTCCCGCTTTCGTGGTCATAAAATAGGTACATGAAGGTACAGCAGACACAAAAAAGGTAGCTGTAGAGAGAACCTTGTTGAGAGGAACGACTTGGGCAGCCTTTCCTCTTTTTTTTGTACTTTTCCATTGTCCAGTTCAATACAAGTGTCTAACATCTTGGAAAGCCCGTATATACAGTCTACCAAAGCTTGGATTCATTTCTAAAAGTAAGGAAGGTAAATCAAGCACCAGCCCTTTTTGTCTTGATTTTGGCCAGGAACCGCCGTGACCGCCACGCCAAGACGCTGGACATTGCCCAGGAGGAGGTGTTGACCTGCCTGGGCATCCACATCTATGAACGTCTGCACAAGATTGGCCAGAAACTACGGCAGGAGGAGCAAACGTGGCGGCTCCTCTTTTGCCTGGGCGTGGAAACGCTGAAGAAAAACTTTGAGGTGAGTGGCCTAAAAACAGCGCTGTAGTGTAAGTTTGTGCAGCAGAGTGGCAGAGACCTTTGTCAGCAGAACACAGGCTCTGTGGCCGCCCTTTTTTACAGGGTTCCAACAGTCTTTGAAAGGGGGGGGGGGGAGAGATATCATGGCTTTGACAGTGGGTAAGAAGTGAATCATTCAGCGGAGGTCTTTGAGTTTTTCCTGAAATACTCGCAAGTCATTGATTACCCAGTTAGCTTTGACACACCTCTGGTGGAGTTTATGTACCTTACAGTTACTTGCATGTCAGGTGAGAGTTACTGCAGGTAACTCAGGTCTTTGTTATTGCTGTGTTTGTGTGACGTCTTTGGAACGCTAATTAGCTCCCTTGTATGCTGATTTTGATCGCATCTAGCTAGGCTACTTTGGCTGTTTATTAATACATTTAAATTATAGTCAAGAAATGGCAGTAATCTGATGTGAACTGTTAAGAGAAGAGCATACATGTGTCACATACCGTGGATTAAAGTGGAATAGGTGAGCAGTCTATCAAAATTGATCCATAAATTTTGAAGAAAACAGTCCTTAACGTTTGTGAGAGAAGTTAAATCAAATTGGATTAAAAGGTTTGAAGGGAACGATAGTTGTTTTTTCTTCTCAGTTTTGATGTGTTACGCTGAGGACGCCTCTCTGTGCTGAAATAACTTAGGATGGTGGTGTTGTTGTCAGTGTGCGGTGGAGCGTAAGCAGGGCGTGACCAATCTGGAGCGCATGTGTGAGGAGATTGAGGAGGAGGAGCGCATCAAGGAGCAGCGCAAGGAGCTGAAGCGTCAGAAGAAGAAGCGCAAGAAGGCCCTGGCCAAGAGTGAGCGAGAGAACCTGGCCCATCAGACTGAGCAGGAAGCTAGCCATTGTGAGGTCAGTCACGGAGTGCAGGGTGGTTTACGGAGGGGGGGGGGGGGGGGGTCTGGATGGGTATCACAGGCGGCTGTAACATTAACAGACAGCTTTGGCTGCATCACCACCAGCGAGGCCCCAGCACGGTCACCACCAACGTCTTCTTGCTCCTGTTCTCAGTGCTGGAACAATGAGATGAGGAGGCTTACATGTCCTCTGGTGTTCCAGGCTTTAAGGTGTGATCCACTGGGTGGCACTTGGGTCAGAAAGAAATTAGCACTGGGGGGGCTATTGAAACCCCCTTCTTTTAACAGTTTAAACTTAAGGGGAGGGGGCAGGGATGTCTATGTGTTGTTATGGCAACACCCCCCCCCCCCCCCCCCCCCCCCCACTGTGACAGAAGATAACAAAAAGTATGCATACATACGGCTGGAATGTGACTGTTGCAGATGGCATTGGCTGTGGGAAGGCAGTTCATCAAGGCTTTTTCTCTTTACTAGCAACATGTAGTGTGCGAGATCAGCACAATTCCTTGCTTGTTAAATGGCTTGGGGGGCGGGGGGCAGTTATTTGTTATATGCATATGGGTTTTTCCAAGTTAATTTATAAATAAAACCATCTCAAAGCTTCCCTGAAGGGTAAGATTTGGTTTTGTGGCTAAGAAAGGGGCGCGTGCATGTTTAGTCCTGTGGGAGATAGCAACCCAGCATCGGCAGTCAGGTGTGCTGATGCTTGGACTTCACTGTAACGGGTTAGACAGAGTCTTTCAGACGTAATGGGTTATGCAGAGTGTGATTTTGTGCGGGCAGTGTTCATCCATCTCGATCGTCACCAAACCGCTGGAGACATCCAACCTGGCTCAGTGTGATAACCACAGCAGCCACTGCCCCCCATCCCCCGTCACCAACAACAACAACGACACTCCGGGCTGCAATCACTCCTTCCCTCACAACCACCACCACCACCATCACCACCATCTCCACTGTGCTGACGTGACCAGCCACTCTTGTAGCCGGGAGAGCGCCGGCGCCTTGTGCAGCGTCTCCCCTTCTTCTCAGTGTCGGAACAATGACTGCGGGTATGGGAGTGAGCTGGAAGGTTGCGACAACTGTAGCACGCCCAGTTCCAACGAGGGATCCGACATATGTTCTGACGGCTTGTGCATGCATGAAGGTCAGTGGCCCTGGCAATAACGTGGGCTGTCTGTTGTGTGTGATGCTGTTCTCTGTTTTGACAGTGTGTGCAAGTGGTGAAGGGCAGTTTGGTGTGGAGGTGAGCTTGTGTTGTTGTATGTGGATGTAGCTTTGTCCATGTCACCATGTGTGTGTGTGTGTGTAGGTTTGTCCATGTCATTGTATTTGTATGTGTGTCCATGTCACTGAAGGGCAGTTTGGTGTGGATGTGAGTTTGTGTTGTATGTGGATATAGCTTTGTCCATGTCACCGTGTGTGTGTGTATGTGTGTGTGTAGGTTTGTGCATGTCACCGTGTTTGTGTGTGTGTGTCTTTGTAGGTTTGTCCATGTCATTGTTTGTGCATGTGGATGTGTTCATGTCACTCTGTGTGTGTGTGTGTGTGTGTGTGTGTGTGTGTGTGTGTGTGTGTGTGTGTAGGTTTGTCCATGTCATTGTATTTGTATGTGTGTCCATGTCACTGAAGGGCAGTTTGGTGTGGATGTGAGTTTGTGTTGTATGTGGATGTAGCTTTGTCCATATCACTGTGTGTATGTGTGTGTAGGTCTGTGCATGTCACTGTGTTTGTGTGTGTGTGTGTGTCGTTATAGGTTTGTCCATGTCAGTGTTTGTGCGTGTGGATGTGCTCATGTCACTCTGTGTGTGTGTGTGTGTGGGGGGGGGGGGGTTGTCCATGTCATTGTATTTGTATGTGTGTCCATGTCACTGTGTGTGTCCATGTCACTGAAGGGCAGTTTGGTGGGGACTGTGTTGTATGTGGATATAGCTTTGTCCATATCACTGTGTGTGTGTGTGTGTGTATGTAGGTCTGTGCATGTCACTGTGTTTGTGTGTCTTTGTAGGTTTGTCCATGTCATTGTTTGTGGATGTGTACATGTCCAGGTCACTCTGTGTGTGTGTGTGTGTGTGTAGGTTTGTCCATGTCATTAAGTTTGTAGGTGTGTCCATGTCACTGTGTGTGTATGTGTAGTTTTATGCCTGTTTGTAGGTTTGTCCATATTGTGTTTGTAGGTGTGCCCATGTCACTGGGTGTTTGTAGGTTTGTCAGTGTTTGTGTATGTGTTCAGGTTTATCTGTGTCGTTGTGTATGTGTGTGTCTGCAGGTTTATCTATGTCATTGTGTGTGTGTGGAAGAGGGTGGAGAGAAAAGCATTCCTTGTTCAGCATTTCAGTGAACTGTGTGAAAGTGTTTTTTGTTGTTGCTTTCAGTTGTCCTCTAATACACACATTTACAAACTGTCACCACCCAGAATAGTGATGCTGCTGTATGATGTCTTCACTGTAACAATAAGAAATGAACTGTTCGCTGGTTCGCAGGTGAAGAGTGTCCATTGGCAGGAGAGTTGAGTTGTTCTGAGTGTCGATCTGCAGGCGGGTCACCAGAGAGAAAATTCACAGCCTTGCATCAGGTAAGAAGTGACTGCTTGAATTGCATGTGGATGTGACTGCTGGAATTAATTGAACATCATTTCTCTCATTGGTCCCCCTGTCTGCAAGTCACCCTTTCTCTGTGCAACACGCTCAGACTTGATCTTCCGTCAAACCACAGCTCAAGATTCACCTTTTCTCTGTCACTTCCAACTGTTTCCAGCCTGCTTCAAGTAAATGTGTGTGTGTGTGTGTGTGTGTGCACGCATGTGTCAATATGGTGGGGGGGGGAGGGGGGCATGTTTCATGATAAATTTGTGTATGTTAATATTATGTGTTCTGATGTCATTTTGTTGTTTTTAACTAGAGTATAAAATGTTTGCGCCTAGGGCTCGTTTGTTAAAGGGTGCTCTAAGACCCCCCTGTTATTATGATTATGTCATAATGGCCACAGTTTGCCAGTGCTTTGCAGCCCATGTGAAAGTTTGAAGGGGATCCCAAGCTAAGAAACATCATGGGCACTGCCGCTCTTTAGCAGACTGTTAATAATGATGGAGACTTCTGTGGTTGTGTGTTCTATATTTTCTGTGTTGGACATGACCCTTGAACCCATTTTTTGATTCCTGCACATGGTGATGCTGATTTTTCTCCCAACCCTTTCAGATGAACCCGACATATCCCTATGCAAGTGAAAGTCAGCATGCCTGTAACCCTGCAAAAACCATGAGCACCTTGCAAGACATGTTGGCGGTAGGTGCCTCCATGCCATTCCTTCACTTTGTGCTCAGTTTAGGGTCTCAGCTGCCTTGGAATTTTACGTGGACGTGTGTGAAACTCAAAAACTTCATGCGCTGATTGTGAAGAGGATCATTTTTCTGTGTTGAGAAGTGGTGGCTTTGTCCAGTCACTTGCATTGTCAAATGCGGCTGCAGCAAGGGACTGGTTGCTGTTTTATTACGTGTTAGCAAATCAGAGGATATGTACTTCATTAGCATTTGTCACCTGAGATTCACCCAGGATGTTGGGTGAGAAGGTATTGTATGCAACTGTTTCCCCACACCAGTACGTGCTGACACATAACCTATATATATATATATAGAAGACAACTGCAGCGTTACCCACCAATCTGGCAGCTACACTTCAACTTCAGGGGTTTCAGTACTGAGTTCGTCATGTCAGGAAAATGACTAAAAACAGTCCTGACATGGGGCACTCAACACCACACAACCTTTTGCTTTAGCCCCAGCAGTTTAGTCACAGACAATAAGATGCCCACAAAATGACCGTGTCAGCAGCCTCTGAGTTCATCAACAGTTCTAGCTGTCTCTGTTTCAGTGTACAGTTGCAGAAAAGCTCCTTCCTCTCCCAGTGCCTTGACCCAGAACAGCAGGCCCATTTGTTGGGGCACTGTGACGTAGCTGATGAACGCTTAGTTTATTTCCACAGTGCAGGACAGAGAAAGAATTATCCCCTAACACTGGAGAGATGTGTTTTCTGGTCATATCACTTGTGGGTTGTTTGGGTCATTTATTAATGGAATTTGTTGGGGGGGGGGGGGGGGGGGGGGATTTGGTTACTTAGCCTCACACACAAAATGTTGAGCCAGTGTTATTGTTGTGTCCATTTTTTTCTTCAGCAGAGCGCATTATCATGTGAAGACGACGAAGACGAGGACGGGGACTGTGGCATCTCGGAAGAAGACATTCGTATGTTCCAAGCCAATCGCAGCACCCTCCAACAGAAGCGGATGGAGCTGCGGGAGAATCTGAAACGGCGCTTCCAGCACATGCGACAGCAGCATGGGGCGTCACCCCTGTCCTCCCCCTCCTCCTCCCCCTCCCCTTCCCCGCACCTGGCCTCCCGCTTCCAGCATCAGTAACAGGGGGAGGGAATGTGTTCCATGGCTGGGGAATGGTGATAATGATGATGACAATGATGTGACTGATGTGGAGATTGTTGAAACTGTAACATTTTCCTTTTATGTCAGTGCCGCTCATTTTTTTCTTTCTTTGTCAGCGTCAGCTTGCATAGCTGTGTGTTTTTTTGTCTTTTCTTATGTTTTTTTGTTTTTTTCTTCTGTTTATTCATTTGATGTTATTGGTAGTCCTGTTCCACATGTCCCTTAGAACTCATACTGTACATTTAAAAAAAAAAAAATCTTCCCCTTGCTATGTTTGGTGTAGCTTCTGCCCCTGTCCACATTAAATACGGATATATTATTTTTTCTCCTTCGTCCTTTTTATTTTCTTCTTCTTCAACAGATTTGTCTCTTCTTGGAGGAGTCAGACACTTAACTAGAGTGTCCTGTGGAGATTTTGTGTGGTTGGTGGGATGTTAAAATCCAGAAACTAACACTCTCTCTCAGAGAGTCAGACTCAGGTGCCGCTTTTTTCTCCCATCTCTTTCTGACACAGTTTCTTCTCCACTTCTTTCTTTAGCAACCAAACACTTTTACCTACCATCTTCTCTCTCTCTCTCTCTCTCTCTCTCTCTCTCTCTCTCTCTCTCTCTCTCTCTCTCTCTCCTCCCTTCCACCATTCCCCCCAACCCTTTCCCACCACTGTTGGGCAAGCGTTCCTGCCCCCACCCCTCTTTCTCTGTCATTGGGATTGAACAGTCTGGTGTTTTAAGTTGTTTTAGCTGAAATCTCGCTTGTGGTATTGTTGCATACCCATTTTTATGCTTAATGTTAGCTGTGTGAAAGTACTTGTTTTCAGCTGGGTTAGAAATTTATGTGTAGTTTTAGTCCTTTTGTGGCGGGAAGAAAAAGGTTGTCTCCCTTCTTCTATCTCTTACACTGAATTGTCATCACAGTTACGTTCACTCCTTCGTGGACCAGTTCATGAAATACCTGGGGAAAAAACATTGTCAAGAGGTCAAATTCTCTGTTTTCTTTCTTTTCTCTTGTCTGTGTTGTGATTGCAAAAAAGGTCATTATTAATTTTCCAGTGCATTTTTAGTGTGGTCGGCAGCAAACAGAAAAAGGAGAAATGCTTTGGGGTCAGTCTGTATGCACAGGTTATGAGGGACACTGGGTTAACGTCTTGTTTTTGTCAAAGCGATGCAGAGTAATAAAGAACTGTACATCGTATTCTGTCAAGCTGTTCCTGTAGTTTTGCTATGTTCCTGACTTCCATGAAAAGCTGCGAGTCTGTGTCATGATCAGCTGCAGGCCATCTTTCAGCCTCTCTGCATCCAAAATGTGAAGGTGGACATTTTCTGGACGTTGCAGCTGTAGTCATCACCAGACTTTGCATGCTGGCACTGTGGGACCTGTGATGCAAGGCCAGCCTAAGACAGTGTTCTTAAAAGAGGTGTGTAGTCTTTGGCAAGGGGATTCATTTTCCATTGAACATATGCAGGGAAGTGTTTCAGAAAGATGGCTGTTTAAAGAGCAGGTGGTATTCCTTCAGAATCAGAGGCTCTGCTGTAGTAATTACTGAACTTGACACATTGATGCCACATTCAGTGACCTTGGTTTAGTCCCTGCAAGGGGCAGGTAAGTAAATTGGTGTTTGACACCCAATCAGCCAGTGTGGTTAAATCAGGGCGATAGCAGGGGGCAAATCATTGAAACTGATGGCTGTATTTCTAAGTAAGTTCTATCTAATCAGATTCAGACTGTAACTGAGTTTTTTTGTTTTTTGTTTTAATTACTCTGTATATGGTTCAGACTATAACTGCATTTATTTATTTTTTAACTTGGTATATTGTTTTTCAAACTTAGCCTGATTATAACCTCCACTGAGCTCTGCCTTATCGTACAAGTCTTGATGACCTTGACCTCATATGGTCACAGGGGCAGTGAAAGAGTCAAACTGGGAGTTTGTATTTCCCATAAGTAAGCTCTTATCCAGTGAAGTTAACATTTTATATTGTTGTTCCATACATGGGCAGAATTATGTACCTACTGCTTTTCATCACTTTGGTTGAGACTTTAGGGTGATACATTTCTGGATTCAACAAAAGCTTTAACATTACTTGATTTTTCAGATAGTGTCTGGGTAAGATCTTTCAAACTAAGCATGATAATAGTGTTTGTTGAGCTGTACACAGCCATAATGTTTCCATTGTCAGCGACTGAAGTTTAAGTGACATCATCAGAAACAGTACAGTGACAGTTGAAGTTTTTAATTCTTGTCTAATTGAGAATATTGCAGACAAATGGGCATTTGTTTTTGGGTTTGTTTTTGTGCAAAAAAAAAGAAAGGAAGACAAACCCAGTATTGTTCATTGTTAGTGTTTGGTCAAACTTCATACAAATCTCAGAGACTAGATGTCATCAGTGACAAGAAAAAGTGAGTGTGCTTGCACCGGAGGTCTTTGCTAACCTATCCAGTCAGATCCCTTCTTTTGGTGTTATTGTGATCGGGTTTTTTTTCTCATATTGTCATTGTTCTGTGTGTGATTAGAGTCATCACTGCTAAAGGCAATACTTTTATGATTGTCTCCCATATCGTTTATATATATTCTTCTTCTTTTGGCCATTATGTGCTGTTACTAATTTATTTGAATGAGAGTCACTCAAGTGTTACACTTTCCTTGTTATTCATTCTGTCGTCGAGGGATTCTTTTCACTGTGATTGAACGTACTTAAGTTATTGGTTGCTGAACTGCTGGGAACCAGATCCAAACACATGAAAGGTTGAAAAGAAGGCTATTTATTTTGAGAAAACACGACGTGCAAGTTTTCAGGGTAACCCCCTTTTTCCAAGCTACAAAACAATGCTTCAGTGTTGATACCCGCAGATTTGCAACAGATTAACATGGAGAAAGAAAATATATAAAACAGGAATGACTTCGGAAAAAGAGAAGAAAAAAACACCTGAAACAAGATTAACTTTGAGTTGATGTGTCTGTTTGACCAGGCTCTTTTTTTTTTATATGTTAATAGGTAAAAGTGTCTGATGGCATGTTTATTTTTGCCTGTCATGGTGAGAGATTAAAAAAATGGGAGTCAGCACAACCATCGCTACAGCACAACCATTTCTAGAGGTGTACATTGCTTTAACCTGGATACAACAAGGGCAGTGCAAGGCTTGCTCACTCGCTCACTCTCTCTCTCTCCCACCCTCCGCTGTCTCTCTGTTTCTGAGGATGATGAAGTTGCACAGCTCACATGTTGTCAACATGCATGTGGCTTGCAAGCCTCTGCGCCTTGTTCTGCCTATCACAAAAGCAACTTGTCATGATATTACATCATGTGTACCTTTGAAATAGGCTGGGAAAATGGGAGCCACAGAGCAGTGATAGTACAGCAGCATATTGTTCATTCCTGTGTTTACATTCTGAGGCTTTGTTATTTCTGTTCTCTGCATTTTTTAGTAGTTGGTACCAGTGCTTCATTTGCTTCAGCAAATGCAGTGAGAGATCTTTTCAGACTGCAAATTGCCACATCTGTTTCTGTCACTGTGATATTGCTGTTTTACAAATTTCAGTTGTACAGTGATAATAATGAACATTTGTAAAGCGCCTCCCTTTCAGCTCAAAGCACAAGCGTTCAGCTGACTTCGGTACAGTAGAGCACTGCTCTCCTCTTCCCATGGTCTTCCTGTTTCTCTGTGCCCATTTTGTTGAATCCTTGGATTCTCCCAAAGCTGCATCTAATATGATAATAATGCACATTTCTGTGCTGCATGATCCCAAGCCAAATCTGAGGCATAAAACCCAGTAAAAAAAAAAGATGCAGAAAACTATAAATGCATACAGTGGGCAAAATAAAGGTTTCCAGCCTTACAACCGCCAAAACCACACCAGAAGTTACATGCAGCAACACGGGGAAGGAAAAGCTGTGTCTTCTGCATTCAAATGTCTGTGGTCATGCTAATTGCGAATCTGACTCACCCGGAGTAAGTCCACGGTCTTGTCCAGGTCTTGGCAAGAGCCCTGGCCCTGGGGGCCACACGTCAGGCATCAGCTTTATGGGCTGAACAGTGCTGAGGAATGTGTTCAGGGGTCTGTGGGGATTTGTATCAACAGCGTCGCTGTTTGTTTTTGTTCCCGCAGGTGTGTATTGTTCATGAAGTAGGCTCTCACAGACAGTAGGCTGCTTCTGTACTAAGAGGATTTACCTTCAAGTGGATGTTACCGAACCTTTCCCCAGCAGAAATTAAGTCCCTCTGCTGAGAATCCTGAGCTGTCAAATGCTCCCTCCTCTGTAAGCCTTGAGTGAGCTGGAATATAGCCCTGTTGTGCTTCATCTGCTGCTGGGAATTCTGATCTCTACCTTCCCAGTTTGATGAACTTTATTTGATCCCAATTCTGCTCAGAAACTAAACGATGTGTGTCATGATAAATGAATCAGACGTGATGCAGTGGATTTTATTTCTCCTTGGTACAGCTGTTGCGAGTGACTACATGTTGAGTATCACATCAGCTGCTGACGCTTTCAATTATTAGTTGTAGAAGATGGGATGATCAGACTGTGGCAAAGGAAGGTCTGTGGCTTTGTCATAATTGCACAGGCCCAAGTGTTTGACTTATTTTCTGTACAGTTTTACATTTGGCTTCACCTGTTTTTCTTCTTCTTCTTTGAAAAAAAGAAATCAATTGTTTATGTGACCAGGGGTCATACTCTATTTGGCACGCATTTCTGTGGTCAAAACACACAACAGCACGTTTTTTGTTGTTTTGGGTGGGGGGGGGGGGGGGGGTTAAAAAAAATCTTTCTTTGTCCTCTTCTTTTTTTCTCTCTCTTTTTTGTTGTTGTTGTTACTGTGTATGGTATATTGGTAAAATGTCCTAACGAATAACCGTCATTTCATTTGAGTGGAAAATGGCTCATCCAGACATTGGTGGGGGGGTGGGGGGGGGAGCAGTTGATTTGAATTCACAGAGTTGTCAGAAACTGTTCAGCGCTTGAGCCGTGCTTGCAGTGCTCAGGCTGGGTCCAGCAAGCAAAGGCAAAACCGGCATTGCTTGTGACCAGCTTAGGTACCCAGCATTTCAGACAGCAATGATCTGATGATGGAGTTAAAGGCTATGCCACTATTCTTTCTCTCTCTCTCTCAGTGTTCCATGGACCCCATTTATTCTAAGAAAAAAACATGAGTGAATTGCAGTGCTTTTGTGTGTGTAACTGTGTTGTTGTTGTTTTTGTGTTTTATGAAATGATTTATCCCACTTCCCATTTAAGCCCCACTTCCTGGCTACTACCTGTTTGTTTGCTGGGGTTTTCGTGTTTGTTTTTTTGGTCAGTGTTTGGAGTCATGAAACATTTCGCCTCACCCCACCTTTCTTTCAGTATTCATTGCATTTTGTTAATTGTTCTTAGTTTTCCTAAGCCAGTACCGTAAGGTTGTTTCAGTCAATGACACGGCACTATAGAAATACTGATCTATTCTTATTGTTATCTTTCCTGTTTGTTCTATGGAAGGTTGTCACAAGTCTTTGACTCTTTCCTTTTTTTGTCTGTGGCATAGACACATTACCTTTTCTTCTTATGATTTCTGTCATAATTATTAGTATTGCTCTTGTTGCCAGTACGTTCAATTTATGTTAAATGCCAATAATTGTAATGATGACAACTTTGTGGTTTTTTTGTTTGTTTGTGAAAGGTGTTAGGTGTGCCTTCACAAATTCTTCCTCTCATTCTCTTCTCCCTCTCCCTCTCTCTCTCTCTCTCTCTCTCTCTCTCTCTCTCTCTCTCTCTCTCCCTCTCTCTCTCTCCTGTAAAAGCTTGTTTTTGAAAATGTGAAAAAGATCAATTATGTGAAGCGATCTGAGATTGAATTGGATGGAATGCTGGTGGCTCGTCACCCATAAATGTGATTTTCCTTGCTTTGTTCAACCCCCCCACCCCCCGAGTGTTTTTTCCAGAAAGGGAAGTATTCATTTCCCAGCAATGTGCAGGTCTGCGTACCTCTTGTCTGACCACTTCATGCATGTGAACAAGCCATTCGCCTCTTAAAAATGATGAACTTAGTCACACATGGTGAGCCATTGAAGTGTGAAAATGCCTGTCTGCTTACTAGAATACTACCCCTTGTCTGGCCGCCTCATGCGTGTAAACAAACCATTTGTCTCCGAGTGATGAGCACAGTCACTCATGGTGAGCCAGCGAAGTTTGAAAATGCGTGGCAAGCATCTTCTATATTCAGTTCTCAAAATGGTGTGTGTGTGTGTGTGGCTAAAAATGTAAGTATATGTAATGATCAGTGTTTGGCCAAATGCCCATCTGGTTGCACGTGTGGTGTGTCACAAATGTTAACGTACGCAGTTTTCTCAGGCACTACAGAAATGATGAATGTCAAAATTTGCGTGATAGTATTTGCGTCGCTACTTTGCAAACTCATTGAGCATTTTACTTGTTCAGACCACATTGACTGACTCAGTGACCGTGACCATATTTCAGGGTCACAGCGTGGTGTTGAGAAGTTTGTACTAAAAACCTTATGTTCTTATCTGATGAAGTTGCAACTTTGTAGGATTGATAATTACGTTGTCTAGATCCCGATTATGCGCGTATTTTTCACTTTCGCCTGTATTCAGGGGAGATAATCGACATGTTTTCTGATTTGACAGAACTTCAGCATTTTTTTTTTCTTCTTTCTGAGACGCTGTTTAAGCAAAATCTTTCAAACTTACTTTCTTAGGCACTGTTTAAGCGAGGTGTTCCAAACTTACTTGTGGTCTGGAAATTTATACCCTGTATGATGAAGTTGACTTTGTTTTAAGGTCACAGGCGTCAGAAGCATAAACTGCAACAGTGTTTTTTGTGTTGTAGTTTTTTTGTCCGATGTCTGACTGAATGTGAGTCAGGTAAGCATAACTGCTCTTCTCATTTTGTTTCTGTTTTCTTGCTTGCCTTTTTTCGTTGTCGTCGTTGTTGACACTGTTGTCATGAAATTCTTGATACATACATGAATAATTTTTGACGGAGAAGAAGTTATGATTTCCAGTGTGTATATTATACGAAAGGATGGATACATTACGTTTTTTGTCTCCAGTGAATCATTATAAAGGGCTTTGTTCGATGGTGGATTTGTTATGCACAACCTGCCAATCTCGCAGTCAGATCATTTTTAACAAATAAACTGCCGTCAGAATCTGGGCTGGTTCGTATGCGTGTCATGCTTTAGCCATGTATAGAGGGCAAGTGTTCATGAGTGGGTGTGGATGTCATCGTGAGCGAGTGTTTGTGTGTATGACTGGGAGTGTGTATATATATCAAACTTGTAGCTCCCCAACATAAGTAAGTAAACATGGTGCTTAACGTCCACAGAAACCATAAGGCTTATTGGGGACGGGAAGAAGCGGATGAGGGGGGAGTATGGAGGTGGGGAAAGAGGGAGATTATATACCTATCGCTACACTGTCACCACTAGAATGACTCCTGCATTAAGATGGGCAGCGATGAGAGCCATTTTAATGTTTCATTAATTGTGAGGGACAAAGTCACAAGACGGTGTCCATAGACCACAACTTTTGAAGAGAAAGGAGAGCCGAAGCGTCATAATCACATTGTTTGGCAAACCCCAAAACCCCACCGCACCCAAGAAGATCCTACATATCAGAAGAGAAAGGAACATGATCATAAATGTTAATATCGTCAAAACGGTTTTGGCGGGTGGGCGAGGGTAGGTAGGTAGTGTTGCTTAATGTCCTCAGATGTCAGTTGACATATTAGGGACATGACAAGCTGTGACCAATGCCGAAGCATGGTTCAATATAACTTTACGTCCACGGAAACCAGAAGCCTCGTTCGACGGACAGCCCAGTACGGCCCTCCTCCACTCTCACACAGCTCCTCAACTACGTGGGATGGGCGAGGGATCAAGTTCAATCTAAATACCTGTAGGCAGCTACCTGCTCACGCAAACACCCTTGATAAAAAAAAGATACAAAAAATGATAGTAATAATGATAGCCAAAGGTTGGCTGTAGAGGTGTTGGCAGAGTTCAGGAGCTGTGTGAAAGTCGAGGTGACCGTCCTGGGCTCCCGTCCCTAATAAGCCTACGTTTTCTGTGGACGTAAAGCAACACTCAACCAACCAACCAAACACTGGTAGTTCCTGCGGGAGATCAGACCATAGCATGCCTCACTACCCTACTCATGCCCTGTTTGCCTGTTCCTTCCGGCGTACCAGCACATCAGCAGGTGCGTGTGTACATGCGCGATAGAACGGTGTCATAATAGTGTGTGCCTGCATGTCTTATCTGTAAGTGTAATGAAAAGCAACACTGAAAATAACCACGCCGGATAACTAGGATAAACGAGCGACGTTATTGAAACTCGCTCGCGCGCTCACAAACACGCGCACAGCACGCGCGCGCGCGCACGCACACACACACATACACACACA
>OY757552.1:12645124-12667255 GCA_963584105.1 Alviniconcha strummeri
AAGGATGGCGTGGGTGAGGTGGTCTAGGCTTTAATGTACCCTTCAGGCTGGACGCAGCACTCGTGGTATCCTTATCACATAAATGCCAGAGGCTAGCTGCAAAATGCTGACGAACTAAATAGCAACATTTCCTTCAGATTCAATCACCGTTTTACTGACTCGGTAACTGAAATGCCACAGTTCATCACATGTATAGTCCCTCCATCGGCCTCAGTTTTAATCCCAGTTGGGTTAAATCATTAAAACACAAACTCAGTCGATATCCTCCCGTGATCTTAAAATGGGTCACGGTCGTGGCAAAACCGACGAGCCAATGAATACGTTTAAAGACTACACCTACACGTGTGACAGTGAACGATGTTACCACGTGGAAGTTTTCACTTCGCACACTTCGCGCAAGGATACTTAAATTCGGGTCACGCAAAAGGGTCAGAGTGGCAACACGAAGCGGATGCGTCTCCTAGTCAGTTGCCGCGACACTGAGTTTGTTCAGTCTTGGTCCCACTTTGAAACTAAATGAAACAAACGTCAGCCCAAACAAACAGAACGAGAACTGAACTAAGAAGGTGTTTCCGTTCTTTGATTTGTGTCCTTCCTTCTTCCGCAATTAATGACGGAATACGCAGCGCTACGGTAACGCGTGTCTGTATGACTGAAAACGGTCCATCGATGGTTCAGGCCACAGTATCAGTTTCCATGTTGGCGCAGGCTGTTGCCGAGTCTGCATCAGTGTCACGTGGTGCCAAGTCAACATGACAGTCATTACCGAAACCTGCTAGAGCCACTGTGTCAGTTTAGTGCGTGATCATTATTGTCTGACGTGCCATATACAACGATCATGGCCATACTTAAGAAATGGCCATACATAAAAGACCTGTCCTTCTCAGAACTCCATGTTTTGTCCCAAACGGCCGGCCTTTCTCTGACAGCACCCCGGCTGATTTTCAGTCTATGAATCGGAGTTGAGTCAGTGACGGCTAGCGGGACTGGCTGTTGAAAACACCGTCAATAGCCACAGCTGTCCCCAAACTGTGCTGCAATTTCTTTGGCCAGTCTTGTCATTCGGGCGACGAGAACCTGTGTGTGTGTGTGTGTGTGTGTGTGTGTGTGTGTGTGTGTGTGTGTGTGTGTGTGTGTGTGTGTGTGTGTGTGTGTGTGTGTTATATTCAAGCTTTCTGTACTCAATGAAGGAATTAGTCTAGCTAGGCTACCCGCTGGAGTATGTTATAAACTGAAATAACTTCACTGGTCGCAGCGCTGAATTAGCTCAGTTCCGTTCAAGACGGTATCTATGTGCTTGGAAAAGCGCATATGCGCTCCTCCCAGTCTCTCAAAAGCCGTTTCCCCAAAGTTGCCTTTGAAACAGTTCCATGATGTTCGTCTGAATCAGTGCCAGTGGCGATAGTTCTTTCTCTTCCTGCCAGTCAAGGAAGATAGTCAAGCGCTACCTCCCTCTACGCCTGAAGATCGATGGTGTGATGTTCTTGTTACAGTGTCAGTGATGACTGCTTCCACCTCCTTTGTCAATCTGGACGTTGAGACCATAATTATAGTCTGCACTGTCTTCATGGATGGTAGTCGCACCTTGCTTGACAGTGAAGCCCCACCCTAAAATTAAAACGGTCTTTGGGATCTAGCGCTTTGCTGTTTTCCTAAATGAGAAGCCTGGTCTCTGACTCCGTTTGGCCTGCTGGCCATTCTCAACACTCGGCTTTCCCAAAAAGAGAGACAGAGGAGTGTCTCATGGAAATGCCAGAATCGCCAAGTGTCTCTCTTTTCTCTCCTCTTATACAGATTGTATCGGCGAAAATTTGAATCCATATCAGTCATCATCCGGACTGGCATTTTCCCGGTAGAAATCGAAACTGTGACTGGCATGACTCGACTGATTTAAAATCCTGCCGGCAGAAATAGCAGTTGATTTCTCCCGGGAGAAATTGATCCCAATTTAAATTTATCCAGGTAGCATTTGAAATCCTACGAAATTTAGATTTCTACCCTGACATCATAACCTGGACCCTCCCGCTAATCGTTACTTCCAAAAGTCGGTTCATTGTCAAATCCAAAAAATAAATAAACGGGTCATTCTGAAACAAATACTTGCTAGTTTTAGGTTTTAGTTTTGCCCTGTTTATGGTGGACAAAACATGTTCAGGGATGGCCAGTCTGGGGAACGTTGAGGCAGTTTAATGATTAACCCCTTCACTGCCACACTGAGCCTGTAAAATTTCCGGGCTGAAAAGCGTGCACACATACAGGCCTGCAAACAATATATTTGACGGTCCTATAACAAATCTGCTTTCAATACTGTGCATTTTGAATACTGTGCATACTGTGCATACTGTGCTCACACGAATGGGCAAAAAAGCCTTAATGGTTCAAATTTGACATTTTCATTGGTCGTTTTCCGAGAGACGGCGCAGCAAGCATGGCAGTGAAAGGGTTAATGGGAAGTTTCGGTCTATCCAAGGTGCCCGAAACTCACCGGCTGTGCGAACGGGCAATACTAAAGCACCTCAGTGAAGTCTAAGAGCCCTCCTCAGAACGTTGAAGCTGGACGCTATACGGAAGCACAAACGGTGATACGCTCAACCAGAAGTTGTCATCAAGCCGAAAATCGTGTCTTTGGTCGAGAGCCCTCGCTGAGGAACAACGTCACCTGGTGTAGATAGTAAATGGAGTAGTCAGTTACGCCCTGTAATCTGACCAGGATCACCTGAGGACGATCCTAGAACTGTAGAAGTTCTTTTCAACTCCCCCTCCCCTCCGTTTTATTGTTGTGGTTTTTGTTTTTTGTTGCTACAAAACACTTCCACCTTGCCATCGTAAAATAATGTATAATTATGTTACTATCATTTCATCTGTAGGTAACACTCAAAATAAGCACTGATTGCTTTTGTGTTTTTGATTGCTTTTTCGCCTTTCCTTTTTAATTTAAAGCAACAAACGAGGTTTTCAAGCCAAAGGGTGGTGCTATCTCTCTGTGTGTTACTCACTGTCAGTGTGTGTGTGCGTCATTGTGTGTGCAATTTTAATTCAGGAAGTGACACTGGTACGGTTGTAGATTAAGTTTGCCACAGTTTATTACAGAGATCAAGGCAATGAATGTTTTACGGCATACGTAAAACATGGGCCGTGCGTTAAAAACTCCTAAACAAAATCTAAGCAAGACTGAAAACTTGTAAGAGGCCACCAATGTATTAGACAAGTGCTCGAACTGTACCATGGCCCTGCCTCTTGAGCCAGGACCCCCCCCCCCCCCACCCCCCCTTTGACATCCGTACCAGGTCCAGCCCTGCTGACAGTTGAAGTCGAGTTGTGTCAATGATCGCTGAATAACCTACAATGTTCAAACAACGAGGATGTTACAAGTTCTCTGTTCCGCGTGCAATAAAAAAAATAAAAAAAAAAACACACACACGTTTGTATGCTCATACACTATACAAACCGACATTACTCAACGGTAGCACAGATTCCGTTTGGGGAAAGGCAGGTCTGAGAGAGAGAGAGAGAGAGAGAGAGAGAGAGAGAGAGAGAGAGAGAGAGAGAGAGAGAGAGAGAGAGAGAGACAGAGACAGAGACAGAGACAGAGACACAGAGAGAGAGAGACAGAGAGAGAGAGAGAGCGCAAAAAATGTGGAGCAGGAAAAGAAGTGGCCAGAACAAAGGACTATTGTTACTAACTTTGCGTTTCCTAAAAATGTCATTTGATACTGGGTCAAAGAATCGGCCAGCCAGAGGCTGGGCAATGCAATGTCTCATCAACCCAGTTTTGATGTTTCATAGGCGCCTGAAACAGGCCCAGGGCTTAGTCATAACATGCAGCACATGACAATACAAAGTTTGAACTCTGTGGCTGAGATATGGACTGCCTCCACTTGTCACTGATTGTGAAGAAAATAAAAAAATATAGCTTTATAGTACAATGTACTTTATCACAACAAAACAGGGTGGGCATCCGGCATTCAGAAAGATAAAAGACCACAAACATAAGCAGTTAGAATGAAATGTCTTTTCATCACTGAGACAGGACAAAACAATATTTATATATGTGTGTGTGTGTGTGTGGGGGGGGGGGGGGAGGGGGGTTAGATAATGCATTACTCAAGAAGGAAACTGACATTTAAAAAAAAAAAAATTAAAGATGAAATGACAAGACACACTCACCTACACATCACACCTATCTGTCTACATTCCCCGCCCCCCTTCCTTCTGTTTATATATATGCCCCTGTTGAATGTTTACTTGTCTGGCAAAATTTGCTAAAACATTGCACCTTGTTTATGTGAAAGGTACAAGTGCCACTTCAACCTGGTGTGTGTTTTGATCTTTTAGTCTTACAGATAAAGCTCAATAATTAGATGACAGAAAAGCTGACATTTATCCTGTTTTAGTGTCCATTGATGAAAATGGCAATGTCAGGTTTCTGTAATGTGACAATTATGGACTTTTTGATCATCAAATGCTGATTGGCTGACTGTTACACTAATAAATGACCCAGCAATGTAGTGAGTGACTCAGATTTGCATTGTAAAGTGCTGCAAGGCTGCCCAGCTATGGGTAGTTAGTGGTACTATCAAAATTTCCATTTGTTATTATAACAATAGATTATTCATGGTGCTCCATCCCATAGGAGACTAGGGCACTTATGTGTGTGTTTGCGTGCATGCGCATGCAACCTTGTGTGTGTGCGATTTTTTTACATGTTTTGTATGAAGATGTTTGTTAATTTTTGTATGTTTTGTATGCTTGTATACCATTGATTTGTATGAGTATTTGTGCATTGTATGCTTTTCTTTAAGTTGTAAAGCACTTTGAGTTTCCAAAAGTGCTTTATAAGTTCCCTATTATTCATATTATAAAGGCCTACAAATGTGAGCATTGATCACCTTCACATCCTCATCCCCCTCACTGAATCACTGAATCTCTTTTCACAGAGTCCCTCCTGCATCTCTCTCCCCCCCCCCCCCCCCCCCCCCCTTCTTCATCATCTTTACCAAGCACAAGCATGCGGCTGTCTACATGGAGTTAAACTGTGCTGTGCAAGTGGACATAAGCATTGACATTCAAAAGTACACACACACACACACACACACACACACACACACACACACACACACACACACACACACACACACACACAGAGCCTATAAGTACATGCATACCAATGATTGTGTTTGGTGGAAAAGAGAAGAAAGAAAACAACAGAAGAGATGGATTTTCAGTTTTATCTTAAAAGAAGAGAGCAGAGAGGCATGCCTGACACTAGTGACAGAGAGCTAGAAGAATAGAGTGCCAGATAACAGGTCTGATGCAATGAAAGAATCTCTCCCCCAGTGTCCACCCTTGGAACACAAAACGTCCACATTCCTGAAGCTGAGCTGTGAAAGGACAGCAGAGTCTGAGAGATGATGCAACCAGAGTGGTATTGAAGAGATGTACAACTACAAGACAAGAAGACTCACATCTTTTCACACACAGTATCATTGATCACTATGTGTTATTTGTTTCTACAGTCCATCTAGCATTGGCAATAGTCAATGAGCCAGTGATCACTCATTATCTGTGCAGAAAAACAAGCATCAGAGAGAGAGAGAGAGAGAGAGAGAGAGAGAGAGAGAGAGAGAGAGAGAGAGAGAGAGAGAGAGAGAGAGAGAGAGAAACTTGTTCTACAAAACTTTATTTAACAACAGTTCAGGTTCATTTAGACCTAACTAGTCTTTAATTGTTGCTACTGATAAAGCAAAATAAAAAAAATTAAATCATTATATGAAGGGTAAATTGAGTGGTGAACAGTCTTGACTGAGAACTATCTAATGTATAATTATAATCATATACATTATACATCTCAGAACTTTATTATATATATATATATATATATATCATACACTTAATTGCCGGTACACACACGCACACATATTGTGCACGTTACGTGTATGTGTGGGCAAATGTGAGTGCGTATGTCATGTGCTGCCTCTGCCTCGTTTTCTCTGATCTTCGCCCCCTCTCTTTTTGTAGCATTATTTCTTCTGCGTCTTTTTCCGTCTGGGGTGGGGGCGTGGCAGGTTCTGCAGATTACGCTGTAGTTGCACATTGCAATCAAACGTGATCTTTTGATTTTCAAACGAATGTGATAAACCATCGAAACTTAAAAGAACTGCGTTATGTTCATGCGGCACAGAGTAGCCTACTGTTGGTTTCCAGCTACACATATATGCCATACAGTTGCCCACTTTCCGTTAGGCCATGCCACCAAAAACAACCGGCCCTAATAGTTTACTTCCGGGGATGGGGTTGTAAGAAAATGAGTGGTCATTCATGAAAATTCAACTGAAAGAAACGTTGTTTACGATTGTATGCTATAGTGAATCATGATACCCGATAATTGGCACACGTGATGCCCTCACAACAATAAACAGTTTTGTGGTCCTACAATCTAGTCATACAATTGGAACTATATTCTGATTGTAATAAGAATCGATTATTGGAAAGAACCACTGCGCATGCACAGTTTCCAGATATTCAACACTATTTACTGCTGCAGAAGATTGTTCCTACAAACTATATGTTCCATCTGCAAAAAAAGGTGTATCCTGAGTGATAAAAAGACGTCGAAACCACTCAAGTGACAGCGCATAGGCATCGAAGTGTCAGACCGGTTTTTGTCGCGTAGTAATACATTCACCTGTAACAAACGCGTACTATTTTTCGTCACTGGCGGGTACGGCCATCTTGTTTTGGCAAACTGAATACCGATTTTAATCGTTTTCAATCTGATCTTTTGAGCAACCATCTGTCAAGTCAACGATGGCTGACAGGGAAGATCAAGTTTACCAGGCTAAACTAGCTGAACAGGCTGAGCGTTACGATGGTAAGTTCAACATTTTCTTCATAAATTGTCAGGGTTGTGGTTGCTAGCTCATCCGTGGTGTACAGAGCTGCGTACACTAAAGGTATCGGATGTGTTGTCAGGAATTATTCGTTAGTTACCGACACCACGCACTTCCCAGTCATGATATGCTTTGTACATTTTATATTTTTGGTTACTTTCTCTGTTACTGTATATGATTTGTTTGTTTACTTTCCAAGTAAATGTCAAATTAATGCCCACATTACAGCATGGGATTGGTTGTAGGAGTCGCCATGTTCGCAGTGAGTCACTGCGTCTGGCATTTTTAGAATGATTTCTTCAGTCCCGGTCTTCCTTTTCTTTTCTTTTTTTGCCCTACGTGGTTATTGCATACTTGGCATTTGTCGTTTGATATCGCATTTAGATGTCTGAAAAGGCGATCAATATGGTGTGTTTATGTATGAAAATCTTACGAGGAAGTTTACGCGTCGACCTTGAAATCTGACTGTGTGGGGTTGATCGAGCTTTGACTTGGTCGTAAGACATGAGCACATTTCTCTTCCGCAAATTATGGGCGACAGTATCGCTGTGTGACATTGGAGTTGTTATTGCGCTGAAGATGAAACTGTAAATGTGTCCTTTGAAGCAGAAAGTGCATACGTAAATTTAGTATTTGATCCGTAGCTATTGACCCCAAAATGGACGTGTTTATGTGTCATGTCAGGGCATGACTCAAGTGTCTGTCCCTTGGCATATAGATTAGAGAATTCTTAAGTCCGGGTTCATTTATTCGAGAAATTCCTCGCTTTTAACAACGAACTGACCAGTTTGTTTTGGGGAAAAGGAGCAAACCGGCCTGGTATTGGTAAAGATCTGATCAGCACAGGAAGTGCTTCCTTAATGGGAAATGTATTTTGCGCACACAAGAGTGGAAATTGGATTGTGTAATATAAAAGACTAAAACTTAAAGCAAGGTCTGTTAGGCTTGGTATAAAAATAAATTGTAGTTTGAAAGTCCCTCCCTTTCCCCTTGAACTGCTGAAGTTGAACTAAAGGTCAAGGACATCACATGCATTCTTTCCTTCCAGATTACTTTTGAGTGTAATTTGTACTGTCGACTTCAAGAAGTCAGAATAACTGCCAGTGGTGAGACTTTGTGAGATCATAACGACTTTGATATGGCGTAACTCCTAAACTGCCTGTGGTAAACACTAACATGTTGGATTATCGCTTGGCTCTTGGTGGATGGAGGGTGAGGTACTTCTTCTGTTCTTCCCGTCCAAGTCGGCATTTGTCAGTGCTTGTCTGTTTTGTTTTGTACACAGCATGCACTAGTCAAAATCTGCACCTGTGTTAAAAATCCTGTCATGTCCTCCCTTAGATAAAAGAAAAGCCAAAATTGTGTGCGTTCAGGAAGTGCATAGATAATGCGTGATAATTAGTAGAAGCAGTAAAACTAAAATGATGAAAAATGAGTCAGTCATGGAAGTCTTTAGCTATGTGTCTGAAATCTGTCTTAAAATGAAAAGGATTGAAGGCCAGCAACAACAAAAAATTACAAAATTATGTTACCAAGATAGTTGTGGGATTTGAGACTTCCAAGTTGTTTCAGGCCATTATATTGTACCTGACCAGTTACATGCAATGTGCTGTATATTTAGGCTACACCACTGGGGCTTAAATATTTGACCATAGTCTTAATTGCATTTTGTGTGTGCAGATTTTGGGGGTAATTTACAAGGATGTTAACATCCAGCAATTTTATTGATTTTTGGAAAGTTTAAGTTCAGATTTAAGTGAAACAGTTTCGATTAAGTGGAGGGAAAGATTGGTGTGGAAGAAATGAAGAAATAAATCACCAGTTCAGAAGCATTAAGTGTTTGGGGTGGTTTGGTGGCAACTGGCATGTCTCGTGTGGACAGGGAGGGCTGTTCTTACTTTTTACTTTAAAACTTCTGGACAGTCCTTTAAAGTCAGATAGTTTACTTACTGGCCCCTGGCTACCATGCTTTACAATTCGGTATCCAGCCCAAAAGCAGAACAAACAGGTTGCCAGCCTTGGCCATTTTGAAGTATACCTTCCTATATCACCAAGCAGATGTCCATTTATTTCTCTTCCTCTTTTGCTGTGGGCATCTTTCCCACAGAGATACAAAAACACGTTGATAGTTTACTGCAGATTGTGAGAGATTGCATAATAACTTTATTTTTCTTCATTGTGGATCATAACTTTTTCTTCATTTAGTCTTTTCAAAGCTTTCGGAACATTAGCCTCCCTGTTGAAGTTCTCTTTATCTTGACCTTAATAATATAGTGGTGTTTCATCCCAAAATTAAAGCTTAGGATGTATGTTCTACAGCAAAGGAAGTCAACAGGATATTTTGCACATGACAGAAAACATGAGCTGAACTTGCTATACTTTTGCATAGATATCATATGGTTTATTTGTATGATGCAATGTTCTGTTTGTAATGAATGTGTATTCAGTGCTGCAGAAATGAGGAGCCAGGTAGGCACATGTTTTCTGGCCCAGTGTGATGTCATGTTTGTTGTGTATTTCAGAAATGGTGGAAGCCATGAAAAAGGTGGCCAGTCTGGATGTAGAACTGACTGTGGAGGAGCGAAACCTGCTATCTGTGGCCTACAAAAACGTGATTGGTGCCCGGAGAGCCTCCTGGCGAATCATCTCGAGCCTGGAGCAGAAGGATGACAAGTGTGAGGAGAAACAAGCCATCAACAAAGAGTACAGGGTGCAGGTGGGTATTTGTGATGCTTGATTCCTTTGCTCCTTTGTTGGAATGTATTATTCCTGTCTTTCACAGGAATGGATTATAGACATACGAATTTGGAGCAGTTACATGTAGGAAAATCAAGCTTCCCCCACCTCCCAAGAAGTGTAAGAAAATAAAACCTGTAGTATCTGTACTTCACGACCTGCTGATACTGAGATTAGTGGATAAAAATGATAGCCTCACTGAAAATGATGACAGTAATATTAGGTTGCTAGAGTGAGATAACACTGAGAAGCACAGTATGCATTGCAGTAAATAGCATGATACAAAACTAGATGAAAAGAGCAAAGCAGTGGTGCACAGTGAGAGAGAAAAGCTTACCATGATAGCCAGAACTGGTGCTAGTTGTCAATCAAATACTTTTACTTTTTTTTTTTTAATTCAAGATTGGACTTGGTTGAAAATATGGGCTTTGCCTTGTTTGAAAGGGGAGATAATGACATTTTTTTGTGGAAAAGTAGCTGAAAGCCATCTAGTTGTCCATCCTATTTTCCTTTAAAAAGTTAGTATGCAGAAGGTGAGATCTTGAAGAAGTGTAAGAAATGGGCATGGGGGCAAAATTAGTATTAATGGTATTATAGCAAAGGCCAGCATTCTTGTATTGTAATTCATTGGTCAGTAACTGATTAAACCAATGGATAATATATTTTTTTATCAGAGGCATGCGGTGTTGCTATTTCTGATATGTTTTCATGAGTTGGAAATGATATGGAATAATTATGACATTTTTTTTCTATTTTAAATATACTCATTTAGTAGTTAGGCTTTCATTATATTTATTTCATAAGTAAACATACATTGTGAAACTTTTCTGATGTTGTTTTGACATTTATTATACTTGTAATCCAGTCATAAATAATGTTGTGTATATAAATATTCACAACGGCATGAACTTTACTGACCTTAAAACTAACAAACAAATGAACACAAACAGAAAATGTTGCCTGGCGCAAACAAGCACTATGTTGGTAACCATATGTAAAATCAACATTCCTGGTTGAAATTGAAAGAGATGTAAGGCGAAACAATGAAATGTCTTGTTTGCACAGAAGCAACCCAGTCATGCCAACTATAAAGCTTACAAAAAACAGATTCATACTGGGTTCCATGAACTTTCAGCATTTGGTACCTACAAGTTACCCCCCCCAAAAAAAGCAGTGACCACCAGGATGCTGTACCAGCAAAGCAATGCTGAGTTGTGCAGAAATCTCTGGGTAGAGTTGATTTTCTATAAGTGTTTTAGTCCCAGCTTGGAATGATGTTTGCACTCTTTGTAAACACTGGGAAAGTAGCTGGTCATCCCACGTATACTTTGTGTACGTTATTGTGAACATTGCAATATTTCAGGCGTTGTGCAGTTTGCACTCTGGAAATGTGACATTTTGTTTCAGATTGAGACAGAGTTGAAAGACATCTGCAATGATGTGCTGGACATCATTGACAAACACCTGATCCCCAATGCTTCGCAGGGAGAGTCAAAAGTTTTTTACTATAAAATGTGAGTACTAGTAAGATCAATTGATGCTGTGGAATGATCCCATTATGACCAACTTTAGACCTGTATGCTTCAGTAGTTATTTCATTTTGTACTTTAATCAAAATAGAGTATGTTGTTTGTATTTTACGGATTTGGTACCAGTATGCATTGAGAAAGTGAAAAATACTCATACATTTGTCATTTTTTAGACGGACAGTTTTTTTTAACTTAGAACAAAATTCTGGCCTTCAGTGATTATTTCCATGGAGGATTAAGACTTTACATGGTTGTAACCCCCAACAGGTTTGGAAATTTCCTGAAACTTTCGCTGGTCCAGGGAAATCATAAACTTTACCAGTCCTCAAGTTTCACAGGTCCTTGAATATGAACAAAAAGACATGACAGACTAGAGACAGATGGGGACTGTTTTTAGACAAGCCCTTTTGTTTTCTGTAATGTCTTGTGGCCTGATATAAGTGTCATGGTTAACTTAAAAGCCTTTAGACCATCGCTGCCCTTTGAGATAGAGATGTGTTTGTTTTTGGTTGAGAAAAGGTTTCAACATTTGTCATATGACTTACTGGTCCAGTGGAAAAGGAGAGTTCTATTTGGTAACAGTTCTAGTGGTCATGGACCACCAAACCAGTGGGAATTTTGAGCCCTGTCGATTGAGTTTGACATTTTCTTTGACATTTTGATGACCATGACCTAAGGTCATTTTCTGATCAAAGTCGTCAGATTTTGTACATATGGTATTTGCCTCAGATCATGCACAGATGTTCTTACTTGTTAATAATCCAAGGGAGGTTATTGAAGACCACAGAAGTAATGTGTTCATTTTGTTGTTAAACATCTTTTGCTGGAATCTGCTCTCAAGATGAAACCTGTGGTCTTTTGCCCAGGGCTGTACAGCTTTTCTTGGAAGGGGGTGGACATCTGGAGGATGTGCTGTGTAGTCTGTTCTGTGCTTCAAATTGTCATGGGGCAGAATTGGGATACATTTTCTGGTTTGGTCAGTTGGTTCTGAGACTGTAAATACCACCAGTTCTGGACTTGACAGCCAGTGGCAGATCTCTTATGGATCTGGTGTACAGAGACCTGGTGATGTCCTCACCTCTGTGTGAGTGACTTTGTTTTCTTGTTGCTCTTCTCCTGCACTAAGCTTTGCCGTCCTGTCTGCTTCTTATTTCCTTGGATACTACAGTGTGAGGGCATCAACTGTGTGTGTTCGTGTCTGCCATGCTGTTTATCATGTTGAGTTCATGAGTCAGGGCTTAAGCTCTGAAGTTTGTGCAGTGGAGGCCTGTTGGTAATGCTGCTGCTTGCTGTTGTGTTTGGATAATATTGCATGTCCCAGCACCACCTCTCCAGATTGTATATGTGGCTGACATGCCCGTCAAGGCTTTCTGGGTATATTTCTTTGCGCATAGCTATGTCAGGGCTCGCTTACTTGCATCACCTTGTGTTTCTTTCGTTGTGAGGAAAGATGCTGGGGTTTGGATAGTGTCATTTTCTAGACTGCTTTGTGAGGGTGGAGGGCTGTGTGGATATCTTTGGGAAGTTGTGGTATGGGAAGTTGTGGTACAAGGCCATTAATGAACAGTATGAGAAGAGTTGTGCCCATAGCATTAGTCTGAAGTTTGTGTGACATTCACTAAAGTGCAAATCATTTTTATTGTACATTCTGATCTGTTTGCAGGAAAGGGGACTACCACAGGTATCTGGCAGAATTTGCCACAGGAAATGACAGAAAAGAAGCTGCTGAGAATAGTTTAGTCGCCTACAAAGCCGCCAGTGATATCTCCATGACAGAATTGCCTCCCACACATCCCATCCGCCTCGGCTTGGCGCTCAACTTCTCAGTATTCTACTACGAGATTTTAAATTCCCCCGACCGGGCATGCCGCTTGGCCAAGGCAGCATTCGATGATGCAATTGCTGAGCTGGATACATTGAGTGAAGAGAGCTATAAGGATTCAACATTGATAATGCAGTTGCTGCGGGATAACTTGACGCTCTGGACATCAGACATGCAGGGAGAGGGTGAGTAGTCATGTGTGCTAATCCTGTTCTCAACAGAAACAGTTCCATGTTAGTGTGATAGGCAGTGGTGTATGATTTGCAAGGAATGTTATTAGCCTCCTCGGTTTGAATGTGCATGAATTGCTTTAAATGTTTAGGATAGAAGACTTTCGCATATGTATCAGGAGCAAATGGCCCCCTTAATTGTATTTATCTTCTAAACGGTGATGACACTGAGAAAATTGCTTGTCTGGAGCACAAGTAGGACTATCTAGCCAGCCGAAATACATTTAAAGTTCTAGGCTTGTTATTCTGTGTGTGTTTAAGCTGCCAAAATATATAAAAATGGTGACATACTGCCATTACCAACAGAGGCTGCTGTTAAGGAGAAATGAACACTTACTGGCTAACTCGGTCACAGATTGGTCATGGGTTGAAAAACCACAAATTACCCCAAGAAAATTTGGATTCCTACATCAAAACAGATCACGATGAACATGGATGTCAAAGGAGACAGGGAAAATAGAAAATCTGAAATGGGAAGGGGTCCTTGGGTCACTGATGACTGCAACAGTTGAAGTGAACTTCAATTGAACTTTGAAGTAATTCAAACTGACATGGCTGTTAATGTTATGCAGTGTCCAGTCAGTGTGAGTTTTCAATGGCATGTGTGTTGCATTCTTGATAAAACAAAGGACTTTCCTAATCTAAACATAAGCAGCTAGCTGTTTGGGAGCCTTTTGACAATACCTGCATTTGGAAGGAGAGCTGGACTCTCCAGCAAATCAGTTTAGTAGCTAGCTTGGATGTCTTTTAGCTTCTTTTGCTCAGTGATTCATATGAGCCTTGGTGCTCAGTGCTTATGAAAGATTGGAAGGTCATGGGTTGGAATTCCATTAGTTTTGTGGGTTTGAACAATAAAAAATATTTTAGCCCAGAGGGATTTACTTGGACTGTTTTATGGATGGGGAAATTGGGGTTGCATTAACACAGGTGTTGTGCAGTTTTGAATGTCATGTGTTTTTAGATCATGACATGTAATGCGTTTAAGCAAAAATTGTAGGGCTAGTTTCCCGGCTAGCCGCGGACACAAATCCGAAAAGGATTACACTCACAGCAGTGCCTTCACCCAGCTGTGCTTGAACTGTCCGTCCGCCTTGCCCAAATTTTCAGTAACTAAAAGTAGCAGTCTGTCATGACCTGATCAGCACTTTTACTGATTTTACTTTGGCCTGGATTTTTTCCTGATAGTGATAGCATTAGTTTTCTTTCTTTTCCTTTATTGCCCTGATATAACGTATCAGTTGACAGGGCGTAAAACACCAATTTACTTACTTCCTTTTCCTTTTCTCCCTCTGTCTCTAAAGCAGCAACAAGAGGAAACAAAAGTCACTGTTGTGACAGATGCTGAGAACTGCTAGAGCCAATTCTCTCTCCCTCTGTTACACATACACACACCTGCACATACACACACACACACACACACACACAGAGATTTGGTCTTAGTGCCCTTGCAGTAGGCCTGCCAACAACAAATGAGAAGTAATATTGCTGATACCATTTGCTAGAAGTTGTTTGTGTCATGCAAGAGGGGCATTCACTGAATTTTATTAGCACCAGTAGATGTGTTAGCTCTAGATCTTGAGTGAAGGAACCCGGGCAGAATCAGTTGTAGGAGATGCTCTTTGGAATGGTGGGACCTCATGTAGGGGACAGCAGCTGGATCATTTTGAAGAATGTGGGGTTTTAGCTAGCCAGGAGTCAGACAGCGACCTAGCTATCACTATCGACAGCATATAACCACAGTGTACTGGAATCTTGTGGTGTGCAATTCCCAGTGCTTAATTTTTATTGACAGATCGCAAAAATGAGCAATTTTGACCTGCCATCGTCAGTGTTAACTAATGCTACAGAGAGGCTGGACCTACCTATTTAGAAGTGACTCAGGTAAAGAAGCAGTAGTCCTTTTTGTTCATAGGAATGCAATAAAAGACTGCCCTTTTTGGGTTATTTATTCTTGAGTGTTTTTTTTTTTTTTTTTTAACATTTGAAAGTCCAGTATACTGTGAGTGCTGCCATCTTGATGACAGTCTGTGGCATCATGAACATGGCATGCTTGTGTGGCAGAAGTGCATGTTTCATCATGAACCGTTCTTGTGTGAATTTCTGTTGGTAAAGGGCAAACCATCATGGATGTGTCTGGTGGAGCTTAGAGTTCAAAGTAAACAGTACTTCTGTGGCATGAACAGGGTTACAAATACACAGAAAAAGCATGTTTTTAATGGAAAATAACCCCCTCTTGTGTAATTGCTCAGACAGATGCAAAAAAGTGCAGATCTGTATGACAGAATGCATTTTAATTCAAGGCTTTAAAGCAGTCTCTTTCTCCCTTGGTCTCTGTCTCTCTGATATCGGGGTGTGGTTTGAAGTCAGTTGATAGAACTTTGACAGCTGCCAGGGTGGGTGACACTAAATGAGGTCGGTGGTTGTTCACTGCCAGTGTCTGCTTCCAGCCACATTACTAGTTTCCTGCCTTTCATTTGCATGCGGGACGAACTGCATCTCACAGCTCAAGATTGTGCAGATGTTATTTATTTATTCTGGTTGTGATGACCATTCGAAACTAGTTCCTTCCACTAGTTCTGAGCCAGTTGACAATAATTTACCAATTTAAGAAGGTAAACAAGCGAGGAATCTGTCCATCTGCAGTAGCCATGAGAGGCAGGATTTTACCTGTCACTAATGTCAGTGTGGTGTTCATTGTCATATTTGGGTGCGCACATTTTTTAAAAGATGCGTTTTCTGTATGTTTTTGTTATGTACAATTGTAGAAAGCCTGTGAGTGAAAATAATTGCTTATTTTCAAAAAAATTGTCGGCTTGCATCTTGGCGCTGGGCCCCCATTAGTGCATTTAATATCTAAATTTAGGCGTACAATGTAATGATTGTATGTGGTTTGGTTTATACATTTGAATAGTCTTTCTGCTGTTTATTAGCTTACTGCATAGTATCCCTCAAAACCGACCCACAAGTGTAATCTTCCCCCCCCCCCCCCCCCCCCCCCCCCAAACAAGTTTTATTGTAGTTCTTGTTATTTACCATACTCTTATTTATAGTCTCTCACCTTGATGGGCAGAGATGTTTAAAAAAAAATAAAATAATCAGTTGTGGGGCATTTTTGTTGTAGTCCTGGCCTCTTTTCTTATCAGATTCTTGTCTGTCATGGTCAGCTTCCAAAATTGTCCAGCTGTCTTGTTTTTTTCTCTTGTAAGAAATGGAGGATTTCTGGTTAACAGAAGATGGTTTCTTTGGTGAAATGGTAAACACACACATGTCTTATAGTGTACAGCTGGTCTTCTGGTACAAAATTTGATATGTGCATTGCTGCATATCTGTTATGAAAGTTGCTTTTTATTTTTTTCCCTTTCTCCAAAAACTGAATTCTTTGTAAGACTGATGGCAAACATAAGATGTTGGATGTTGTCAGTTGTCACAAGGCCGGAAAACACAGACTCCTCATACTATGTCATAGTCTTATTCTGCCCATGTTGGTCAATGCTGTAGGTATATTTGACCTTGGGCACAAAGGTAGGCAGTCCTTTGTCTCTTACATCACATAGCTACCTCTTTGATCAGTGTCCTCATTGGATAACTTTTGTAACGGTGGAAATGTTTTACCTTCTTTTTTGTATGTTTGGAAACTGTCTTGATTTGAATATTTTATGTTTCAGCTACTGAGGAACAGACAGCCCAACAAGTCCAGGACATAGAGACGGAACAAGACGGGTCCTAAGGATGGGATCAGCGCTTTAGTACTCCAAATTTAAACATGTTTGTAATTTTCTTACCAAACTGCTCTATGTTGAGACCTGGCCCTGATCTGAGTGCAGCCACTTGTCTGTTGACTGTCGCTGGCATTGGTTGCGATCATCATGTAGTAAGATGATAGTACTCATCACTTGTTTTATCTAACCAAATTCTTTAGTGAATTTTTGAAAGCCATTTTCAAGGTTAACAAATGCAGTTTGAGTGAGTATTCCAAGAAGTAAAATGATGAATAATCTGTATTTCAGTTTGCAGCTTTTGCTTTCCTCTAGATCTAAGCTGTTGCATGCAATTCCTATTTTCCAGCAGGCGTGATTTTTACTGAAACTTATACCTGCACATGGTGCAATTCTGGCAGGAAAAAAAGGTTAATGTTGCATATGTATCACATTTCCAGTGTCAAAACCAATGCCATTGACAGGTCCAACATTCGATCCACGTACGTGTTTCAACATGTTTCAACAGTCACTTGTGTTTTCTCTTAAATGTCATAATTGCTGTGAGAAAAAAGACATTGTGACAGATGACAGAAGTGTACCGGCAATTGCCGTCTGAATGAAGAAACTACCACCTGACATCCTCTGTGGACCAAGCAACGAGTCTTTCACCTAGAGCTGCGGTTCAGTGAAGGAGTTTCTTACTAATCTGTATGGCTTTCAAGGGGATGCGTACGACTTTGGAAGGTATGCTGAAAGCCACAATTTTTGTTTGTGTCTAGCAAACAACCGGTTTTTCTTTCAAGTGGACAAACGTACTTGTATGATGTTTTATTTTCTGTTTAGAGGTTCTGAGTGAACTTTTTTTTTTTGCCACAAAAGATTTGTATGTACAAGTTTCAACATTTAATCACTTAACGTATAATTGACCCTGTTTATTTTTTCATATAGTTCGCTGACTTCTAGGAATGATAGTGATGTTCATCTTTTTTTTTTTCTGTTGAATTTGTCTCCCCTCAGGATTTATTGCAGTTTTTAAGGCACTTGACAAAAAAAAAAAAAAAAAATTCAAAAAGATGCGGTCACAAGTGGGCCTGCAGCTGTTTCCCCTTCCCCTCCAAGTATGTGCCACTGGTCTCTGGCTGTCTGCTGTGTTTGACCTCTGCTCTGTCCTTTTGCCCTCTGCCCTCTTTGCGCTGCACCTCTCTGCGGGAAGCGTTGCTGCAGCAGCATTGCTGTCTTTGTGTTGTGATCACACTTGGATGTATTGACCATCACTGTAGCCATCTCTAGTGGGCTAGACCTCCATCTAGGACTATTATGTAACTTTATAATAAACATGTCATGCTTAACATAAATAAAAGTATATTCAAGTGCAACGTTGCTTTTGTGTCTGCTGTTCTTTGCATGCCAGATTCGTTCTTTTAATGGATGTGTCCTTTGGGTGTATTTCTTTGAAGAAACTCTTAAGGCCTTGTATTGTAGGAGTCACTCGTGCATGTTGTCTGCATTTTGTACTAATCCCTGATTAGTATTTGATATTCCAGTTTCTGTCAGGTGTTCCCCCCCTCCCTCCCCAACCCATCCATTGCTGATATTTTGCTCTTAGTTTCTACCTGATCCTGTTGACTGTTTGAGTACTGAGTACTACTAACCTTTTGCAGTTAGTTGCATGATTATATATTTTTATTAGATTATTGCTATCATTGTTGAGGAATATTCCCTCCACATAATAGTGGTGATTCAGCTTTCAAAACTGCACATAGATCAACTTAGTTCCAAGTAGAAATTTTGCCAGGTTGATGGGTTTGTTGATTAGTAAGTAATCTTCTGGAGGGGATTTAAAACAGCCAGAAAAAGAAAACCACTGTCTCATTTCTGTTGTGAAGGAAGGTGACTGATTTTTTATTGGAGTCAGAAAGCTCAACAATGCTGCATGCCCCATTGTAATGAAATTCTTTTCGTCTGTGCGAAAGTTGACCACTGACAGGGCGCTGGTCCACATGATATGTCTTGAAAGCTGTTTATGTTATTTATGTTTCTCGTAACAGTAGCCTTGCATTTTTTTCTACACATTAATTTCATGATTGAAAACTTATCATTTGCTTTGTGAATAAAGTGGTGATGTAAACATGCTGGTAATTCACCTGATGTGAGTATGAATGTAACTGGAGAATCCGCTGGCTTTTCATATTGTCACAGTGTGAATTGTAACTCCATGTTCCACTGGTTTGTCCCATTGTCGTGACGGGCCTTTGGTTGCAAGTGCTCATCACCTGAATAAATAGCTTTGTTTGCCACTCATGCACTTGACTTTATTTCCAAACATTGCACACTGAATTGCCTTTTTTGTTACAGGTATTAGGATATATCCAAGGAAATGTACTGTGCAAAGTGGATATATCAGCCCCCCCCCCCCAACCAAAAGAAGAAGTAGTGACCTAATTCCAAGAGCAGCTAGTAGAGTTTTAGATGCATAGGAAATGTTGCTTTCTCCACTTGTAAAAAACAACAGCAACAAAAAAACTAGTACTGTTCCAGTGAGGACTTAGGATCAGTTCTGTTAAACACAGATTTCAGAGGTGTGACATTATTATTGAGGGGAGGGGAGTCATTTTCACAATCAGAAGAAAATTGTGCAGCTGATGGACAGAGTAGCTCTAGCTGTAATTTTCAGAATTGCCCCTGGCTGTAATGTGTTTAGAACATTGGATAATGAACAAACCTGCAGATCATAACTAGTTGACAGAAAATGTTACTGGTGACAAAACTTGACAATTAGGAATCGTTTTATTGATCACATAATGCATTTTAACTAAATGGGTTTCAGATAGTGACACCAGCAGCTTTTATGCATTTACAATTTGTGGACACAAATTGTTTTCACTTTTTAGACTGACACGTTTGTGCATAAGATGAAAGTATGTTAATATGAAGATGACATAAATGCCCACAATGCCACAGCATTAAGTAATAAGTGGTACTCCATATGATGACAAAACAAGCCCCTTCCCATAAGCAGGTAAATACCAACAACAAAAATTAATGCTGATTTGAGTTTGGAACATATGCTTGGCACCAGATATGTGACATTGAATAACCTGTTGAAAATAGTCCAGCCTAATCTGTATTTTTTATATTTATTTTTTACAGTGATTCATGCAAAAAATTGTGGATTATGGCAGAAAGTTGTGTTCAGCTTGATTCAGTCTTGTAACTAGGTCATCTATACCCAGATGTGAAGTCTTGTTTCTACAGCACAGTGAGCTCAACTCAGCTTAGCAAGCAGCGCTTTATGAGAATTGTCTGCTTTGTTATTCCTTAGAAATCGGCACGCTTACTCTTCAAAGGTAATGTGTTTGCATCTAATTCTGTGACGCTGTGCAAAAAGAACATTTAAGTTGAATAATCTGTTAAACGAAGAGTTGGTTCAAATGACGTTTTTTGTTTTTTTGGCTTCCAGTGTTTCATGTCAACATTGGCATTTTGTGTGTAAATAGCAAGTGTTGCATTACTGTTGAGAAGACTTAGGATGCAGGATCAGGTGTTTTGGCTGGACAATGATGCTGTACTGGTAATAAGCAAGATTTTTCACATTTGGCATAATTGTAACTTCAACTCCTTTTTCATTGTAGTTGGGTAGCCGTGACCTAATTTCAAGGTCACTGCGGTGCTAGAACTGAGAAGCCTAGACGTGCTGCAGTTGGTTTGCTTTGGGCAAGTTTGTAATCTATCAAGTTAAGTCTTACGCCTGCTAATGCACCTGGGGAAGGTCATGCACAAAGGAGACAGTGGACATGCTCCTTGGTTAAGAGCTTTGAAAGTTGGCTGTTTGTCAGAGAAACAGACATGAAAGATTTCATGCTTTGCATAATAACCTTTATTGGCTCAACACCTGCATACTATCATCAGTGGTCTTCGTGTTTTCCAAGTCGCAACAATGTTTGAAAGTTTAATGTTCTTGATAAATTCTCCAGTTGAGTTCAAATTTGGCCAAACTGATTATTTGTTATGAACCCATTGGCTTTAGTGACCTTTTGCATTTGCCACAACTGAAGTTTAATGTTAACATTTTTTGGATGTTGGTGAAGCAGTTTGAGCTGGCTTAATTTCAATTGAAGGTTTTGTGTTTGTACTGGATTTGGTGACTTGACCCATTTTAAGGTATGAGAATAGTGAGAGAGAAAAAAAAAACTTTTCTGTTTTGAATGCAAATTTATGGCTTTAAATTATTTCACATGGACGTTTGAGTGCTTGTCCCTTTGTTGCGCTGTGCATGTACAGTTCAGAGTGGCCATGTTATGATTGGGACTGCTCTGTATATAACCATTGTGGCTTGTCTGCCAACACTTCACAATTCAGGTAGGATGAGGACTTGCACATTGGTACAAAGTTCTAACACGAAACTAAACCCATGTATTAAGATGAAACGATCATCACTGTAATCAATGTATTCAATATTTATGGTACTCCTGACAGAACAACATATAAACTTTGACAGCCCCGTTAAAAGAGTGAAGAAGAAAACCAAGTTTCTTTCAGCATTTATACTTGAGACAGCCATGCCAACAATCCACACCAACATACACAACATCGTCCATTCTCGCAACATTGCATATCAACGTTCAAACATGATGCATAATATTGACCTTTTATTATTATTATTGCCATGCCTGCACAGTCACACCCAAGTGAAATGACGAGACTCCTACTTGCTCCCTTCTTTCTGGAATTCTGTGCTCGTTTGCCTTTGCCTCCCCGCTGGTCTTTCTTTCCAGTCTTTTGGCCTTTCTGTCTTTTGGCCGAGGCTTTCTGTGACCGCTGGTCTTTCTTCATGCGGGGGTCCACCACTTTGAATCGTCCTTTGACCCCCTGGGGTCTGTGAACCCTCTTCCCAATGCCTTTCTTGGCCACAACGTACGTCGTCTCCGGCTTCTTCTGGCCCAGCAGCCCAGCTTTCTTGTAAATGCTGCACACACAATAGAAACGAGGACAAATAAATTGCAATGTAAATTTTTTTTTTTTTTCCTGCATGGAGAAAGGTTCTGTGGTGGCACACGCACATCATTCACAACTTCTGACATTTAGAACTGCTTCAAAGGCAACATGGGGGGGGGGGGGGGGGGGGGGGGGGGGGGGGGGGGGGGGGGGGGGGTCCAGTTGCATAAATACCATCTGGAACGGAACTCGGCAAAAGTTGAATGGATTGCAGGATATGCAGAGATACTG
>OY757552.1:12667455-12749955 GCA_963584105.1 Alviniconcha strummeri
CTCAAAGTTGCGTGATACTGCGTGCGCGTTTGTCCACATCTCAACTGGAAGGCCCGCTGGCGAGCCTGCTGAGCAGTCCCGTACACTGACGTCATTCCTGCATGATGTTGTTGTTGTTGAAGCTTTACGTCCACAGAAACCGTAGGCTTATTAGGGACGGAAGCCCAGGACGGCCACCTCGTATGTTCACACAGCTCCTGAGCTCTGCTGCATGATGGTTGGCTGAGTGTTGCTTTACGTCCACAGAAACCGTAGGCTTATTAGGGACGGAAGCCCAGGACGGCCACCTCGATGTTCACACAGCTCCTGAGCTCTGCTGCATGATGGTTGGCTGAGTGTTGCTTTACGTCCACAGAAACCGTAGGCTTATTAGGGACGGAAGCCCAGGACGGCCACCTCGATGTTCACACAGCTCCTGAGCTCTGCTGCATGATGGGTGGTTGAGTGTTGCTTTACGTCCACAGAAACCGTAGGTTTATTAAGGACGGGAACCCAGGACGGCCACCTCGACTTTCACACAGCTCCTGAGCTCTGCTGCATGATGACGTTTCCAGCAGATTTATACGGCGGCACACTAAGTGCACGGGGAACGGAAGAAGCCAACGAGCATCAGGGGCCTCTCCACAGGACTGGTACAGAGACAAAAATATGGACACACGGCAGTTTTTGACTCCATTTTAGCTTCTGCCTGAAAAACAACAACAAAAACAATCTGCGCCCAGCGGTCTGTGTCAGTGACGTCATGAACAAGGCCAGCCTGTGTGGCAAAAGTATAAAATACGTCACGAGCCAACCTTTATTATTCTTTTCTGTTTAGGGTGTGCTTAACAAACCAGACCGGCTGTGTTGGTTTTTTACCTGTGGCACGTGAGGAGGTAATCAGAATGATAGCTAGGCCTCGAACAGGTAACACTCAAATAAGCATGCTGCTTTTGTGTTTCCTACTTAGTTGCTGAACTTACGGTTACGATGAATGAATACATTTTGTTTAAACCATAGGCCTCGCATACCGGACGAGGTGTGTTGGTTTTCTGCCTGTGGTGTGGTAATCAGTCTGATAGGCCTCGCATACCAGACGGGGTGTGTTGGTTTTCTGCCTGTGGTGTGGTAATCAGTCTGATAGGCCTCGCATACCAGACGGGGTGTGTTGGTTTTCTGCCTGTGGTGTGGTAATTAGACCGATAGGCCTCGCATACCGGACGAGCTGTGTTGGTTTTCTGCCTGTGGTGTGGTAATTAGACTGTGTTGGTTTTAATGGCGGGCGGAGGGGGGTAGGCAATAAGACTGACAGACCTAACAAACCAGACGAACTGTGTTGGTTTTGCTGGCTGTGGCGTATGTGTGTGGTGTGGGGCAATAAGACTGATAGGCCTCGCAAATCAGACGGGCTGTGTTGGTTTTACTGGCCGTGGCGTGTGGAGGGCCAATTAGACTGCTATAATAGGCCTAACAAAGCAGACGGGCAGTGTGGATTCGCTGGCTACGGCAGCGCGTGAGGGGCGAGTGCAAGTTGCGGAGCGCGCCAGCCGCCTGACTGTCACTGCAACACCGACCCCACGAGGCCAGGCCTGCCTGACGCACAGGCACCTGACAAGTCAAGCGCCGTCGAGAATTAAAATCAGGGCAACAGCAGCCCGACAAAACACCGTGAAAAGACTGAATGTGCGCTAGCAGAAGGCGGAAACGACCCAGGGAAACGAACAGGTACTCGTAAAACAAGCTGGAATAACTGACCCAGGGAAACGAACAGGTACTCGTAAAACAAGCTGGAATAACTGACCCAGGGAAACGAACAGGTACTCCTACAACAAGGCCGAACAAACGACCCAGGAAATGAGCAGGTACTCCTACAACAAGGCCGAACAAACGACCCAGGAAATGAGCACGTACTCCTACAACGAGGCCGAACAAACGACCCAGGAAATGAGCACGTACTCCTACAACAAGGCCGAACAAACGACCCAGGGAAATGAGCAGGTACTCCTACAACAAGGCCGAACAAACGACCCAGGGAAATGAGCACGTACTCCTACAACAAGGCCGAACAAACGACCCAGGGAAATGAGCAGGTACTCCTACAACAAGGCCGAACAAACGACCCAGGGAAATGAGCAGGTACTCCTACAACAAAGCCGAACAAACGACCCAGGGAAATGAGCACGTACTCCTACAACAAGGCCGAACAAACGACCCAGGGAAATGAGCAGACTGCACGAAAGCCAGATGGGACAGACTGAAGCCCCATTAACAACGTATGAAACGAAAGCGTTAGAGAGAAAGAAACCAAAATCGATTCATCAGCAGAGACAGTCGCACTCGATATACTCTTTCACAAGGTGTTTTAACAGCATTATGTATTCTTGAATATGTGCCCTTCTTAATATTAGTGACTGAAGTATCTCGCGAGTCTTAAACACACAAAGGGACACGTACGTTTTCTGGCTTACAAATGTGTGTGTGTGTGTGTGTGTGTGCGTGCGTGCGTGTGAGACAGAGAGAGAGAGAGTTGTGTTTGAGTGTGTATGGGGGGGGGAGGGGGGGGGGCACAGAGAAACGAAAAACTGTTGTTGTTTTTTAAATACATAATTATGTGGCAATAAAGATGAAAGGAACTGAATGCGGGAACAAGAGGGAAGCGGGGGGAGTTTGTATGATTTCAGTTAGAAGGTGGTGGTGGTGGTGGTGTGTGTGTGGGGGGGGGGGGGGGGGGGGAGGGTCAGTGCAACCAGCGGCTGTACGGCAGTGTCGGCCGCCTAGTGACAGCCAGCATGCGACGGCGACGGCATTTTATTGATCTGCCGCCACTCTCCCCCCACCCCCCCCCCCCCCACTCATCTTCCTCCCCGCCGCCCTTGCTATCCTCCTCTGTCCACGCTGGCTGCAGCGCCTGACTCCACTTGCCCCCCCCCCCCCCCCCCCCCACACACACACACTCACCGCCCACTCCCTAACTTCCCCGGCGACCCCCATGTCCACCCCCTCAGCTATCCGCCATGCTAATCGCCCTGTTTACGGCACTGGCCTGTTTGTCTCGCATTTATTATGTCCATGTAAACTTCATCTCTTTCTTATCGACCCAGTTCCCTCCAGCACAGATGAGGGCACGTGTTGTGCATCAGCTCAGACAGACAGACAGACATGCAGACAGAGTCCTTTTTCTGCCATTCGGCTCTACACTATCTTATTTTTTTTATATAATATGTATTTTTCAGGGGTTGATCTTGTCATCTCCGTCAGCACAGGTTGCCAGTATGTTCGCCGTAAGCTTCATCTGCTTCTGGTACTAGGACTGTATTGCTGTTTTTCCACTGAATGCAAGTCCACTGAGCCTACAGGCTGGCTTGTCTGTGGTAGTGAGTGAATGAGTGTATTTTGAATGTATGTGTGTTTACGGTGTGTGTTTTGAATGTATGTGTGTGTTTTGAACGTATGTATGCATGTATGAGTGAGTGCACGTGTGTGTGTGTGTGTGTGTGTGTGTGTGTGTGTGTGTGTGTGTATGCATATTTGTGCACATACACGCCAGTATGTGCATGTGTTACTATGTGCATGCGTACGTGCGTGCTACCCCAACGGCAAAACAATTTTAACTTACATGGAGTACACAAGTAACGTGGCCAGATCTGATCTTGAACTAGGCACAGTGAAAACTATCTCAGCAAAACAGTGAAAAATATCTCAGCAAAACTCGGCATTACTCAAGGGTGAGCCTCATCATAACTGGTCTTTTTGAAGAAATGCTTTCATGAAAGACTGGTCATGTCACCTCTCAACTTCAGGAAACTAACCAGCGGATTTGTATCTTAGAAACCAGGGAAACCAGCTGCGACCTCTATGACAGGATTGTAAGTAACTGGATTTTCTCATGCTGTCAGCAGCTCCTTCAGGGTCACCTCTAGACCAACACACGCTGCCACAGAGGTCAACACACATGCTGAACTATTCTCGTGTACCTGAAAGTGAGAGCTACAAACTCGGCCCAAACACAAATACAAGTCACAACACAGGGAGAATGGTAACAGGCCAGAAAGGCTCCACTCCCTAAACAGGCATTAGAAAACACCACCACCAGAGCCTGAGCCAACCGATCCAGCAGTCACCATTTCATGATCCCTCACTGGCAGCCTCTTGCAGAAACATGCATTTTCTGGAAAATATTCTTTTCTTCTCAGTACTACTTCCTCTTGTTGATACTGGGGGTGGTTTAAAAAAAAAAAATACAGGGGGTGGGATGGAGGGTCTAGTGGACAAACTTCACTGCCTCTTGCAAGACTTTTTCTTTGAAAGATGAAGCGAGGCGACTGTGGGGAAAGGGTGTGGGAAGGGGACTGTGGGGAAAGGGTGTGGGAAGGGGACAGGGGAAAGGGTGTGGGAAGGGGACTGTGGGGAAAGGGTGTGGGAAGGGGACTGTGGGGAAAGGGTGTGGGAAGGGGACTGTGGGGAAAGGGTGTGGGAAGGGGACAGGGGAAAGGGTGTGGGAAGGGGACTGTGGGGAAAGGGTGTGGGAAGGGGACTGTGGGGAAAGGGTGTGGGAAGGGGATTGTGGGGAAAGGGTGTGGGAAGGGGACTGTGGGGAAAGGGTGTGGGAAGGGACCACCACACTGGCCCCAGTCATGGAAGACGTGCAAGTAAAGCAAGCGATGAAGAGTTCAGCAGCTGTTCAGGAACTTCAAGCACACAAGGAACTTCCTCCTGCTACACATAGACATGGAGTGCAAACAACATTAAGACAAAGGCTCACCTTCTTCTTCTTCCTGGCCCTCGCCTCGGCAAGCTTTTTGATTGGCCGAGCGTCAATGGCACGCATCTTCATCATGTACTCCTGCACCTCTTCCTGCAACACAAGAAATATGACATGAACACTCACTCACTCAAAGAGTTAAACATGAACAAGATCTACTCAGCACTGCTTCTTTTTCTCTCTCTATAACTTAAGCATCACTACTCTGCCCAGTCCAATACTAAATCAACAGTGGAGTTGAACTGAATTAAAACATGTTACCCTCTTAAAATGTCCCTATCTGCCACATACCCACACAAAAACTTTTATCTAAACAGATTATGAATGAATGAATTAGTATACAGCGCTTAGAAGCTTCCACAGAAAATAATGCCTGTTCAAAGTGTCAGGTGCACACAAGATGAACGTTTTCACAAGCTAAAAATACCTGAACAATAACACAGCTCACACATACCTTCCCAGAAAACCCCAAATAAAGACAGAAGTATACATATACTGGGGTGGGCAGGAAAAAATAAAATCACATTTACAAAGTTTTACATGAGCACAGAGACAGAGTAGAAAAGATTTATTTCTGCCCATGCTAAAATTGTACATGAAAATTTGTCTCTCTGCTGCACATAATGTAAACTGTAAACTCCAGTCAACACACACACAGGCATCCATGTACACACACAAAGTACAGGGCAATCATTCAGCTGTTCTACAGGTAAATCCTTCCTCCCAAACGTTCATTAAATATCACACAGAAATAAACAATCACAATACATACCAAATTTAAGATATGAAGGGGGGGGGAGATAAGTTACCTTGGTGACTGGCATTTGTCTGTGGCAGTGTTTCTTCTCATCTCTGGAAAACCAGTCAGGTAAGTCCTCCTCTTCACCCTTCATGTACCTGTTGAAATGCACACTCATAAGACCAATGAGATGTTGCAATGAAAACCCCTGTGCTGTTGCAATGAAGGTTCCCAAGCTATTGCAATGAAAGGTCACTGGCTGTTGCAATGCAATCTTCAAGCTATTGCAATGCAAGGTAATCAGCTGTTGTAATACAATCCCCAAGCTATTGCAATGCAAGGTCATCAGCTGTTGTAATACAATCCCCAAGCTATTGCAATGCAAGGTCATCAGCTGTTGTAATACAATCCCCAAGCTATTGCAATGCAAGGTCATCAGCTGTTGTAATACAATCCCCAAGCTATTGCTATGCAAGGTCATCAGCTGTTGTAATACAATCCCCAAGCTATTGCAATGCAAGGTCATCAGCTGTTGTAATACAATCCCCAAGCTATTGCTATGCAAGGTCATCAGCTGTTGCAGTGAAAATCCCCAAGCGATTGCAAGGTCATCAGCTATTGCACTGGAAATCCCCAAGCTGTTGCAATGAAAGTCCCCAAGCTACTGAAGGTAATCAGCTGTCGCAAAAAAAATCCCCAAACTGTTCCCATGCAAGGTCATCAGCTGTTGCAATGAAAATTCCCAAACTGTTGCAATGCAAGGTCATCAGCTGTTACAATAAAAATCCCCAAGCTACTGCAATGCAAGGTCATCAGCTGTTGCAGTGAAAATCCCCAAGCTACTGCAATGCAAGGTCATCAGCTGTTGCAGTGAAAATCCCCACGCTACTGCAATGCAAGGTCATCAGCTGTTGCAGTGAAAATCCCCAAGCTACTGCAATGCAAGGTATTCAGCTGTTGCAGTGAAAAAACCCAAGCTACTGCAATGCAAGGTATTCAGCTGTTGTGATGAAAATCCCCAAGCTACTGCAATGCAAAGTCATCAGCTGTTGCAGTGAAAATCCCCAAGCTACTGCAATGCAAGGTCATCAGCTGTTGCAGTGAAAATCCCCAAGCTACTGCAATGCAAGGTCACCAGCTGTTGCAGTGAAAACCCACAAGCTACTGCAATGCAAGGTCAACAGCTGTTGCAGTGAAAATCCCCAAACTACAGCAACGTAAGGTCATCAGCTGTTGCAGTGAAAATCCCCAAGCTACTGCAATGCAAGGTATTCAGCTGTTGTGATGAAAATCCCCAAACTGTTGCAATGTAAGGTAACCAGCTGTCGCAATGAAAAAACCCAAATTGATTCAATGCAAGGGCACCAGTTGTCGCAATGAAAAAAACACCCCAAAAAACGAAGCTGTTGCAATGAAAATCAATACTATCATGCGGTGGATGATAAAAATTTAAAAAATGGTCACACACGAGGTCCTCTCACCATATGGAATACATTTGTCAATGTGCAACTGCATACACCAGGCGACACTGCTGAGTATTCAGCATGGGAATGAATGCTACAAAAACAAATATTACGAAGGAAGGGTGGAAATGGGGTGATTGTTACAAGCAGTTAAAACATCTGCATGTATATAATTCAAGAAGCAGTTCTCCAGTTCCATTGTCCAGTGTGTCTCTTTCAGCTATCTCTCAAGCATGCAATACTTTGTCTCTTTCTATTACATCTCAGACATGCAATACCTTGTCTTTTTCTATTACATCTCAGACATGCAATACCTTGTCTCTTTCTATTACATCTCAGACATGCAATACCTTGTCTCTTTCTGCTACCTCTCAAGTAGTAAAATACTAAGTGACTCAAATTCCATTAAAAAAGGAAAAGAATTTCATGTTTAAAGCCCGTTCTTAATTGGGCGAATGTTTCTTTGCGAACCTAGTTGGAAGTATTTGGCGAACCAAGCTGGTTCTTAATTGGGCCAACTTTTCTTCGCGAACCTAGTTGGAAGTATTCTTCGAAGCTATATTCAGGGTCCAAAAAGCTTCACTCAACATGTTCTGGGAACATTCACCCTATTGGATGATCATTGCCTCTGATTGGCTAAGAGCAGAGCTCTCCTGTGGATGAAGAAAAAACAAAAATAAAAACGGATGACGGTGTCGCTAGGTTCTTCACTCGCTTCGGAGGGAATTTGTTTATTTGTTGACTTGTGGGAGGCACAGCCCTGTCTCAGAGACCCAGAATGAGATAGTAGTGAGTTGAATTACCCTACGAGGGATGATTAAAGTATATTGACTTGACTTGACTTTAGCCTAAATTTTCAATCATGCTGTCTGCTGCAAGTTCAGGCCGAAGCTTGTATCTCATTACAAGCCAGTTGAGAATGAAGTAAAGTTTGGACTGTCCGAACCATATTCAGCGAACTAAAAGTTCAATTAAGAAACGAATCATAGTTCGTCAAAGTGTCTGAAGTATGTTCAGGCGAACAAACATTCGCCCAGTTAAGAACGGGCTTAAGGGAGATAACTTGCAATTTTATGGGCCACTGCTGAAGTCAGGCTCAGGACTCAAAGCAGGCTATGGTAATACTCAGTTAAAAACTCTCTCTGTCACCCCCAGCTGCATTATTAGACACTCTCTCAATCACCTTTGACCACCATACTCTCACCTGTGGTATCCGCTCTCTATAATCTCTCGCCGCCGCTTCTTGGAATGCACCATGGCTGTCCCCATGGCCAGGCCCACTGGGTTCAGCTTGAGAGCCTCCCTGTCCACCGGCACTACCTCCACATCTGTCACAAAAAGGAACACACACTGAGAGCCTCCCTGTCCACCGGCACTACCTCCACATCTGTCACAACAAGGAACACACACCGACAGCCTCCCCGTCCACCGGCACTACCTCCGCATCTGTCACAACAAAGAACACACACACACTGTGGGCCTCCCTGTCCACTGACACTAATTCCACATCTGTCACAACAAGGAACAACACCCTGAAATATCTTCACATGCCTTTTAAGAATGGTTGTGACAAAGGACAACATGCAGTACTGTCTAGATCTCTCTAGGAGGCTGTGCAACGCCACCTAGAAGCCTGCGTGAAGCCAGCTCTCACTCAAAACACAAAAACACGCAATGCTGAGAAGGGTGTACTTGCAGAGCGAGGAGACCGAGAGACCAACAAACAGAGGGAGAAAGACAGACAGAGAATATCAGGCAAATCCAACATACCATCTTTGTTGACCTTTGAACCTCCAGATTTTGATTCTGAGGAGAAAGAAAGAAAAAGACAACTTTAAAAACACATATGCACACACAAAGAGACACAAAAGGGATACAACAAACAGAGGGAAACTGTGAGTGAAAGACTTTTGTTGCTGTTGCCTGTTCCAGAAAGGTCTCCTGTCGCTTCCATCAAAAAAGCACATTTTCCACTTCCACCACAAAACCTTTTAAAAAAAAATGCAACTACTGATACAGTGATAGTAAACACATCTGGCAGAAGCTCACTGTTGCCCGATTTGCTGTTGGTTCAGTGGCTTGCTGGGGATGAATGTAGGCCATGCACTAGACTTTGTGACAAATTCAAGCCTAGCAAGTTTGGTGGAAAAGGCTGGAGTGGTTCAGAAGACTGTCTGGACAAAACCCCACACAGACGGACAAGCGATTCCAATACTGAAGTCAAGAGGCTGACCTTCTGACCTCCTCTATGGTCTCTGAGGTTTGTATGCTCCATCTTCCAGGAGGACATGTTTCTGAGCAGGCAATAAATAAAAGGGCAAAGGCGCAGGGGTAAGGTAAGTGTGGAGAACAACGGTACCTGAATTTGAAGCCTGGATCTCTGACCCCAAATCATCATCATCATCTTCAGAGTCACTGTCATCATCGCCAGAGTCGTCATCATCATCACCTTCATTGTCATCGTCATGGTCACCACTGTCATCAACTGCAAAACTGACTCGCTTTTTCTTATCTGAAAAAGCAGAGCAAAAAGATGAGTCCAAGTCAAGGTTCTTAGCAATCTTACTGTAAAAGGTCCTTTGGATGAGACAATAAATGCACGCAAAAATGCGTATGCATATGCATGCAAAAAGATCACATATGCATGTTACAGACCCTGTAGTCTACGGCAGAATTCAGTGGATTATGAAAACATTAAAAACAACAGCAATAAAATGATGTGAAGTGTAGTTTGTCTGCTTGAAAATGGAGAACTGGGATACATAAAAGTGATCAATAATAAACAAACTTAAACTGCCGTGAGTAAGCTTAACCAGAAACAACCACTGACTGACACTGAGCAAACCTATTGAACTATTTAACATACTGGCACACTTTACTTTACACTTTACTAAACACACTCTGTCCATCCTTTTAAGAAAATGAACTGCTCCACGGGGACAAGAATGTGTTGTATTTTATCATCTTTCTATGGCAGCCTGTTCTCACTGATTTCTAAGCAGTTTATGCCTGGGGTTATATTCTGTTTAAATAAAACAGAAAGGAAAAAAAAGATCAGCATCACACACTTACACACATGCACCCACCCACCCCCATACATACTCACATATATGCACCAACCCTCACACAAATTATGTCACAAACACGGAAATGGACTGACCCAGCACAGTGCCGCCACGTTCTTCATAGTCAGCTGTCATGGCCTCCAGTTCTATGCCTTCATCTTCCTCTTTCTCCAAACCCTCAAAAGCATCCTGTGACAAAGCATGCACACACATATATATACAGTTTTTGTGTATGGTGACTTAACTGCAACCAATCACAATGTATGAAGGCTGGAACTGGCCAGAGCAAGAACAAGAAAAGTTGTGTGGTGAAGGAATGCCCCTCTCCCCCCTCCTGTCCAGGGATTTTTTGTTTTGTTGCGCAAGGTTATATAATTTGTGCAATCTGATTGGTGTGCAAAATTCAGTTCATTCAAAAGATGTTTTTGACTCCTGAATTTATTTTCATCCAGTGAGAGAGAAGGAGAGAGAGAGAAGAGACACACACACGCAACGCACACACATGGAGTAAGTAAGTTGGTGTTTTACGCCCAGTCAATGGTACAGTTATATCAGGGCGATCACACACATGGAGAAAGAACCACAGAATATACTGCAGTGTATGGCAAATCTATCAAGAGACACCTCAAACAGTAGATGCCCCAGAGATTGGATCACCAAATTAATTTTGCACATTATTTCCCCCCAAATCTGACACCAACAGTCAGCATGGGTCTACAGGTGTGCCAGCAACACTGCATGCGAGCAAGCAAGCGAGTGAGTGAATTTTTTTTACTCAGTTTACCATGCTGGTGCAATATACATCTCTAATACTTGTGGCAATGACATCAAAGACTCGTCTTTGGTGTAGTCTTTGATGTCATTGCCATGCTGGTTCAATGCATCTCTAATACCTGTATCATTGTCACAAGTATTAGAGATGCATTGCACCAGCATGGTAAACAGTACATTTTTTATTAACTGAATAGGATTTGGATTATATGATCCGATAATGCAGTGCAGAGCTGAATATGTATTAGTTAATATGATCCAGAGAATTTAACACTTTAAGTATGATAGTTAACAACGGCACAAATCTGGGTGTCAGTTGTGTCGTAAGACTGCGTATTCATTGCATTCAGTGAAAGCAGTGACTGACAATGGTGTTTTCATGTATCTAGCCCACCTTGCTAAACCAAGATGCTGTGCGCGAGCGATCGCGACTGTCTTTACTCTCCATCTCCACCACCAGGGGGTTGTTGTCTGTGACCTCATCGTCACCACTGAAACATGGCAAAACGTTTGCTACACACAAGAAACACTCTGACACGCAGAACAACTGTGTACTCAATGTGCTGAGAAACTAGCGGCTACACACCAAACTGCAGGATCTGCTCTTCACCCACATCCATCTGGGATGGTCCTTTGATGTGTCCCAGGGACGCCCTTCAACACCAAGGCATTCTGATTGGTCCCTGTAAACTCACCTCTGACCCTCTTCTCCATCTGCTTCTATCAGACTCTTCACCAGTACATTCTGATTCTGAAGGGTCCCTGCAAACTCACCTCCAACCCTCTTTATCCATTTCTATCAGACGCTTTAAAATTCAACACCAAGACATTCTGGCACTCTTCAACACCAGGACATTCTGACACTCTTCAACACCAGGACATTTTGACTGACAGGTCCCTTTAAACTCACATCTGACCCTTCTCTTCATCCACTTCTATCCAGGACACTCTTCAACACAAGGACATGCCGGCTCTGATGGGTCCCTTTCAACTCACCTCTGACCCTCCTCTCCATCCACTTCTATCTGACACCAGAACATTCTGACTCAGAAGGGTCCCTTTAAACTCACCTCTGACCCCTCCTCTCCATCCACTTCTATCAAGGATGGCTTTCCAGGACACTTCAACACCAGGACATTCCAACGCTAACAGTTCCCTGTAGACTCACCTCTGATCCTCCTCTTCATCCATTTCTATCAGGGATGGTTCCTCAATGGCCTCCTCGTCACTGGGATATTCTGAGGGGTCAACGTAGCGCTTGGTGTTTCTGTCATAGGCTTCCATCAGTTTCCGCCTCTTCAGTACTTTCTCAGCATCTGCGTCATCTTCGTCCTCGATAATGTCACCATCCATGAAACTCAGGTCCCCCTCCTGCACTTTCTCCAGCTCCTGAGGGCAGAAAATTAATTTCCATGTCCAGATAGTGATATTCTGATGACAGTAAATGGCCACAAGTACTGTAAATGTTCTCTTTCTCCTTCTCCCAGAAACTTCAACATTTGGCATTTGGGGGATGTGGGTGTGTGTGGGGAGAGAGAGAGAGAGAGAGAGGGAGAGAGAGAAAGTAAGTTGATGTTTTATGCTCAGTCAACCAGAGGGAGAAATACTTTATTACACACAGATAAAAATTTAAGCACAAGTCAGCTTTTAGAGTGAGAAAGAAAGACAGAGAGAGACCAGCAGAATTGGATCACAAAAAAACACTGTCAAGAGTCATAGCAGCCTGACTTTCCACAGCCCGTTTGATGTTGTTCTTTGGGCAATGCAAGCACAGACCTCTCGTGTATCATAGAGGTTGCTGTTGCTCTGCACAGCTAGTACAGCTATCCATCAAAAACAAAACTGAGTTTATAAACTGCACGCTAAAACAAAGTAGCATTTAAAAACAAAATCCTTGATGCTAAGCTTTTATTCTGATCTGCTCGACCAGTAGGATGCAACTTATTTTGAGAAGGCCAGCTCCTGTTAAGTCCCTTTCAAACAGACCCTTTGAATAGGAGGATTCAAAGGATTAAACATGCTAAACACAGTGTGATTTTAGACAACTGTCCAATACATTTCCTGCCTGCAAATGCTTACAACAGGGCTGACAGACGTGTACCTGCTTGCTGCGGATCTTGGACAGACTGAAGACCCCCGTCTCCTCACCAAAGTCCAGCCTGTCACCCGGCAGGTCCATCTTCAGGTCCAGCCTCTGTCTCTTTTTTGCCATCATCTTCTGCTCCTTGCGCTTCTTCCTGCAACAGCGTCATCCAAACAATGCTACAGCACAGCTCTGTTAACATCCAAACAATGCTACAGCACAGCTCTGTTAACATCCAAACAATGCTACACCACAGCTCTGTTAACATCCAAACAATGCTACAGCACAGCTCTGTTAACATCCAAACAATGCTACAGCACAGCTCTGTTAACATCCAAACAATGCTACAGCACAGCTCTGTTAACATCCAAACAATGCTACAGCACAGCTCTGTTAACATCCAAACAATGCTACAGCACAGCTCTGTTAACATCCAAACAATGCTACAGCACAGCTCTGTTAACATCCAAACAATGCTACAGCACAGCTCTGTTAACATCCAAACAATGCTACAGCACAGCTCTGTTAACATCCAAACAATGCTACGGCACAGCTCTGTTAACATCCAAACAATGCTACGGCACAGCTCTGTTAACACCAAAAGGAAAGGACCAGAAACCTCATTCAGTTTTAATTTTTCAAAGGAGGACTGGTCGGTGGAGAGCTTCCATCCTATTCACTGCTTGCTTTTAAGTGCTGTATCTCAATGCATGGGTGCTGCCATGTCAGTAGTGAGCTGTTTCACATTTTGACACTTGATAATTTTGACGGAAGCATCAACCTGATGTGTAAAGAGGTAGGCTTGCCTGTAAAACTGTTCAAGGAAGTGCTTTTCTTAATTTTTTATTCTCATTCATGAGCCAGGAAAGTTCTGAATTCAAGTTAGTAAATATCACCAGAGTAATGACATCATTAAAAATGACTGTGCAGCCTTCCCCTTGAGGTGACCCTACACGGTTGACAGGATGTTAAAATCCAAGAACTAACTCTTCCGAAACTGGCATTCCCTGTGGCCCCTTAGTGGAATCAGAAACCCAGACTGGCATGTGTCAACAGCTGACATCTACCTTTGAAGAGTCCTGTGGATGTACTGTCCTGGACATGCCAGAGCAAAGGGAAATGACAGAGCAGACTGGAGGGCAAAGCAGCCATCACAGAAGATCTTAAGTGTTGAGGAGCTTGAGATCCTTCCTGCTGCCACAAAGCCATGGGCATTGCACTATCAAGGAGAGGAGAGAAGCCTAGCAAGTGGAAGTGCTCAACTATCTTCCTTGATAGGGCCATTGTCAATCCTACAAACATAGGAACCATTTCAAAAGCAACTTTGGGACAGCTTCTGTGAATATCATCTTGAACTGAGCTCTCCCCACCCCTCCCAAACTCCCCACACTGAAGCACAAACCCCACACCTCCCAACACTGAAGCACAAAGCACCAACCTCCCCACACTGAAGCACAAACCCCTTAACCTCCCCACACTGAAGCACAAACCCCTTAACCTCCCCACACTGAAGCACAAACCCCTTAACCTCCCCACACTGAAGCACAAAGCCCCAACCTCCCCACTCTAAAGCACAAAGCCCCAACCTCCCCATACTGAAGCACAAACCCTCAACCTCCCCACACTAAAGCACAAAGAGAGAGGAGTGCTGACCTTTTGTTGAGCTTCTTTTCCTCTTCATGTGCCTTGGCCAGGGCTTCCTCCAGCTCTTCCTCCTCCTGCTCGTTCTCACTGACCTCCAACTCCTCCTCACCATCCTCTTCCCTGCAACAAAAACACACCACCTGTCCAGTTCCTGCTTTACAAGGAATGGGTGACTGCAGCTTTTCCAACAGTGGCTCAGAATTCTGGTACTGATTAAACCATTCACCATTACCACTAAGCAATGTGGTACAACTGATAAATAACTGTAAAGTATTAAGAAAGAGTGAGGGGTGAGAGAGATGATGCAAGAGTTGAAGAGCGTGAGAGTTACCTTTTAGATGCCTCCTTCTGAGCTTTCTCAGCTGCTTCAAGATCTTTCAGCACAACTTTTCTCCAGGATAACAGAGCCCTGAAAGAAGAAAACAATCACTGGAATACAGATACTAGTGACAGAGACAGAAGCTCATCTCTTTCGCTGGCTAAAAATAAAGCACAACAGTGTGGCTTGTCGTTAAAGTGCACAGTTTGAGCCTACAAGGCTGGCAGTTTATTGATACAAAAACAGGTACATGTTCCCATTCAGTATGCAGAAAGCATATTTGTCCATTTTATTTCATTTCTCAAATATTTTGCATTTATGTTTGTGAGTGCAGACATACTGACACACACACTAGCACCAAAACTGGTCTCACACATTGGCAAGTGTGAAATGAAATCACGATTTAGTACCAAGCATACACACGCAAGCACTGAGAGAAATACCAAATACCAAACAAAAGCACCCAACTGATTTTACTCACTTGATTTCTTTCTTTCCCAGAACCTTGATGTCTTCACAACATTCCCTGATTTCAGCTGTGGTGGCTTTGTTCTGGGCGATAGCTTCATCATCTATCTCGATCTGTCCACATCAACAGCGCAGCTATAACATTGGTGGACATCAACGACTGTGACACAAATGACTCATACTCTCACATACAACATTCAGGGATGCGCTGACCCATCCTGCCTTGTTTATCAACACCAACATTGCAGTGACTGAAAGAGTATACAATTATTATGAAACAAGTGACCCATGCAATTATGTACAGCATTCATGGGTGTAATTAGCAATAACACAGTCTTTGCTGCCCCCCCCCCCCCCCCCATCACACAAAGCAAAATCAAATAACAATAAAAATGTACCCACATATTATGTAAATAAACACACACACACACACACAAAGTCTGTCAAACAGAATTAAACAGTCTGTCAAACTGTCATGGAAACAAAACTCAAAGTATTGTATCTGAAGAGTTCCTTAGTAAAGTCTTTCTGAAAAGCCACATTACCAAGAAGTACAACTGACAGTGCTTCATTATAGAAGGACCAAAAGTGGGATGACCAGAAAGCATCAGTTTCTTCTCAACATTCACAACAAACTCAGTAGAAAAGCACAGATGTGTCTGAAGCAATTTTAAACAAATAAAAATGTGAAATAACTTACCATGCTGCAAGCAGCCAGTTGCTCCATGAAATTGTCACTCCGCACAAACTCTGAAGCATTTAATTTGTGGAACAGAGTGTAGTCCCCTTCTGCATAACCCTCTCGGTGCCTGAAACACAAGCACAAATCATAACATTTCAATTCTATGGATTCGTGTGTGTGTGTGTTGTGTAAATAGCCTAGAAAATAATGGATATATTAAACACACACATATGATTTTGCAGTTTGATCTTTCCAATGCTCCTATAGCCTTGAAATAAGGCAAAGGTCGCAAAAAGAGGTACAGAAGTGTAATTCAATGGTGGTACCCTCATGCGAAGTTTGAAAGACCTCACTGAGTCTCTGAGAAAAAGTGCTTGTCATGGATGGCCTCACAAGGGGACGCTCATCACAACATAGACTCGCATGATTTTTGTTGTTGTTGCAAGTCAGCAACAGATATTTTCCATAATCTGAAACAGACAGAGGCCTAGAGTGCTTGTGTAGAGTTAACAAAGAAAGGGAGTCAATTAGTGCTTGAAAGCTGTTACATGAACACAACCAAAAAGAACTGAACCGCCTGCGGTAACTCTCACCTGGCATGTGAGTGGAAGTGGAGATTATGTACCTTGCATTTACTCGCATGCCAGGTTGGATTACCGTAGGGAATCTGGGTCTCTGATGTTGTGTTCATGTAACATCTTTCAAGCATGAATTAACTCCCTTTGTTTACCAATATGGTTGCAGTCAAAAATATCTTCACCTTTGTTGCTTCTCAGGGTGCATGAGGTTGAGCAGTCGATTGGGTTCATCCTGGACATCCTTGAAGACGTGCTTCGGATCCAGAAACTTGGGGTCCAGCTTGTCAGGGGCCAGGAAGTATTCACACACAACAAAGATTTCTGCGGACTCATGACGGGACGCCTGTGGTTTGGTGGCCCACACCTTCTTGAACAGCTGCCGGAAAACCCAGTCAAGGGCAAAGTAGTCTTTGGAGCGGAAGACTTTGGTGACGAACCAGCCGCCTTTCCGCAAAAACTCTGTTGCCAGCTTCAGCGCGTGCAGTGTCAGCTCCGCTGAAAAAATTAGATCACACAAATGTTGATTGTGATGGGGGTGGTGGGGGTGGGTGCGTTTTCCTCCTATGCAACTATTATGGAGGAAGGTTCGATGAATCATTCCATGACTGTTCCCACCCTCAACACACACCTTTTTTTTTCTTCTTCAATGAGTGCAAGCACATCAGTTCCACTCTTTAGGTCAAGGATCAGTTCACAGATGAACACTCTGCTGATTGTTAAAAAAAAGAAGAAGAAAGGCACTGTTGTTCCTGTTTTGAAAATTGAATACAGAGAACTGGTTTGTTTGAATGACAATTAACAGACCAATGAAACTTTTTTATAAAGTACCCCATCCCCTCAGCCATGGCAATCAAACTGCTAAGTGGCAGCTGAACATTTGCACTTATAGGTAAACACTGAAAGTATGAAGCTGCATAGAAGGAGCATACTTCCAGCACTGACCTAATCCTATCAAATATTACTCAAGTGATTCACAGGCAGTTTAACTTTTCGTCTGCTAAGTCATCATCAAAGCAAACAGAGATAATTTGATGTTACGACCTCACTTTCAATCTCTCTCAAAAGACTTTACATCAAGGCTGAAGTCCACAGATTCACGCAGCAGAAGTGCATGGCAAGTAATCTGAGTCTGCACTGTTTTTACAGCACTTGTTTATGTGCAGTACACCCTGCCACTAAGGCATCTGCATTCTGTCTTCAATGGTACACTTACTTAAAGTGAGGATACTGAACAAGGTCACAAAATCAGAGGTCGCAGAAAAAAGGCAATGACCCCCCCCCCCCCAACAAACCACCAAAACAACTTACACTGGTTGTAGGCATCGTGATTCCAGTTCTTGCCAACGTTGGGAGCTCCATCGTTGAGAACACAGTCTGCCTGCCATGTCTGAAGGGCCTTCTTTAACGACTGCAATGCAAAGGCAATTAGTTGATTAGTAACTGGAATTTAACATCCTGTCAACCACACAGGGTCATCAAGTCAGTTAATAAGTAATTGGATTTTAATTTCCTGTAAACTACACAGGGTGATCGAGCTGCTTAATTATTAATTGAATTTTAATTTCCTGTCAACCACACAGGGTGATCAAGTTAGTTATTTTTATATATATTAGGAATTGGACTTTAACATCCAATCAACCACACAGGGTGATCAAGTTAGTTAATCAGTAATTGGATTTTAGTGTACTGTCAATGTCATTAGTGTCAACCACACACTGGGTCACCTCAGAATGACAAAACTCTGTCAAATTACACACATTTCAAAAACTCTTCTTGATATATTATATATAATTGTATGTGCACTGAGTTGACTGACTTCCTATTTTTTTAATTTCAGGTTCTGTCGACTGTTGTTACTTTAACTTACCTCAAGCTGAGTTAGACCATCAGGTAGACCACAAGTGAAACTTACCTGTCTACATTTGTCTGTGGTGATGTCCTCTTGCAGAGAAATGCATCTATCAACAGGTCTGATAGACACCAGATCCACACCTAAAATGAAAAAACATAATTGCTTGAAAAAAACTTCAAAACAGCACTCTACCCCAATCTCTCTACCCCTTGCTTCTTCTCCCACTCCCAGTCTGTGCCTCACATAAAATTCACCAGTGTTGCATGGAAGATGTCAGTGCTCAGCCTATTAATTTTAAATTTTAAATAGACACATACATCTTCCAATGCCTACTGGCTTTCATGGCATGGAATTTATAATGTCTATAAGTTCATGCCATACATGTGTTATGATCCAGAACAGTACGTACCGACGATGAGACTGGACACGGGTGTGTTTTCTGCAACAACTTGCATCCATCCTCCTGGGGCGGCACAGAGGTCGATGACGACCCGGGCCTGGTTCAAGAAACTGAACTTCTTGTTCAGCTGAATCAGCTTGAAGGCAGCTCTGGACCTGTAACCTGCACAGTCCATTTTACTTTCTCAGGCTATGTGGACACTGTCAGTGTATGCACATTAACATTGCACTTAAATTATACATGTCATGCAACTTGCAGTATCTGACAGACATTTATATATTATATTATATGTAACAGAAGCAACTTCTCAGAACCGTGTACACTAAATTGTATTCAAAATTATGTTTAAAATTCCCAGTACAACCAGTCATGATTATAATTCATAAATTATCAGGTGTCTACCACATTCTGCTGATACTGAAAATTGTGTTCATTTATTATTCCAAACTACATGGACCATGTACTAAATTATTATGTAGCCCAAAGGATAACAGGCAAATACTCCATGTCAGTGTCACATTCTGTTTTAGTTTCAAGGACCATCAATCACGCACCTAAACCCCTACTTCCCTTTAGTCTTAGACGTTTAGTTGAACTCTAAACAAATCAGCCACAAGAGAACATTCTTCACTCTTCAGGCTATTCTTGGCCATGGAAGAATTTCTGGAAGATTCTGTTGATTCCGTGCTTGCTCATGAATTTCATTTTCACTTTTGTGACTGAAGCCAGCAAAGAAGGAAGTGTTCACTCAGACTACACCTAACAATTAACATTGTTCATTAATTAGTAACCATGGCAAGTATATATCATTATATGTATTAAAAAGTTAGATCAGAATTCCCTTGGTCCATTACTGTGATTAAACAAGGATGCAGTTACTGAGTTAAAAAAAGAAAACACAAACTCACAACACACACAAAACAAATGACACAGGTGACCAACTTAAAAAAATAAATCATTAGTTACTAAATGAAGTTACTTTTTTAGTTGCACTGGTTACCAAAATATTCCCCACTTTCAAAGCTGACTACAATTGCAAGTTAAGAGAGCTCGGCAAAGACCAGCAGGCCCATAGTCATGGCTGGGGGAACCACAGGATATAATGCAATGTATGGCAATCTATCAAAAGGCACATCAAACGGTAGATGCCCCTGTGATTAGATCACCAAATTAATCTTGCACATTATTTCCCCCCAAATCTGACACCAAGTCAGCATGGGTCTACAGATGTGCCAGCAAGCAAGCATGATAAATTAATTGTAAACCAGAGAGAGAGAGATTGTACACATCACAGAAGTTGCAGTAAACACCAGAAGTGGCAGTAAACACCAGAAGTAAACACACAAACTCTACTGGAAATGGAATGTCATACTACTGGCCCAACTGGGTGTCACTTTACATACACTACAGTTTATGGAATGTTGTGTTAGTGGATATGACTTTTTAGTTTACTGGGCTTGCTGTGCTGGCCTGGGAGTCATGTAATGATGTATATATAACAATATATGGGCCTGTAAGTCACTAAAGCATGAAGAAACTTCTGTAACTTGTGTAAGTGTAGATGACTTGAAAGTTGAATCAATGAATAGCTTTCCTCAACTCAAGATGTGTATAGAGCTCTACAGTAACTCATTCAGAGAATAGCGCTATAAAGTTGCTATTGTGAAGCGTTTATGGCTCATCTCGAGATAAGGCGCTCAACAAGTGTTCATATAATTATATAAAGTAAAAAAAATAAGACAAAAAACAGTCCGACTCCAAGCCTCCTCCCATGGCATTGGCACCTTCATCTCAGGGAGTGTGAAACCTCAATTCCAAATGTAATCTCTTTCCCGCCACACACAGCTGCACTCCCGGTCTGTTACTCTTATTAATGTGAATAGTAGTTTTGAAATACTAACCCCTATTGATACTGATAGATCTATACAGTAATACTGATACTGTGATAGCGATACATAGGAAGACGAACACTCTTGGTCGCCCAACGGAGGAAGCAAAGCAAACTTGTACCCATTTACTTAAGTTACACACACAGTCCCTTAAATAAAACACACACAAAAAGTACGGTTCACTTACCTGTTTCCTTGGCAAGCTGGTAAAATTTATCTTTTCTGGACTTTCCAATCTTAGCTTTTTTCCCCATCGTGGACTTCTTGTTGAGACTGCCACACGTGCGTGCTCTGTTGGTGACGTGTTTATTTTTGTGTAGCTTAGAAAAAAACTGGATTCAGCTACAGCATGAAATTGTTTCCGAGACCTCAGCAGTTGTGTAGCAGGCACATAAATGAACAGATAATAATTATTTACATTATTTTGAGCTAGATAACTTGTAATAAATACAAATTATATTTAAATAATAAAAATATTTTTCTGATTGACTTAAAACATATCCAGCTTTCTTAGGTATTATATACTTCCGGTTTGACTACACATAATTTTATGACGTATGTCCTCCATGCGGGTAGACACGGGCTTTTAGAGGAGGTAATTTGATTAATTGTCTTGTTTTTCATAAAACGTGATATAAGCGGCGTTAGTTCGTTAGTTATTTCTGTTTTTATGTTTTCTTGTCAAACTGTGTCTCTTTCTGGAGCGTTTGTACGAACAGGAATGCTTAGAAATGCATTTTTTACGGACAGACAGTCACCATACGGCCGGCTGCACTTAAGTCAGGAGTTTCGCCAGTGCCGGTATAGTTTTCGTCATATTCTCGTCTTTCACTTCCACAGTTGCAGGAAATATCCACACTTAGCTGATACACCGTTGCTGACATTTGTGGGTGCTGCTGAAAGAAAAAAATCAAATAAAGATAGAGCTATAGCCGAACCGAAGTCCCAAAACCTCGAATACTCGGAATAGGCTACCGCTGTACCAGCTCTACCTCCCAGCACTGAATAAGAAGCTTGATCTCGACTCCGTTTTGCCTGCTTGCCATTCTTGACAGTGCTTTCCCAAGTTTTCTGACATATTTGCAGTGTTGACTAATTGAGTCCACTGCTTGGCCCATCCAAGACTTGTCCCATCCCAGTCATAAAGACATATCTGTCATGGCTTTGTGGATTGCGGGGATCATTGATTGATTGCTTATATTTTATAATTATATATATATTCTATTCTCTGCTCTCTTGAGCTGACTCACTGCACTCGCATGTGGTTCTACATGAGTGACTAGCTTTTTTAATATCATGTTTTCTGAATATTCACTGAAGTGGTGCACTTACACTTTACAGCGCTGGCATGGCTGGTGCCACATGAAACTGCAGCAGTCTCAGCGCAAGTTCTGTGTACACCATACAACCATGCATTATGTCACTTCATGCAAAGCCACATATGTACGGTGTATGCATGTTTAGCTGTAACCTGCCACCTGCACTTTTGGCAGAATGACAGGGATCTTTTAAGTTTTATGTGCTACTGCAGTAACACAGGGGGTGAAATGGATACTGAAATAAGAGGCAGCACAGAAAGTCGACGCTGGAGAAAAACATTCTCCCACCGTTCCTGCTGGGATTCGAACCCATGACCTTTCATTTTCAATCACAAGTCTGGCGTTCTAACCATGAGCTATCCCCGCTCCCATGACAAGCATAACAGAACTAACAAGTAACTGACAGTCCCCCCCCCCCATCCCCCTTTAAAAAAATAATTACTATAATTGCAGAAAAAGACAGCTAAATAGTGCCATCCTCATTTTTCTGTTGGTGCTTACAGTTATACATGACTACCGGAACAGGGGGTTACCAGTGTAACCTAACTGCATCACTGACCATCACATCATGGGACTTTGAAAAGTCATTAAAAGACATTATATGTGGCCTGTTTGAAGCCTTTTGTTTTTTGTCATCCACTAAATCCTAGTGCAGTCAACTTTTCCAGTCAGAACTGGGAAGTTACGCTTCACTTACTGACGTAGTTAGTGTGTTTGATTCCAAATCAAGTTTACTGTCATGTATTAAACTATTAATATATCATGTACAGGCATACATGTGTGTGCTTTTTTTTTTTCCCTCCAGATTCTAGAGCCATAGAGTGAAGATGTCAAGGTTTTTCCAAGCAGGGTCTGACTCTGAGACAGAGTCTGAAAGTGAGGATGAGATTCTGCCCCAGCGCCCGGCTATCCCAGCCAGGTACTTCATACTCTGTTCTTTTGTAGAATATAGCAGTTTTTTTTTGTGTGTGTGTTGCTTAAAAAAAATATTCTCACCTTTTAATTTTTTTAAATTTTTTTAAGCATGACTTGGAAGTATTACAAGTGTAAATATCTGACATTGGACTCTTATTCTTAACACAACACACATTTTGCTTTTGCTCCATTGTTCTTAGACAATAAAGTACCCAAAAAAGAAATTGTGATGATAATGCTAGTACTACTACTACTACTGTACTAGTACTATTAGGTTTTATTTGGGGGCCCAGTCACATTGTTCTTCTTATATTGTTATAATTAATACATTTATAATAATCAGGAAGTTAGAGATGACACACCTTGTGAGTGTGAAGGGGTTAATCAAGATTAGATAAAGAGTTGACTTGCCGTGTCAAATCATACTTTGGTAGAGTCTTCAGAGACTAAGGGTTTTGTATGTGAGAGTGGCCCTCCCAGCAAGACTGATTAGTCTGAAGAATCTGTGATGCGACAGGCTTGTATGGTCTACTGATGAACAAGATCTTGACAAAATCTGCATTTCTGTCTCCATCTCTCACATGATCTGACAGCTACTGTTATTTATGCCCCTTATACTTGGAAATAATCAAGATGCTGCATATTCTTTTATTGTTATATAGTGTTATATGAGAGGACAGTCTGAATGTACAAGATATCTTTGTTGTGGTTTCAGGGCGTACCAGCTGAGTGACGATGAAGAAGACACCAGAAGAGTTGTGCGCAGTGAAAAAGATAAACGGTATGGAATAATCCTGGCTTACCCCCCTTTCCTTCACCAGCTGAAATGATGCTGTTATTTGTTAATTAATGCTTCAATGAAACACACCTGCTATCAGTACTGTCAGTATTACATACACTGATACAGCCATTAGAACTATATACAGTAATATTTTACCTTTCAGAAAATGATTTTAAAGACCTTTATTTTGCTATTGCTAAAATTTTACTGGTAGTTGTTGAATTAAAACAGTTTGTTTTCTTCTACTCTTTACTGCATAGTTATTATTTTTTCAATCATTTAGACAACATTGTGAATTTTTGTGCACATGTAATTTGTGTATGACTGTGTGCCTCAACTGCATCAGTGCATGTGCTTTATGAGTGGATGCATATGTGTGTGTGCTCTGTTTGTGTCCCCAAAATGAGAGACAGCCCCTTTTTGATCATCTGATTTCTGGCTACTTTTCCAGCTATGATGAATTGCGAAGCATTATCAAAACAATGCGCAATCACAAAAAGATCAAGGACATGGCCAGTGTTTTGACAGGTAAGGGGTTAAATGTGTTTGTTGCTAAATGTTTTCCTCTTGGACTACATGATAGGGTCAGTCTGGAGCCAGTACCTGTAACCTTTAAGTGGGACCGATCCTGTGAAGTTTTTATAGTCTGTTACAAAGTGTTAGTTGTATTTTGTAGTTTGTATGCTGCCTTTGAGAGTATTTGTGCAAACATGGTGCCGTGAAGCATGCTTTGTTTTGGGGGGAAATCTGTATGTGCCATATAAAATTTCATTCATTTCATGCTTAAATCATGACTGAATTAAAAACATGAATGATTTTTTTTTTTTTTACATTTAAATCAGTATTTTAGAGCTACTATTGTATTACAGTTGTTAGAATAGCAAAACAAAGAAAGACCAAATGGAACAAAAGTATTATTAAAGATTTTATGTTAATCAGATGGGGTGGAATGAATGTATCAGAAAATGTATTATTTTGATATAATATATGAATCATGATGCAAAAGTTTTTTCGTTAGTCAGTCATGATGATTCCGATTTGGTGGATTCTTACTTGCGGATCATGGTCAACAAGTAGTATGTTAGTTGTTACAGTATTTTAAAAACTTGAAAAATTATACCCTTGAAAATGGGAACTGCATCCTGCAGGTGTTAGTATTTCATGAAAATCAAAGCGTTTATATATGTATAGATTATATATTGTATAAAAATGCAAACTGATAGTGCTGCTAAAAGCACGTACCTGACTACAGCAACTAACTGGCCCTGCCTGGGAAGGGTAGAGGTCTGCATGTTGGTTTGTCTGGGTCAAGACAAATTTGACGTGTTTGTTGTTATAGCTGCATTTTTGATGTGCAGATTTTGAGGGGCTGTGCAAATCATATGACAAGGCCAAGAAGGTGGTGGACAGGGAAGGCATCCCCAGGTTCTACCTCCGCTGTCTGGTGGAACTCATGGATTTTGTCAATGAGGTGATGGCTCTTTTTTAGCAATAGTTGATGATGTAAATAAGTAAACATGGTGCTTAAAGTCCACAGAAACAATGAGGCTTATTAGGGACGGGGAGAAGGGGGTATGGAGGTGGGGGGAAGAGGGAGATTATATACCTATTGCTACACTGTCACCACCAGAATGATTCCTGCATTAAGCTGGGCAGCGATGAGAGCCGTTTAATGTTTCAGTAGGAAGTGATGGACAAAGTCGCAAGACAGTGTCCCCAAACCACAACCTTTTCGAAGAGAAAGGAGAGCCAAAGCAGTATTGAACCGAGTCCTTCCACTTACAAGCCTAACGCCTTACCGCTAGGCCAAACCGGGTCACGGGGTATGGAGGGGGGAGAGTGAGATTATAATTTTATACCTATTGCTACACTGTCACCTCCGGAATGACTCCTGCACAATGATGGCATTAATTGTGAGGGACAAAATCACAAGACAGTGTCCACAGACCACAACTTTTGAAGAGAAAGGAGAACTGAAGCGGATGATGAGGATGGTGATTACTTTTGTAACGTGCTATTCTCTGCTTTTGAGCAGACTCTCTGCACTTTTGTCATGTGTGATTCTAAATGGGTGACTTTTTTTTTTTAGTATGTATTGAATATCCACTGAAGTGGTGCACTTACATTTCAGTTTGATTGTTACATGGCTGGTGCCACATGAAACTGCTGCTGTCTTTTCGTGATTTGTGTGCACCATGCAACCATACACCATGACACATCACTTCATACAAAACCACATATGTCAGTAGTTATACATCAGAGAGTCTAATACATCTAGAGCCTCTGCTGACTAGATACAGGTTTGCATGCTGTGTGTATGATTTCTGGTTTGTAACGAACAGTGTCGGATGCACATTTTAACTAGCAAGCCTCTTTGTTATGTTACATCACTTTGCTGCTCAGATAGTGTAAGTGTGCTTTGCACTGTTCAGGCTTGGGGCCAGTCATCCAGTTTTGAAAAACAGGTTGAATATGTTGAGAGAGACAGAGAGAGAAGAAAAAAACAACTAATGCATCCAGTGTGTTTCTGATCCTCAAGTTCCTCTTCCTAATTGTGCTGCCCAAATTGAAGAGTTTTAAGACTTAGTGCAGTCTTGGTTATTTTGATGTTTGCATAATCAATTGAACTCTGACATGGTCTACAGGATCTTTAATGTGTAGGTGTGATCTTTTTGCATACACGTGGGTATGGGGAGAATGTTGGTTTATACTACTATAGTCTCATCTAAAGGACTTTTATACAGTCTGTGAGGGACTTCTGTAGAGTCTGCACAGAATTTAACTTGGGAGAAATCTTAGGGTGGGTACAAAGGGTAGCATGTAATGGTCACCCGTGCATGTAGTAACTATGTTTGGTCATGCTTAGCATGGCTTTGGAAAAGAAGCTCTCTCACTCTGTGCCATTCTCTCTCCTGCAAGGAGGCACAGTTTCTCCACCATGTTCACTTGATGCATGACCAGAGCCTTCGCAAACCCCAGACCCAGTCACCCAGACCCAGACCCAGTCACTTGTCTGGTCTTTCACAGTTTGAAAGGGGCAATCTTGTCGAAGAGTTGAGATGAACCTGCCTTTTTTCCCACTACACTGTCTGATGCTGAATGCAAGAGCACTTTGCCTCATACAGGCAGTCATAAATAAGTGTGTGTGTAGATTTTGTGAGCAGGATCAAGTAGATGTGCATGCAACAAGAGTTTGCCCCTCCATTCCATGTTTTGTACCTGGCGGTGTCATTTGTACATCGTTTTACTCTTCTCGTTGCAGTGCTGGGAAGATCGTGAATGGCGTGACAGCATCAGCAAGAACAACGCCAAGGGTCTAACCACTTTGCGTCAGAAGCTGAGAAAATACTGCCGTGATTTTGAGACTGAGATGGCAAAATACCGTGAGGTTGGTGCAAAGTTTTTCATGTCATGCGATTTTGTTTGCAATCACACACATGCGAACACATATGTGCAAACAGTGAGATCACACCCACAGACACAAAGTGAGGTTGGTTGCTATAGATGTATGTTGCTTGGACTTGATCTAAACTCGTGTCATGAACTCTTTCTCTCTCTCACACACTGCACCACACACACACAACACACACACACACACACACACACACACACACACATGAAAGCATAGCTCACACATGCCCACACAAGGGACATGAAAAAGAGTAGCTCTCACACACACTCTTATTTGGTATTGATATTTGTGTTTCTTCTGAACATTTTGTGTTCTTTGGTGTAGAACCCAGATGAAGGTGAGGAGGAAGAGGAGAAAGAAGAGAAGGACGAAGCAGGTATGCCATTGATGGGAATTACTGTACTGAGTAAAGCAAAAACATTAGCTTTGAAAACCGCCTTTTCTCTTTGGTGGGGTGTACAGTATACAGCATTTGCTCTTGGTGTTGCCGGTGGGACGAATGAATTCAGTGGAGCCCCTGTTTCAAGCTGACCCTAACCATCCAGCAAAGGGGGGGGGGGGGGGAGGAATCTTTGGTCAGGGGCTGTGTTGCATGAAAACGTGAAGGGAAAAGTGGTCTAAAAGGGTGAGGGCTTTGATTAGGGTGATGGCAGTTGCATTAGTCTTTCAATTCATTGGTGTAGTCTTTCATTTCGTAGGTCTCCCATTGGGATCATTTTTCACCAGGATGACCATCCTATATCACAGGGTAGTCTCATCAGGCTTGCCTCTCATCAGGGTCGTCCTTCATCACTGTCTTTCATTTTGGGCAGTCTCATCAGGGTAGTATTCCGTCACAGTGGTCTCTCATCGGGTACTTTCAGTAGGGTGGTCTCATCAGGGTTGTCTTTCATCAGGGGTTTAACTATCATCAAGGGTGTGTACTAATTACTTTCCTGTGGGTTTGCCACCAGCTCATTCTGAGGATTCTGACACTGCGCCCACCAGAGAAGAGGAGAAGCCAATGAAGGCTGCCAAATTTGTGAGTACTCTTCCAGCTGTCTCTGTTCTTTTTACTCTCTGCTGTTGCCTGCTCCTTTAATATTTCTGTGACTGTAATAGCTTGTTTCTGTAATGTTCTGTTTGCAGTGTGCTTTGTCATGAGAGGAGCGAGCTACAGATGGTTTGTGTTGTTTAGATACAAAGGATTTTTGTCCAGCAGAAAGTGAACAGTGTGAAAGGGCAGTTTTGTTCAGTGCTTGTCATTTGTCAGTTTTAAGTTTGAAGGGCTGTTTCGAATTGGAATTTTGCCACATTCCTCAACAGCAACAGTGATGTTTTTGTTAAACATTGCTTTTGAGTGTGATACTGTTAGCAGTTGCCTAAAAGTAAGATTCTCTTACTTTGTTATGTCACTTGAATCTTCAGAATGCATTTCATAAACACTTGAAAACAAAATATTTGATAATGTGTTTTTGCTGTTTTTGTGTGTTTTTAGGCCTGAGAAAGTTGGATTGCTTGCTGGGTGGGAGGTAGCATTACCTTTTTTTTGGTGTGTTTTTGCAGGTGAAGGACAGGGAGGATGACGAAGACAGCGATGACTTCTGGAACGCCAGCTCTGAGGAGGAGTCATCAAGCTCTGACGATGACATCCCAGCGGTGGGCAAGCTGACAGCTGAGTATTTCTTGAAGTCGACAACAGAGCAGGAGGAGAAGAAAAAGAAGGAGAAGAAGAAGGAGAAGACCAAGAGAAGTGACAGAAAGGCCAAGGACGATGATGACTGGCAGGAGGTCAAGGGAGGGGCACCCCTCATTCTGGTACGTCCTGTTTGCCGTTTGCACCCTGGGTGGGTGGGTGGTGTGTGTGCATGTATATTGTGCGTTTGTGTAGTATGTGTGTGAAAAAGGATCTGGTGTCTGAGCAGCAAAGCTGGGGGAAAGGGACACAAGTAGCTGTGACTGCAGCAGCAGGAAAGAACAGGTGCAGAAAACTCATTAGAATGGACCAAAAATGTGGGGGAAATCTTTATGCTAGTGGCTTTTTCTTTCCATAAATGAAGATTGCCGTCAGCATGTTTTGAACTGCGACATCTTAATGTTGAGAAAAAGTGCCTGAGACAACAGCTTGGTGAAAGAGTGCTTCAATCAAGCCGTTATAAAAGACTTTTAAAGTGACGCCTAGACCACAAGCAGTAAACAAAAGAGTTTAATTGAATTCCCCCTCCCCCTCCCCCCCACCACCTGAAAGAGTCCTTTAATGTAGGCAGATAGTATCTATTTGGTTGGTTAAAGAAAACCAAAACAGCTAACCATGACTAGTCATAAATGAAAGCACTTTTTTGTGAACATTTGTTTAGCGTTATTTACTTTCCCATACTTGCTTGGCATGCCAACTGTTTCTTCAGTTTGTCTCCTTCATGGTCACTTCCAGGAGAAGCCAAAGATGTTCGCCAAGGACCAGGAGATCAACCATGAGGCAGTGACGAAGAAGCTGTACGAGATCATTGCTGCTCGTGGCAAGAAGGGCACGGACCGCTCACAGATGATTGAGATGCTGCAGGAGTTGAAACAGGTGGCGGAGGTCAACAACCTGGGCCCCGCCATGCACGTCAAGATCCTCTTCAACATCACTGCTGCCATCTTTGACTACAACCCCAACATTGCCACCTGCATGCGCCCCGAAATGTGGGACATGTGAGTAGATTGAATATAGTGCTGTGCTTGTGTGTGTGGGTGGGTGTCTATAAGGGAGGGTGTTAGTGTGTACCTGTCAGGGTATACTTGTGTAACTTTTACCTTTTGGTTGGGGGGAAGGGGGGGTCCTGAGTTTTTGCTGTTTTCTGATTTATCATGTTGGACCATATATTGGGGTCATATATCTTGACAATTTTAAACAGTTGTCATTCAAAAAACTGGAAAGAGAAAGAGAGTGAACACTGGGTGGGTGTCATTGTTTTGCTTTTGGATATATATCAAAGGCATATATATTTATATATATATGCATTTTTGGGGGCAGAGGATTAAATCTGTGTACCAGGAGCAGAATAAATATGCAGACAGTGGAATAGGTGTTTGGGGATGGTGGTTGACCTCAGTATTCACACACAATTATTGATGTGTGGACAGGTGTATGGAGACGATGACCACACTGATGAACATGCTCACGGAGATGGAGGACCTGGTGGTGGGAGAGAAGATCCTGGAGGAGAATGAAAGCTTGGAGGTATGCCAGCTTCTGTTTGCCCCTCATTTGCACATCTCTGTGCAGTCACTGTATTTGGCGAGGCTTTCAGTTCAGTTCTCTGCATTCAAGTTGGTGCTCTTGTGACTTGGACTGACTTTGATTCTTCTAGGTACTCACTTTTGTTTTGTTCATTCAGTTCTGTGAATTTGTGACAAGTGTCATGAATGAGGCAACGGAAATGACCAGACTGGTGGACAAAGCAGCCAGTACGAGTCACTTGTGTCTCCACATGATCTGAAGTGTTGAGGAGCTTGAGACATTACCTCTGAATATGTGTAGACACTGAGCTGAACTAGCGAGTGGCATTAGCAATGCCTGTGGCAAAGAGCTGCAGTGACTGGCCATAGTATTCCACAGAAGTGGTGAAAGATCATCCTCAGTATCTGTTCTTTGGGCGTTTGTTACCTTGCTGATAATCTGAGTAGTTTGTTTCTCTGACATTCCCTTTTCCTACATTCGTTTGAAGGGTTTCTCATATTTCCCTGATCACTGGAAAGAAAAACTTGTTTCCCTGATTACTGAAAGAAACAAACTTGTTGTAGAATCCACCTTACCGTGTGAGAGGGTGCATCCTGACAGTGATGGAAAGACTGGATGAGGAATTCACCAAGATGTTGCAAGCCTGTGATGCACACAGCACAGAATTTGTGGAGAGGTCAGTCAGTCTGTTTGTCTGTTGATCAATTTTGTCTGTCATCTGTCTCTTCCTCTGTTGTTTTCTGGGTCTGTGCCTGTTGCCCTGTGTTTTTGTCTTTCCGTGTATGCGTCATGTGTATGTCCCCCTCTGTCCCAGCACTGATAATACCAATGCAAAAGGAAAGTGTTTGGAAAGTCTTATTGGCTTTAAAGTTGCAGTGAGAAGGAGGGGCAGTACAATGATCTGCACAGTTACCAGACTGTAGTCATTGACATTGTAATGAGACTGAGAATCAAAAACAGCCCCAAAAATGTCTGAAGCCAATGTTCTGAAACCCTAAGTGAGCATCAGATTTGGAAACTTGGATGGGCTTGAAACCCTTGCACGTCATGTCAAATGTACTGCATTGGTGTTGTGCGTCCATGGTGGTCAGACTGTCATGCTATGTTGCAGGCTAAAAGATGAGCAGCGGGTTTGTGCTTTGCTGGAAACCCTTCAGACCTACACAGAGAAACATGGGACCAGCGAGGAGATCTGTCGGGCCTACCTGCGCCGCATCGAGCATCTCTACTTCAAGGTGAGATGGCAGTGATTTTAGTGCGTGTTTGCTTATGTCATGCTTAGGCAAGCAAGCGTGCTGTGTGGGAAGTTGATGCTGAAATGGATTAAGACTCCTAGTCTTCATATTGACTGTAGCATACGTGCTCCCTGCAGTTTTGGGGTCTGTGTATCAAAGGGATTTGGAGCAGCAGCGCAGTTTCTTCTTATTCTCTTCCTTTGTTATTATCACATCAGAGAAGTGTAGATAGAGGAAGAGCACAATAATTTTCTTTGAAATGGCAGGAAAGAGCCATCGACAGACCAACAGTGGAACTGTTTGAAAGGCAATGCTAGGAAACCTGGAAACTTTGGAGAGATGGGATGGAGTGTGTATGGGCTTTTTTGAATGCGTAGCTAACATCTAAAATTGAACTGATCTCAGCTCGTCACATAATGTAATTGAGCTCACACACATTGCTAATAGCAATACATTTTGTTGTTGTTTTCAGTTTGATCAGACAGCTTTTGAGGAGAACACGGATAAAACGGTAAGATTATGCTTTATATAATAGTTATGAAAGGTCCATGTGTATTTGGATCTGTGTGCGTGCTGTCTGTGTTGTCCTTGTGCCACTTGTGTGATCTTTATTGCTTTACATGCCGTGGGTTATTCATTGTGAAAGGGGCATGTTCAAATTATGTTTGTTTTAGGAATGGGATTGTAAGACTGGTGCTAAATGTAAAAGACTGTTATTGAAATGCTGTCCTGCCTTTGTGGACTTCACCAGATGTACCCAAGCCCATTTTGAAAATCGAGAGTGGAGTAATTCACACATGCTGCAGTACATCCTAAACTTACTTTCTTCCCTGCGTTGGTGGTTGCTTTGGAAATGCACAATCCTTATAAATAGATTTGTCTCTTAGTCACAGTTAAAACAATGACAGCCTCCCTTTGCTCTGACCAACAGAAGGTGACATCAGAACAGCTGATGGACAAACTGTGCAAGTACATCTATGCTAAGGACTCCACTGATCGTCTCCGCACGCGCGCCATCTTGTGTCAGATCTACCACCATGCCATGCATGATCGCTGGTTCAAGGCCCGTGACCTGATGCTCATGTCTCACCTGCAGGACAACATCCAGCACTCGGACGTTCCCACTCAGGTGAGATAAGAGGAAACTGGTGGATTTTTTTTTTCCAGCTGAAAAACTAAATTCAGAGACACACACACCTACCCCTCCCCGCACCATATACATGCCACATGCACACAACCATACCCTCTCACTCACGCATAGCATGTATGTTTGTTTGCTACAGCACTAAAGGAACTGAATGAAAGATGTTGGTTTCAGATCCTGTACAACCGCACCCTGGTGCAGCTGGGTCTGTGTGCCTTCCGTCAGGGTCACGTCCGCGACGCCCACAATGCCCTGGTGGACATCCAGAGCAGCAACCGCGCCAAGGAACTGCTGGCTCAGGTGGGTCGCTGGAGGGGGTCTTATGGATTGCAGCCAGAGTCTGCTTGTGGTTTGTGTGCTGGGCACTTCATATGCAGCTGTTTGTTTTGTACACTGAAGTGTGGTGTGTGGGCTTTGTCCGTTTGTCTCTCATTACAGGTGCTTGGACAAGACTTGGCTACGTTCAGGAGAAAAGGTCTTAGTCAAACAGAGGGAAGGGAAATGAGTTTGGGATGTGGTCTTTTTTTTTCTTCTCTTTTTTAAAATTTGATTTTAGAGCATGATAGGGAGGGGAGATGCATAGAGAGGTGGCAGTGAAGATGCAAGCAACACAAAAGGAAGAGGAGGACAATACAGATGCTGGGTTGGCTGCAGTAACCTTTCTGACCATGATGCAGGAGGTGTTGGCACGTAGTGTCTGCATTTGAATCTCTCTGGTTCTACTGTCTGTATCAGAATCCATTTGGATGATGCTTGCCTAAGTTTCTGCAAACCCCGAATACTTCAGTTAACCCCTTGCCACCCTCTGACTGACAGAGGAGTTTTAATTGTTAGTCAGCACGTCTTGGTATGCACATCCTTAGAGAAGCCTGTTTGCTTTCCAAAGACTACTGCAGTGTAAACACAGCAGCTTTCGAGAGAGAAAAAATGGTCAAGCATCCTTGATCTGTGCAAGTTCAAAAATGTTCTTTACTCCGCTTGTCTAAATGGGCGGAGCTGTGTGGCTAAAAGTGATTGGCGAATTTGCAAGGAAATGAGGCATTCCTCTGGTTGTGCAGGGCCTGGTGCCTCAGCGGCAGCATGAGCGTACCCCAGAGCAGGAGAAGATTGAGAAGCGTCGCCTGCTGCCCTACCACATGCACATCAACCTGGAGCTGCTGGAGTGCGTCTACCTTGTCTCCGCCATGCTGCTGGAGATCCCCTACATGGCTGGTAGGTTGCCCGGTAGAGAACTTGATGACACAGGGAGTGAAGGCTGCCTGCAACCTGTTCACTTTCAGTCCTGGTGGCATCTTGTTCGCTTTGCCTTGATAAGCTTGCACACGTTCAGAGGGAAGATGATTTCCTTTTTCGTATGTCTGCCCTGTCCAGATTGCAGAGCAGCCTTCTGGTAACTGTAGAAATAGGTGTTTCTGAAGTTCTCAAGAGGTGAGGAGGCATATGTATGTAGGTAGGTGTTTCCAAAGGTGAGGAGGCATATGGATGTAGGTAGGTGTTTCTGAAGTTCACAAGAGGTGAGGAGGCATATGTATGTAGGTTTCTGAAGTTCGCAATAGGTGAGGAGGCATCTGTATATAGGTAGATGTTTCTGAAGTTTGCCAGCGGTGAGGAGGCATATGTAGGAGGTAGGTGTTTCTGAAGTTCGCAAGAGGTGAGGAGGCATATGTATGTAGGTAGGTGTTTGGAGCTTGGAGTGCTCAGATCATGAGATATTTTGTTGACATTTTCTTGACGAGTTCTGTGACTGACACCACTTTTCTTCTGCTTCCTTTTCAGCCCATGAACTGGATGTGCGCCGCCGCATGATCAGCAAGAACTTTCACCACGTGATGAAGATGAGCGAGCGTCAGACTCTGACAGGCCCCCCAGAGAGCATGCGAGAGCACGTGGTGGCTGCCTCCAAAGCCATGAAGGCGGGCGACTGGCGCGCCTGCAAGAACTTCATCATCAACGAGAAAATGAACGCAAAGGTGCGTGGAAATGGAAATCTTCCCGATTCATTGTTGCAGCCAGTGTTTTTCTCCTTATCTTTCTGACTGGTTTACCATAAGGCTTTGATGCAAATGATTTCTACAGAGATGTCAGGACCCTGCCATTTGGGCAGCTGTATTTCAGCTGCAGGGGACAGTTGAATTAGATGTTGCTTAAAGGCTTGTTTGCAGTCATTGACTGATCTTGATCTGAGGTCATATGTTGGAAGAAGCCATTTGACTGTGATTGAATATGCCAAAGGTCTTGGCATCTGTTGGCTCCCAGTTTAACACAAAGTAAACACAAACTGTACAGTTTTCAAAATGTGGCCTTTTGGTCTCTTCTTTTTGATGTGATGAGGTGAAGAGTAGAGCACTAAAGCACCTGCACATGTGTAGACCCAGACTGACGAATGGTGTCAGATGTGGGGGGAAAATTGTGTGCAACATAAACATGGGTGACTTCTGCAGCTGTTGCCTGATGTACCAGGCCTCAGACGTTGAACTCAGCCATACACTCTTGCATTCACTGTAATTGTTTACTTGTTAAACCTGAACACACACCCATCCCTTGTAATGACATATGCCTTTTTTTCTTTTTTGTCCTGTGGTGTATGACAGCACATTGTCCTGTTGTGTAGAACACATTGTCCTGTGGCGTGTGACTGCACACCATCCTGCTGTGGTGTATGACAGTGCATTGTTGCCCTGTGATATATGACAGCAAATCATCCTGTGGTGTATGGTAGCACATTGTCCTGGGATGTATGACAGCACATTGTCTTGTGGTGTAGGATAGCCCATTGCTCTGTAGTGTATGATAGCGCATCGTCCTGTGGTGTATGACAGAGCGTCATTCTGTGGTGTATGACAGCACATTGTCTTGTGGAGTATGACGTGTATCATTCTGCTGTGTATGACAGCACATTGTTGTCCTGTGGTGTATGACAGCACATTGTCCTGTGGCGTGCAGGTGTGGGACCTGTTCTTCCAGCGGGACAAGGTGCGTGACCTGATCACCTCCAAGATCCAGGAGGAGAGTCTGCGGACTTATCTGTTTTGCTACAGCAGTGTCTACGACTACCTCTCACTGCCCGTCCTGGCCGAGATGTTTGAGCTGGAGAAACCTGTTGTCCACTCCATCATCAGCAAGATGATCATCAATGAGGAGTTGATGGTAAGTCTGGTGATGGGTTTTGCTGTGGCAGCTTTTGGGTTTCCATGGTGATCAGAATCTGTTTGCAAGATATGCTTTGTTCATCTTCTCCTAATCTTGAGGTGTTGTAGAAGAGACTGGGATGCTATTTTGATCTTGGCAGAACTCCCCCCCCCCCCCCCCCCCCCCCCTCAGGCTTCTTCTAATCTCAAGGTGTGGAACTGGACCCTTTAGTAATCTTTGCAGAACCTCCCCCCCACTGGCTTATACACTGTTAGGGTGTGTGTGTGTGTGTGCATGGACACTATATTGACTTTCACCTTAGTTTCACTTCACAATTTTGATGGCAGGCATCAATGGATGAGCCGACTCAGATCTTATCGATGCACCGCACGGAGCCTACCCGCCTGCAGTCCCTGGCTCTGCAGCTGGCCGAGAAGGTGGCCTCCCATGTGGAGAACAATGAGCGCATCATGGAGGTCAAGCAGGGCAACTTCTACTTCCAGAAGTCCAGTGAGTGCCAGTGTTTTGTTGTGTGTGGGCTGCTTTGGTGGGCTGTCCATTTGAGAACTGTGGTCCCATTTGTTAGCAGTTTGAAAACAAAGTTGTTTCTAGTAGTTGATGTGCACTAGCTGGTGTGTGGATGAAATGTTTTGATGATTGTGGTGGCATGTGGCATTTTTATATCTGAAAAAAAAAAAGTGACAGTAGCATCAGCATATTGTTGCCTCCATCCAGAGTCCTCCTGAATTAAAGTGGATTGTGACATGGTCCTCTTGTTGCATTTATTGCAAGTGAATAAATTGAACTTGGTGGAAGGGTGGGGGGTCATAAAGTGCACTTCTATATATCGTTTGAATATCAGTTTAATTCACCATGATCCTTTTAATTTCATTTTATGAATTCACCTTGATCCTTTTGATTTCACTTTTATGCCTGTTTTTTCTTTCTAACAAAAGATTTTGTGCATTTGCTTTGCAATTCATGCACGCCACCAGTGCGCTACTAATGAAATTTGTGCATTGCCTGTCATCTTGTCTTCATGGTATAAAACCCCATCAGAATTGACGCGTATTTGTTGCTTGCTGTTGGTTTTTAACAGAGATGTTTTTCTAGTGTGGTGGTAAGCAGACAATTCATTACTAAATGGGTGCCAGATTCATCTGTGGTTATGGGTCTTCACCATTCCCCAGTCTGTTTAAAAAACGTTTTAATCTCATACTTTTCCCCCTAACTGTTGATATTCCCTCATGATTTTATTGGTCTGTCATCTTCGTTTTAGGCATCACTGCATGCATTATTGTTCTTCCAATTTAATCAGCTCACAAACAGAAATGATTTCTGTGGATAAAACTTCAAAGACAAAAAAATGGAGTTGGGTGCAAATGAGAAAACTAGAGAAAGCTTAACAGTCAGATAGGCCAGCTTGGCTGAAGAATAGAGGATTCCTCATTGAACTCTGCCTCACCATCCGTGTGGTACAATGTTGACTATGGAACGCACTATGATTTGAGTCCAACTTGGCATGCAGACAATTGTAATTGGCTAGACCTGATTGCAGCTGTTGTCTCTCGTCAGTGAACATACGTGCTGTTACCTATTTTGAAGGATTTTGTTTGGACTTGACCAGTCTCTCACTCTGTTGCTATGCTTTTAGCTTGTGGGTAAAACAGTGGCCTCTTCATGATCCTCTGCCTGTAACCCTCAATCAAATGACGAGATGCAGTCAATGGTTGTAAAGAAGCTAAACTGGCTTAAGGCCAACTTGGTGTGTGAGAAAGAGAGCACTGCACATTGCTTTTCCCTGCATGGTTTATTGCTTACAGGCTTTTTTTATTTTTATTATTTTTTGTGTTGGTGGGTATATGGCATGGTGAAATCAAACATCCGTTTTTTCTTTGGCAAGTTTGTGGTGTATATCTGCTTGTGTTTGGGTACATGATTTGGATACCATAGATATGGCCCTTTTGACAAAATGATTTAAGTGCGATTTTCTGCTGATGTCAGTGCAACTTTCAGGGCCAACAGTCCAGAGCTGATCAGGAGCCAGGTTACAGCAGATGCTAGCAAACTGCTCATACCTGTGTAACATAAATAGAACTGGGTCACAGCTTTAGAGCTTCGGAACGGTTTGTTGCATCACCTTTTGCAGGTGAATATAGAAGTATATATATAACTTCATTTATGAAGACCATATTGCCCAGCCTAAATTGGAATTAATACTTGTTTGGTCAATCTTTGTATGTATTGACCTAGAAATATGATGTACAAGTACCTTTAGTATGCACTTGACAAGGTTGGTGTCACTTATGTCGGTAACCAATGCCTAGTGTGTTGGAACACCTTACACCTAAAATACTCCTGTCCTCTTTTGCAGGCAACCAGAACTACCAGCAGAATCAGAACTGGGGAGGTGGCAAGTATCAAGGTACGCTTATCACCCCCTCTAACATTTGGCTTGGTTCAGTTAAATCAATACCTAAAAGTTGCTTATTTTCATTGTAATATTTAAGAACATAATGTGTTTTGTAACACTTAATAACATGAGGCATTTCAATACCAAGGAGAGCCACTGCATCCTGCATCACTTAAACAATAGCCGTTTTGCATTTGTAAATATGTGGCATTTCCATTTTGAGCTCTTCCAAGAACATCTAAATGTGAAAACACCTGCTGGATCACAACTTTCTTCTATGTGGAATGTACATTTTGTGTGTGCTAGGAAACAATAGTGATGTGTATTGGGAAACCTGCTGGTCCTTCATGGATCCAGGTCAGATTTTATAATGTTGAACATTTGTGCAGCACAGAACTGATGGAGCCTGGTTTGGTTTGTTGAAAATCACTTTCACAGTTGAAATAGCAGTCAGGATCTTCCCATTGGATGTAAATGCAAATTTTCTCATCTATTCAGGTCGAAGGAACGACCGCCGCGACAACCAGCGTTACGACAGGAACAGGAACTACAACAGAGACCGGGAGTAATTCACAGACGTCTCAGATCTTTCCGGCATCCAACTTTTCATATTCATTTTTAGCTTTGGGAATAGAATTATGTGCATGGAAATAGAGGACTGGACTTTCTTACTGTTCAATTTCAGTGGTCAGATTTGGGGTGGTGATATGAACTTGGCTGATGTGGAGATGTTTGTGAACTGTTGGTTTGCACGTCGTGATGATGGAATAAAGCCAGATTTCAAGAAGGGTGTTTGTAAATATTGTGCAAGTAGTTTCATGTGCTGCTTGAAGATTTTGCATTTTTACATTTAATAGCACACACATTACCTTTACCATAACCATATGTTAGGAAAACGCATCCAGAGACTGAATTTTAAAAAAAATGGCTTTCCAAATTAAAACCGGAGTGGCTGTTCAAAATGCTGCAAAGAGACCATGCCTGCAGGCAAGCCAGGACTCTGGACAGCGTTTTGTACAGCCAGCCAGCCCTTTCAGTGGCATGCACAATCTTTTGGCTGTCTAAATGCAGCATTAAAAAAATCAACAGTGCACTTTAAAAGCATTATCTTTAGTTTTAGAATGCAATTTCAGTCTTGTTCTAACCACTATGCAGTCATCATTAAGATGGCTGCAGTCACAGCAAATATGAGCAGCGACTTGCCAAAACCGTAGCCATCGGGGGATGCAAAGCTCACTTCACATACATTATTACCTGCAACAGTGGTCTTTCTGAACTCCATTTTGCCTGAAGCATTTCAGGTAAAACAGAAAAAGTAGTGGTCAAGTTTCCCTCCCAGCTGTTTTACACCAAAATCAGCAGCTTCATTGCCCACACACCACCAGCCAGGGTCCATACGGGTCCTGGAATGGGGAGAGAAAAACTGCACAGGCATGGAATTCTGAAATACTTATCAAGTGCAGAAAATTGAAATAATCACCAGGTGGAACAATGGCTTGATAAACGGTGACACTGTTGTATGTCTGCAGGGTCACTGACTTTGTGAAGATTTATTTTTTGATGTTCAAAAGTTCTTCAAAGGAAAATGGCGTGTGTAAATCTCAGAAATTTGTCTGTGGCAGTCATTCACACATCAATCAAAAGCACAAATTAATGCTTCCTTCGATCCCCTTTATTATGGAGGTCACAAACACCATTCATCAGCCAGCAGCCTAAAACTTCATGAGGTGAGGATACTCTCTGTTTTTCAAGGAAAACATGGCCCCCAGATAGCCGAAGAGCAGCTTCTTCTCAGGGTGCTTGCGAATCACATCCAGCAACTGTTTGTCCACCTCTGCCTGATCCTGTTTGCGCTCATCGGACACAGTATACACCTGCAAACAGAATGTTGCCTGTCAGTATCAATGGCATCATACATAGTTCACAAACTAAAAGTCCACCTTGAGTTACTAAATCAGTAAGAGCATCCCCCAACATGGGTGCCACAATAGCTGAACCTTTCAATTCTACACTTGAAACGCATATCAACGTCTTAGTAAAAGGAATGATACCCATGCCCTGGAACTGCAACTGTGTTTTCAGAAAATCATATTTGTCATCAAGAGTCAGAGACTCTAGTCTGATAATCTCATCACAAAACATCAAAATGCAGCAATAATATATTTTACAACTAAAAGTACTTCTCTTTACTACTAGGTTTTAAAGTTAAAATCAGTACATGAAAGTGTGACTGATACATGACAATGCCTGGATGACAAACTGAATCGTGTTGCACCTATGTCAACATTAAAAAAAAGAAAGATGGACTCCATTAGCAGAGGTCAGTCATGGTTTAAGTGTGCTTGATAGATTTTTTATTTTTTTTGCGCATACTTTTGCACTAATGTCCCGACATCCCGATGTCCAGTAATCTGAATCGGGATGAGGCACAATCAGCAGACATGGGAGTTAATTAGCACTCAAAAGATTACATACAAGCACAACAACAAAGACCCGAGTTGTGGACCGTAACGCTTACCCGGCATACGTGTAAATACAAAGTACATAATTCCCACCCCCACCCCTGAACTGCAGCTGCAAATGGGTTTTCAGAAATCACGTTTGTCATCAAGAGTCAGAGACTCTAGTCTGATAATCTCATCACAAAAACCCAAATGCAGCAGTCACATTCCAAAAGTACTTCTTTCCTACCTGGTGTTATTATTAGTAGCAATTCTGCATGAGGTTCACAAAAGTTAAAATTGGTATGAAAGTTCCCTCCAGTCAGATGCTGTGTGAAGGAGACTAGGTAAAATCCAAGGAGACGGTCAGAAATTCCTGGAGTGTTTTAACAGTTATTTTGGGTCACAAATATCATCACAATCATTAAATGAGGTCTGTATCTACCAATTACAGCCAAAATCCGCAACAAAAGGTGATTTTTCCCCATATATTTCTGTCTTTGATCGTTTCGAGTTGGTGTCATGGATTGCAAATGGAGAACGAAGCCGATGAAGTGCTGCTAGGTAAGCAGCCTCTTTAAACAAGCTACGGCAATTAAAAACCATGGAAAATTGCAATCTGAGAACTTTTGAGTCGTGAGTACGATTGTCTTGCCAAAATCGGCACCAAGGAAGCATGTTTTTACTGGGAAACAAGGTCAAACGTCAAAGGGCAACATGCGCCAACTTGAACTGACAATCAAAGACAAAAATATATGAAAAAAATCACATTTTGTTGCGGATTTTGTCTATAATCAGTAGATATGGATCTCATTTAATGATTGTGATAATATTTTTGACCCAAAATAACTTTTAAAATGGTCCAGGAATTTCCGACCATCTCCTTGGATTTTACCGGAGACTATTACCAGTGTGACTGAAATGTGACATTTTATGACAGACTGAATTGTATTCCATTAACATCTGCATTTTTAACATGTATTTGACTAGCTGAGGCCAGTTGCGGCTGAAGGTCACTATTACATTCAGAAATAAAAACAGATTAAAAAGACCTCACTATACTAAGCTGGAGAGAGATCGAGTCCTCACTGACTGATTGCAATGTATGCCTCCCTCCCAGTGAACATAAACGCAACAGGCTTGGAATGTTTTCTGCATATGCTTTTAATGTCCAGTAAGTAAAACTGGTCAATACTGCTTTTGTACCATCAGACATCTTGGTGCCACTTTTGTGTAATATCTTTTTTTCTTTGACAATAGTGGGCAGTGATGAAGCCGCCATCATTAGGATCCTGCTATCAAACCAACTTCCTCACAGAGACAAGGAAGGTGTGCTGCAGGCACGGGCAACACTAAAGATGCATGCCATTATACAGCACTGGGAAAGCATCAACAGATTGGTCAAATGGAACAAAAAAAGCAAGATGTGAAATTATCATCTGAAATGTCCTGTTTTACTAGATACTTTCAAACACACTGCAACTGAAAGACTGGCAAGACATTTCCAGTATGCAGTGTCCTTCAAAGTGCCTGTCAGCACTACTGGCATCATGCTCACATATTCTCTAACCTTTCGTAAACTGTACACTTTCTACATACATGCAAATGTGTCCACTAACAAGGAATGGCCCCTCCCCTGAACTGAGCTGCAAACATGTTTTCAGAAAGAAACACTGTCATCAAGAGTCAGAGACTCTAGTCTGATAGTCTCATCACAAAACACCAAAATGCAGCTTCTCTTTACTTACTTCCATCTCCAAGTACTTACCCCAGAAAATGATGCTGTATATGTTACAATCAATTAAAACTTTTTGTGTATGGCAAATTCAGTAAACTTCCACTTTCTGAGATTAACACACTTTGTGTCCATCTGATTTTGCTCCTCAGCTGTGACACAGTCAGAGTTGCACTTTATATTAGGGAGCACCGTATCCACCTTTTAGTCCAAAAATTATGGAACTTTATCAATGTTCTACACATTTAAAGCACTCTGAAGATCATGGCCAAGAGCCATCTCCTAACCCACCAAAATGTAAACAAACTGAGCAAACATGCCAGGCAATCGGTTGATACTCAGCCTATGCAGAAATTGTTCGTTTCAGCACTTCATTCAAAAAATTGTCCAGTCCCCAGCTAAGCCAACCACATCAAGATTACCTCTTTCTTAGTGTCAAAGATTTCGCCCTCAGTGTGCTTGGGCTTTCGCAGCTTCTGCCGGCGGAAGTACTCATCGTTGAGGCGGTCGGGGAGCTTGACACCCTTGAGGTCCAGCTTGGTCTTGGTGGCGATGACATAGGCCTGGTTGATTCGACGGAGGGGGCAGCCATTCAGGTGGTAGGGACCTGGAAGAAGACAAGATGTCTCCATTAACATTTTCAGTGTCCGCACTGCATTCATTTGTTGGCCTTCACCACCAGCGAAGCACAAACACACTCAGACCCATATAAAAAAAAATAACTTCTGGATGTCTGACAAACATTGCTTATGGGAAGTATGTATACAGTGTACATTATTCATAGTACCTACTGTGGTGAAGCAAAAAGTTAACTTTTACCAAGACTAATGTGAGATGGATTACCTACAATGCTAAATGATCAAATATTCATCTGAACTTAAAACTGCAAGCTTTGTCAGAAGAACCAATCAGTCAGACTGAATCAGACTGGGGCGGTAAGCAACTCATCATCAAAGCAAGCAACAAACAATTTGTCTGTCCACAAAAGAACATCATCTGTACACTGTGCATTTATGCAGTAAGATTTATAAACATCAAGAAACCTGCAGTCAGTCAGCTGACTGTAAACTCTAGCAGCTGGTTTAATTGCTGTACTTTACAAAGCGAGTCCTGAGTACAATGGAATTTGCTCTTACAGACTCACTATCTTGGCACTGATCTGCAAATGAAATCCCTTCACTTTAAAGAAGCCCTCCAGCCAAGAGTTTGGGAAAAAAATCTGTATATAATACTGACTGTAAAAAGATAACTACTTTGATAAATTTCCACTGATTAAGAAACATTTTATGTACATGTCACCAACTAAGACTGAATGTCTTCAACAACAGATCCACTCTTTGTATCCAGGAAATACTTCAGTTTTTTTAAACACCAATAACTGGCAAGTAATGGCACTGACGATACCACTCTTTGGGCTTTTACTGAAGTTTCAAGTTATAAACACACACTACAGGAACTACACCAATAATGAAGTTTTGTGACGGTCATGCAAGTGCAGATAATTTAATAGTTTTGTACTTAACAAACCCATAATCATAACAGTTGTACTGCTTTCTTTTCTATTTTTTTTACAGCAGTTCTCAACTATGATTACTGACCTAACACATCTAATTATCAAAAACATTACAGCAAGCCTTCTCTGTACAGTGCAAAGCATTTCTTAACAATTACATGCACTACCACTAAAAGGTCAAACCCATCCTGCAAGCTTTATCAGATTCACCAATCAGTCATGACAAAATCAGACTGGGGCGGTAAGGACCTCATCATCAAAGCCAGCCTCATTATGCGCCATTCCATTTGCAGAGGAACAGACATGAAAACCACATCCAGTTAGAATCATTAATAAAAGACTAGTAATTGAAGCTGTTCTCAAGGAGATAACAAAGGCTTCAATACATGCATTTTTACCAATTTAACACCTTCAGTCTTCAAAAGAACTATAGCACAGGCAACATCAAACACACACTGAGAGTCACCAATGCACTCAAACCACACACTGTACCTGTGACAAGGAGGAGTCCAGAGTTCAGCTGCTTCAGAAACACTACCCTCTGCAACAAACAAAATGACAAACTAGGTCAGAAGGTGCCTAACGATTTTTTCAAATTCCTTACTTCACTTCAGAAGGCCAACATCCCACTACTGAAGAATTGGAACTGACCAAGATTCTTAGTTTGGCAGATGATCAACACCAGAACAATGTCATTCTCTCCATGAAAGTTAAGCACCCATCCACTCAGTCAATCAGATGGGGGCGGGGATAGCTCAGTGGTTAGAGCGCCGGACTCGTGATTGAAAGGTCGCGGGTTCGAATCCCTGCTGGAACGGCGGGAGAATTTTCTTCTCCAGGGTCGACTTCTGTGCTGACTCTTATTTCGGTATCCGTTCCACCCCCGTGTTACCACAGTAGCACGTAAAAAATCCCGGTCATTCTGCCAAAAGTGCAGGTGGCAGGTTACAGCTCAACACGCATACACCTTACGTATGTGGCTTTTATTGAACCGTGCTTCGGCACTGGTCACAACTTGTCCCTAATATGTCAAATGACATCTGAGGACATTAAGCATCAACTCATCATCATCAGTCAATCAGATGACAACAATGTTAAGCGTTACACTTTCAGGAAGTTTTACAGACATGGATATATATATTTTACAGATATGTACTGTATTGTATGCCAGTTGGTATAGCATTACATTGCTCTGGCTATGGTCTTTTGTAACTTGTCTCCCTTTCAACAGAGACTGAAATGTCCGACAATGACAACAATGGGGAGATTTATTGTTTACAGCAATTCAACAAACGTAAACAGGAAGCACACCTTCACATCTGTTGAACTTACAGACATTACATAAGTGTTGCAGAAGTAAACACAACAAATGCTCCCTTCTCACAACAGTTTGAAATGGCCGACAGCAAAGGTACAGTATATATGTCACGAAGAAAACAACGGAACATGCTGATATGTATTTTAACGTCTATTTACCTCACAGAGATTGCTATGGTGCTACAGAATTAAAACATGACAAATCATGTCCAGAACCTGGGTTTGCCCATACTTTGCAACTAAAATGCATGTTTACTGTGTGCGCCACCACCACCGGCAGTGCATGCATGCATTTGTCACAAGTCTGTGTAGATGGGGTGTAGCTTATGAAACTTGCATGGGCCAAGGAACGATTTATAGAATCTGACAAATGGTTGTTCAACAAGTCAAGTGGCAATGGCATCCAATAAACGTTCTTTAAATGAAGTGCCCCATACCCAAGAAAGAACATGCTAGCAGGCCGTTCTGTATGCACACCGTTTGCTGTCTCTGTACTGCAATGCACTAGGAGCTTGGCAATTCAAATGCTATGATGTTTCTGTGGTCTACAATGTAACAATAACATACCTTGCCCTTATGTCTGCCTGCGACAAGGATCAACACAGTGCCGGGAGTGATGGATGCACGGAGTTTGTGCTTGTGCTGGCTGAAGAACTTTTGTCGTGGATGTAGCCGTTTCTTTCCATCCTCAGTGGGATAATGGCGAGGTAAACGGTTCTTTTTGGCTGCCTTGGCAGCGGTTCCAGCAGGTGGAGCCATCTGAAATATTAACAAAAATAAACTTTAGTCTGCTGAAGCGCTAGCTGATCAAGAGGCTGAACTCCAGCAATATAAGCAGGCATCCATCGGATAAAACGTGAATACATTCAAACAAAATAGTACTAGTTCAATCAGTCGACTTTCTGTTTAGTATTGGTTGAATGGTTATAGTCTGATGGCAACACAAAACATATATGAAAACGGATATTTTGCCAACCACGTTCGTGTTCCCTACTTTGCTTTCTTGATGCGAAGGGAAAAGGAAGTCACGTGGTTTTACAGGGGAGACAAGCCCGTATTACTTCCGGTTAATAGCTTGGTGGTGTTCGGGGGTTCGGACTTTGTTGAGGTGTGCGTCGCACCGAAACATCCAAAAGCTGATTATATACTTAAATGTTGTATTCTCCGTGAATTTTCAGCCGTGCACCATGATGACTGTACCAGGTAAATTTAATTAGGGACAACTGACACAGCGTACTGGACCACATCAAAGGAATCTGACTTTTTGTTGTTGCTGTGTGTGTGTTAATAATCGAGAAACGGGTAAACCACACAAACGCGCGCGCTTACATGGTAAGCCGAACAGTTTGACAAATGTCCACAGGGGTTGTGGTGATATAAACAACAAAGAAGCAAAAGTTCACGATTCAGTTTTCTTGAGATTTTCTTTTAAATTACACACACACACACACACACACACACACACACACACACACACACACACACACACACACTTATTATCTTATATAAATACACTGTTACTAAACAGAAAAAGTATAGCAGACCACGACAGAAAATGAAATGCTCTACAGCACACTGTTCAGACCCAGCTCCCAGCTGTTCCCTGCTTTTTGCAGACTAAACTGACTTGTATGATTCTGAGAGTGAAACCGAGATTAGTTTTGTGCTTCAAGTTCAAAGCTCAGTAATTCATTGTTTGTTCCCTTCTTTTTACAGACTCATATCCTGAAACTGAGATTGACTACAAGCAGAAATACAAAGCACTGAAAAAAAGATTAAGGCTGCTTGTGTATGTGAGTATTGCCTGGTCAGAATTTTATACCATGTTACTTGTAAGTTGTAACCATGAGTGATTACCAATGGACACATAATTACATTTTGTTTAGTATCCATTTAAGAATAATTGATTGTGTCTTGGATTTTTTGTCATTATTTTTTTATTGTGTGTATATGTTCGCATTTAAGTAATTTAACACATACACATGTGTACACAAAATCACGTTTTTGTTTGGTTGTGTGGCTGTGAAGCTGACTCTCGCAAACATTATATATCTTATTACTTGGCTTTTCCAGGAGACCATGTAAGAAAAATCTTTTAAATTTTGCATGACAATAATAATAATAACTCTTATATAGCGCTATACTCCTAAAAATTACAAGCTCGTGGCGTTGTACATTATCAACATCAACATCAGTTGACAGTAGCTCCCATTGAACTTTACACTTTCATGCAGGTGTATTTGACCATGATTTTATTTGAAGGTGCAAACTCTCAAAACATAAAACTGAAAAAAGTTGTAATGTTCTTATTAAATCTTAAAGGACAAGTCCAAGGTTAGGGGTGATTTTTGACACAATTTCTGTTAAAGCTCGCTGAGAACGATGATGTAGGTGAAACTGTGATCTGAGGGTTATAAATGCATGAGAAAAAGGCATTTTCTTTTGTACTGAAAGCGTTGCCATGACACCCAAATCACGTGACCATATGCCTACTACCTCACTCTGGGGAGTTGCTGCAAAATGGCCAACTCGAACTCTGAAAACGAAACTGATACTTTGCCCGAGAGACCCACAAGGATACAGCCGTATTAGTTTGAGCCTGTCAGGCAGGATTTTGAAAGAGTACCGGAACATCGTGTCAGCTTCGACATGCGGTATTCCATGGGGTTTGCGAAATCGCACTCATAGGGTGAAAGGCATATAATTCTTAATGTTTTCTTGATCTTGATATGGTATATCGCCAAACATAACTTTAGGTATAAATGCGACAGGCGGGCAGTGCACACGTGTGAGTTAGATGGTGCTTTTGGTGGTGGTCTGTCATCTGAAGCCCTCAAGCGTGGGGGCCTTCTCGTTGTCATTTGATAGACATCTGTTTGCCCTTCTTGCTGAGTGAAGTGAATTGTGTAGGCAGTTTTTAGTTCTGTTAAGAATGCTTATTGCCCGTTTCAGGAGCAAGAATGTTTCCTGGAGGAGATGCGCAAGGCTCAGAGGAAGCTGTTAAAGGTTGCCAAAGACAGAAGGTAAGGGCATGGTACACTGATCATGTGATAGTGTGCAGCAGTGCTGCTGACCATAAGGTTGCCAAAGACAGAAGGTAAGGGCATGGTACACTGTTCATGAGATAGTGTGCAGCAGTGCTGCTGACCATATGTTGTTGTTCATGACTTTCAACAGGATATAAGTCACTTGCCACTGACAGCACATGAACTTGTCTTCATCACATTCCATTCCTTCATGAGCATTCACAAACAGGACACAACCAATATTGGTCCAGTTATTAATAGGCTGAATAACGATAGTAAAATAAATTTCAGTATGATCAAATCTCATTTGTGCAACATATATTATGATTTACCTGTATGCTTACATGCACCAGCGCACCTTCGTGCATGTACACACACATATATATATATATATATGCACACGTGCATGCCCACACACACATGCATGCACGCTTCTCTGGCTGTTTGCTTTTCCTGTAGAGGGATGCAAAACTAGGTTTCAGTCTCCTTATACAAATTATAAAAAATACGCTTGACACTTTATTAGTAACGTGAGTGAACATGTCTGTTGTGGCAGCTGTGCAAATGAGCAGAATGGTGGCCTGGCCTGTCATGTGTTTATTTCAAGGTGAAAGGGTGCATACCTCATGTCACATAACAGTACCAACCCTGATAGTAGAAATCACTTTCATTCCTGTAGCCTTCCAACTGTTGTCAGCTGTACTCATGCACAGAAACTAACATGTAAAGGTTCACATTTCATTTTCATGTCTTTACAACTATAAACATATTTGTGTGTTTGAGTTATTTTTAGAATTATGGTGTGTGTGATTTTTGTATGGGGTCTCTGTGTGAGAGTGTATTTGTGTGTTGTTTTTATATGGTGTGTGTGTGTGTAAATGTTTTATTTTATTTTATTTTTTATGGTCACTGTGTGTGTGTGTGCAGTTTCCTGCTGGATAGACTGATGCAGTATGAGAAGGTGGAGGACTCATCTGGAGACTCCGATGCCACAGCATCCAGTGACAGCGATGTGGATGGGCATCACAGAGATGGAGTTCCCGCTAAACGGTAAATCTCTGTTTCCTCTTGTTCGTTAGTTATTGTTAGGTTGAATGAAAAAGGATAGTGGTGAAGACTGTAAAATGCCACTACAGAGTACAGTCAAACTCAGTTAGACTCAACGAGAGATCCATGTGTTCAACATGGATTTGCTGGTGCTGTGATACATGATCTGATGATGACAGCTGATAGCAACTGGCAGGTGCTCAAGATGAACAGACAAGCCAGGGGAGGGGGTTACAGCCAAAATATCAGTAAAACATTACAGCAATACACAGACTACATTACATAGCTGAATAGCTCTCTCTCACTCACCCCTTCTCTTTCACTTACACACAGTGACAGACACACATGCATGAATACACACACACACACATAGGCAATCTCTCTCTCTCTCTCTCATTTGCTTTTACTCAACCCCATACCTCTCTTCCTCACTCTGAGTCTCTCCCTCAACCACCCCATCCCACTTCCGATCTCGCCAACTAATCACTGGGACAAAATCTGTAAATTATCAGCCTGCATGACTGTTTCAGAAAACGTGTGAGTGGCCATGGTAGTGGGGGTGCACACCCCCAGGCTTCAGCCTCAGGGGAAGGAGGGGCACAGATGGCCACGCACTCCAACATTGCCAGCATTATCCTGGCACAGGTATGTGGTGCATATGCTCACTTTTCCAAACAGCATGGCGGCAGGGAGGGGCAAGTGCCAGAACTGTTGTTTTTCATGCGATACGTTTCTGACATCTGTCTGGACGTTGGTATTTTTGTTTGTTTTACCATTACCAGTTGTAGTGTGTTTATTAGTAGGTGCAGGATCTGCCTTGTGTTCTTTCGTGTCTTAATTGTTTGATTTTACAACTGGTGCATGAACTCACTGATGCATGTCTGAATGAACTTTGCACTGTGCCCCACTTCTTACACTTGCATCGTTGTTACTTGATGGTGTGTATATATATATATATGCATTGTATTGTGGCAGACTTGGAAGACTTTTATGAACTATCAGTACAGTGGAAGCTTAAAACAATTTCCTTCTTAAGACAAGTGCTGTACGTCATGTTGCCTTGACTGTGTTGCGTCAGCATGGATTTAGAAGTGCTGTACAAGTCTGCATCACCATCATCATTTTCATCAGGGAATCACTTTTTCTGAGCTGTGCCAAACAAATTTCCTTATCTTGGAATGTTTGTGTTTCAGCAGCAGGCAGCGGCCGGGGGTAGCCAGGAAGGCGGGAAGAAAAGAACTAAAGCGACTGCTAAAAAGACCAAAGCCAGTGAGTGTGCCCATGGGATCTAATTCACCCTTCGTTGCTTTGTTTTTCTTTTGGCCAGGGTTGAACCTGCCAGCGTCAACTGTATCACCGTTTTAGCTGCTTTTAGTTGTGGGGATTTACATCACATTGCCTGTTGGTGTTTTCATTGGAACATGTGCGTAACTTTGCGACATTGATTGGAACTAAATAAAAGTTTTTGGTTAACCACTGTTTCTTCAAAATGCTTGACATAACCTGTAGAGTTTGTCCAAAAGGAGATAGGGGCTCATGGTACTCAGCCTTCATGTGTGCTTGTCCAGAGGTCCCCCATGATCTTTTTTTGTTTGGGTAATTCCTCATCACATCAGCACCATTTGAATCCACTGGTACATTTCAGTTTTATGTCTCTTGCAAGAACATGGTGAATCACATCAAAGTTAGAAACAGTTCAGTAAATCCCCTCTCTATATGACCTTGTATCAGATTTGACTGATAGTCTTGTACAGTCCCCATAAAATTTGGTGTTAAATGCATTGTTCTTGTGGAGTAATGGGCAAAGAGGGAGGTGGTAATTAGAGCTTGACATTCCATCAACCACACAGGGTCACCACTTGCACAGTTGGACACATTTTCCAATGTGTGTGGGCATGTGTGTTCACATGTGTTGTCCAGATGTGTGTGCATGTTTGTACATGTGTGTATGCATGAGTACATGTACACATTTGATGAAGCTTCAGACAAGGAGTGGAACCCATTTTCTTGTCATGGACATTTTCTGCTCTGTTTTGTCATTCTGCTCGTGTTATGATGAACAGATTTATTTCACATTTGCACCCTTGCTGACATTCTGATGTCATCATGCAGGCACCACAAAGGCAGCCTCTGAAGCGACGGTTGCCTCTCTGCTACCTTCAGCCAGCATACCTGGCCAGATGACACGAGAGGAGTTGGAGCGACACCTGGATGCCAAGCAGAATGTGTTTGACATTGAAAAGGCCACAGCTAGTCTACCAATGGATATCTTCAGCAATGACAACTCAAACCATGCTAGGTAATGGAACGTACTTGTGCATGCCCAGATTAGCTGCACAGGACCACTAAACAAGACCTGTGGTTACTGACACTCTTGGTGGATCTCTTGTTTTCTGTTGCTTTCCAAATCAGATCCTCATTTGGGGGTCTAAGGTTTAGTTTTCCTTACCAGTGAGGGTCTGCTAAAGTTCATCCTGTGTATGTCAGTCTTTTAGACTGCTACTGTGTGTTGACATCTAAGTGAAAATTAAACAGTGTGCTTGACTTGTTTTGCATCAAATGATGCAAGATCAGAATGGTATTTTGGGCTTAGATCTTGAAGAGTGGGGGAATTTTTGAATCAGCAAATTCTGATTGCATCTATTAATGTTTCAGTTTATTTTTTGATTACCATGATTTCATTTCAGTGACCCAACTGGCAATGGGGGCACAGCGGATGATGAAGAGGAGGACCTGGTAATCGACATTCCTCACTGAAGCATTGTCTGCATCTTCATCTCAAACTTCATTCATCAACAAACTTGCTTCATTTTTGCATCAGTGTGTTCAGCAAGAAACTATTGTCAGCAGCTTCCATCTTGTACTTTTGTATTGATACCATCTGCACTAAAGCATTCTTCCAACTTTTTTGCTGTGTCTTATCATCTATGATTCGTACTTTGAGTACATGTGCTATTTATTAGATAGATAACCAGGTTTCAGCCATGTGTTCCACAGAAGGTGCCGTCAAGTAATTGTGTATGTCAGTGACGGTGTCTGCTTTCTGCCCAAAAGTTTCTTTTAAAGTTTGAAGGTAAAACTTCTGTCATTTCTGTTATTTTGAGTTTTTCTGAAAACGCTGTTCTTCAGCAAACCACTTGTGATTATTCAGTGGCAATGGCACCGCAAGCAGCAGATGGCAAAAGAAAAAAGGGAAGATTGGCATGGGTGCATGTGGAGGACCAGGATCCAGATTTCCTGAGAAATCGGTCTCATTCCAGAAGGCAAAATGCTGAGGATGCACTTCTGGTGGAGTTTGTGTACCTTGTATTTACTCACATGCCCCAGGTGAGAGTTACCGTAGGCGACTCCAGTCTTTGTTGTCGTGTTTGTGTGACCTTTTTCAAGCGCTTGGGTGTTGATTCTGCAAAATACTGAGGATGCACCTCTGGTGGAGTTTGTGTACTGTGTGTTTACTCAACTTCATGTCCCAGGTAAGAGTTCATGTAGCTGACTCCGGTCTTTGTTGTGTTTGTGTGATGTCTTTCAAGCGCTAATTAACTCCCTTGTGTGTTGATTCTGCAAAATGCTGAGAGAGAAAAATCCTCTGCGTCTCAGAACGTAAAGCAGAACTGAAGCAAAGATGCAGGTTGGTCTGAAAACACAGAAAATGTGTGGACGTTTCCATCCATCCACATGCTTCATATGGTGGTTTCATCAATGTTTGAACAAGCGCTTTTTTCTTTGCATTTGAGCTCCTTAGGGTGCAAGGCATGTTTGTTTGCTCTTTACCACTAAAGAGCAGTAAAAAGTTGGCTCATGATGAGGTGCTCGATACTTTTGTTATATGTGCTGCCTTGCTCATGCTGTAAATGTTACAGACGACTGGTCACAAAATGGCAGCACTCAGGGTTGTGTTTCCATGACTTTAAACATAGATTATTAACGAACAGGACAAGCAAAGGGGCGGGGATAACTCAGTGTGTAGGGTGTCCAACTGAAACACCACACACAATACAGATGCAGGTTTGAGTCCTCAGTGCAGCAAGGGATTTTTCTTCCATGTTCAACTTCCATTGCAGACCCTCTTACGGTGTCCCTACAGCCCTGCTGTGCAATGGCATGCATCAACTGTGTGCACATTAAAAATCCCCCACACGGGCAGCCATACCATTATTTGGACACATGACAATGCTGCACACACTGATAGAAATAGGTAGCACTGCCCTTGTGCCTGCTCTGCTTTACCCAGGTAAGGTGACCCAAATTTCCCACAAAGGACAGAGAAGTACCAAAAATGAATTATTTTTTACAATTTTACTCCAGACCTATTGATAGGACCCCCTTGCTGCATCAAAGGTAGTAATTACCACTGTTCGTTAGGCTTGAAAAGCTGGTAAAAATAATCTTCAGGACCAGGTTCAGTCTCTCATGTGCACCCATGGGTGGACATGACTGTCATCTTTTAGATGATTCTTAATTTACCTGTGTATTTGGCTTTACTTTGGCGTACCTCTCTTTTCTTCTCACGCTGCACATCACACTTTGACACTGTGCTGCGGCTTTTGTCTTTGTGCCCCATTGTTTGTCCTGAGATAGTTTTGTCTATTTTTCTAAAGTCAATTTTAGAACCATCTTTTCTTTTCCACCATGTCTCCCCCCACTCAACCCTGACAGAAACACTGGGGGGGGAAGGGGGAGCAAATTTTTACTTTGTGTTATTCAACTGTCCACGCTTATGTCTACTTATTGTGTGCACATGTTGATTTGTCTACATAATGTGTTCAATTGCTGTATCTCTGCATTCAGAGATGAAACTTGTGACTGCTTTTTGAGTGAAAGATACACTGCAATTCTGAGCCCAGTAAATATGATCCGAGTGCTGAATGAATGACTGAGCACAAGAATTTTCAGCTACGCTGTAGATTTTGTATATGTGTTTGTTGCAGTTAAATGAAATGCAATGTACATCATAGTGATGTGATGCATTTGGTTGTACATGTACTTGCTTTGCACAACTGACAGTGCTTTTGTGCATACATGTTCAGAAGTAGTTCACTGTAAACTCTATTATATGTGAAAAAACTGATTATATGTGTCAAAAAAAAGAAAAAAGAGATACACAAAATGAGCTGTTGATGTTTATTTCTCTCACAATCGCACATCATACTACAAATACAATGTCATATAATAGCCATCTGTTGCGCTGCATTCCAGAACACCTAAATTAAAAGTTAGGGAGTTGATGTGCCTTATTAGACTGTTTAATGCATATCAACTTGCACTGGTGCCCGAAATACACATTTACTACTGGTTTGAAAATGCTTTTGACCTTGGTTTTCTGTTTTGACAACAGTCTGAAATATTTCAATGCCCCCTTGAATAGTGGTTTGGCCTCCATGGTGCTACACGTACAATGTATTCTGGAACCTGAGAAGAGGAGAAATGGCAAACATTCAGATAAAAGAATTTCACACTGTAATTTCACAATTGCGCTTTTCAAACTGATGTAGCCAGCTAGACCTCTCCTCAAACTCTTGTGCAGATCAGACAAATACATTGAGACATTGATGGACACAGAAAGACAAAACAGACACTGCCACCACCAGTTCAGACATCAGCATAAACTCCCTGGTTTTGGAAAAAAGGCAGCATAAAAAGCGAATGCCCACACTTGATTCTAAAGTTTAACTTTCAAACCATGACTTCTTATGGCATTAGTACAGAGATACTGAGATGATGTATCTGCCCATAATAAATACATACTCATATACACATCAACTTACCAGATAATACAAAAGCAGTGGAGATTCATCAGTGACCAGTTAAAACCACATAGCTCTAAATATTGAGTTTGGAGAATGACAAAAATTCAGCATTTATCTGAACACATTTTTCAAAGGGGGATTTTTCCCAGTTTACAGATATGCTGACAAAAACTCTTGTAAGAAACAAGAAGTTTCAGGATTACAGACATATATATGATGGAAAACACAATTTAACCTGTATATTATGTGTCATGAATCTGTTTCCTACAACAACGAAAAAGACCTGCAAGGTTTTCATCAGAATTTGTGTATGTGTGCAAAAATTATTCTGTAAGGGTATTATCAAGAGATTTGAGAAGTTACAAAAGATCTATAAACTGTCTTGAGAAGTAAAAACAAAACAGAGTTTCAAGGTTTTAATTGGCCACTGACTACTGTAAGTGATGTTAGACATTGATGTCAACTGTGAGGTTTCATAGTCCCCATCAAAGACCAAATGCATTGTATGTGTGCGTGAGATCCCCAGACTGCTTGTAGCCGTGGACATCTGTTTGTAGAAACTTGTAACAAGAGCTAGCAGCAGCTTTCCCACAGCTGGCACTGAACTCTGCGACAGATTTTCACCAGGACACACACCGTTGCGCACCATCATCAGTTTACTTTCTGCCTCTTGTGGGATGGTTCTTGAGAAGCGCTCCCACTGACGGTCTGGATGCTTGTGGAAGATTCAGGAAGCCTTTCTGGCGCCACTGCCGCAGTGCTGCCCTCATTTTCAATTCTTTCAGTTTTCATGTTTTGCACACACATCACATAGTTTGAGCCAAGCTCTACGTCGGAGGATGCAGGCACCCCATCAGTTGTGATGATGGTGGTCGAGTCACTGGCCGCAACTTGCTCCAAGGGCAGCTCACTGGCCTGAATGATGGTGGTGGTGGGTAGAGTGGTCTGCCCTTCACTTGTGGTGGTGGCTGTGATGTTGCCGGCAAGGAAGGCTTCGAGTGATGTAGCGTTTACAACCTGCAAAAAAAAGAATAAATACAGCACATACCCATGCGAGTCATACAGTACTGCTTACACTTGGATTCTACGGCTTTGAGAAGTGACAGGCCACACATAAATCATTCTCTGTTGTCTCTTCTTTTCATCTTTTTTTTCTCCTTCCTCTGTTCTTGTTTCTTTATCATTTTGGCAAAGAGACTGCCCAAGCATGGCTTTCTCATGGCTGTTTGTAGCCCTATACAAATTGTCATCATCACCATCGTTCAATCAGCTTACTACAAAACGGCTTATCAACATCAGTTTTTTAACATGGTAAAAGCTCCTCCCCCCCAAACATTTTGTAAGAAAAGCCATGGATTTACATTAGATCTTATTGACTGTAAAAAGATAAGCCTAGTCCCACCCAACCCTCCTGCCCTGAAGTTTTAGGCCTATTATAAAATTCGGACAAAAAGAATGCCAAGCTCCTCACCTGTATCTCCTGCCCATGCTGGTCTGTGAGCTGAAGGACAGCCGATGTGGGGGACCGCGACGCCATCACCACCTGCTGCAACGTGTCCAGCTGCTGCCGCAGCAGGTTGCGATGCTCACACTCCATGCGCTTCAGAAGCTCGGCCATCCCGCACTCCGAGGCATTGGCCAGCCTGGCTGATAGCTCCTCTTCTCGCTTCCTGCTCAGCCGTAGATTCTCCTCAATCTTCTCTATCTGTCGTGACACAGGCATGGCATGGTGAGGGAGTCTGGAGTCTGAGGGAAGGAATCTTTCACCCTTCCATTTCTCATTCAGCTTCTTTTATTTTTTAAAATCTGTGGTGTCAAAAGTGTGGTGCGGTGGCAAGACAATAAGTCCAAAATAACGAATCTTTTATCCTCGGATCCCCTCCCCCCCTCCCCCCCCCCAACCTTCTCTTTCTGCTGTAGGCCCCCACTGACCCCATCTTCTCCACCTGTTGTAACAGAGGTGTGCTTTGATGGGATGAGGTAAGTGTGCAGTAGTAAGTCTTACCCTCCTGTTTTCTTCAGTTTAATCCCTTTCTCTCTCTCTCTTTTAATAGATCTCTAGTGACAGGTGGGGTGCTGACGGTGATGAGAAAAGTAAGCTTGAAGTAAAGATCCTGATCTGTGGACTGATTCCTAAACTAAAATTTCTACAGACCATTGCTATGATGATGTACCCTGTTTCTTTAAATATTTTTCAAGCAATGGACTAGAACAGATTTTTGCACTGAACAAACAAATGTATTGGGGGGGGGGGGGGGGGCCATGGGGAGTCCAAGCATGAAATGACCAAAACAAATGGTTGGGGTGGGGTTTCCAAGTGTATGATGAACAAAACAAATGGTTGGGGTGGGGTTTCCAAGTGTATGATGAACAAAACAAATGGTTGGGGTGGGGTTTCCTAGTGTATGATGAACAAAACAAATGGGGTGGGGATGAGGGCATGTCCAAGCTTACAAGGAATGAAACCAATGCCAACAAAACAAAATTAGCAAGGAAGAAAGTCTTACATGTTTGTGGAGCTGAGAGACCTCGGACTTGAGCATGGCTTTCTCATGCTCCAGGCGCTGGACTCGCTCATCCACTCTGTTCCGTTTCTCCTCTCCCTCTTTGTCACTTGCAGAGCTAACATTCTGAAAGACACGCACAAAACACAGACACATAATTTCTGATCTCATTCACATGACTCACAAGAAGGTCAAGTGTTTCACAAACTGTAAAACATCAGCCTCATGCTCAACAAAATCATAAGCAACAACTAGAAAATGAATACACTGCTCCTGATATGTAATTTCTTTTTTTATGACAGGCCCATCATGTTTTTCCTCCCAGTCTTCAAAAACTACCTTTCAGACAGGCCATCCACATAGTTTGCTTCTGAAGAAGTACTCTTAAAACAATGTAAAAGTTCCCCCAAACAAAAAGATAATTCAACTCAAATCTCACCTGCATGTACTCGACACCTGCACCTACATCTTTGCATGCACTCCTGGCCTTCATTCATACAGCGAAAGTGAAACTAGTGAAAGAAATGGACACTCCCAAGGCTGCAGTTGACCATCAGGCACCGGTGTATGACAAAGACTGATTAGACCAATCACTGTGGGAGCAACCAGACTTGTCAACCATCAGGCACTGCTGCATGACAAGGACTCACTGATCAGATCAACTGCTATGGGAGCAACCAGACTTGTCAACCATCAGGCACTGGTGTATGACAAGGACTCACTGATCAGATCAACTGCTATGGGAGCAACCAGACTTTTCAACCACTGGGCACTGGTGTATGACAAGGATTGACTGATCAGATCAACTGCTATGGGAGCAACCAGACTTGTCAACCACTGGGCACTGGTGTATGACAAGGATTGACTGATCAGATCAACTGCTATGGGAGCAACCAGACTTGTCAACCATTTGGCACTGGTGTATGACAAGGATTGACTGATCAGATCAACTGCTATGGGAGCAACCAGACTTGTCAACCATCAGGCACTGGTGTACGACAAGGACTGACTGATCAGATCAACTGCTATGGGAGCAACCAGACTTGTCAACCACTGGGCACTGGTGTATGACAAGGATTGACTGATCAGATCAACTGCTATGGAAGCAACCAGGCTCTGATGTTACCACTGGGCAGTGTCTTGTGACGGATAAGATTCCAGCATATGCTGCTCTCACCAGACACAGCATTTGATAGCCATGAAAATCATGTGTCGCATAATGACATACCTCTTCCTTGGCAAAAACTGAAGGCTGAAGTCTCAAAAGCTAAGACTGCTCCAAACACAACACACTGCATATTTTTCTTTGTCATTAGATGAATGATAACATACATATCTCTCCTTTTTGTGTGTGCGTATCACCCAAACTCCAACATAATTCTATCAGTGATATGTTTTCTTCATTACTGTTACTGCTAGTGTCTGCTATTCTGTTGTGGCATGCCAGGCAACAGTGATCTTCATGTACACTCAAATAAATTCTACTAGGACACTGCCTGAATGCCTGGCAGCAGCAGACATCAGTATCACATATCCCACACTGTGATCTGTTGTACAACAATGCTGGATAGTGGACTGCCACCTTTACCTGACCCTAACAGTGCAAGGCATAGCAGACATTGCTCTTACCTCATTGCTGATGATGTGGGTGGGAAATGAAGAGTCAATCTCAGAGGACTCCAACTGCTCCTCCTGAATGATCACGATGGCCTGCTCATCCTCTTCCGTAACGTCCACTGATTCACCTGCTGATGCGATCGACACGTGCACCGCTCCATCATGCACTTTCCCATTGGTCAGTGACACGGAGCTGCTGGTGATGATGTCTGCAAGTCATCAGGCAAAACAAAAATAACATGATCGACCAGAAAAAAATACAACAAGTCAGTTCTTAGATTTTTAACGTCCCATCATGCAGTGCACAGGGTCAAATACATCAAAATGATTACAGCAATACATCAAAATGATTACATTTAGAACACAAGAAGGGCATCCACTTCTAGTTCTACATGAATGGCACAATGAGCACCACTGAGTGTGAACATCGCCTGCTGGTCAGAAAGAGCATTCCACTGTACAAAGAGACAGTTTACCTTGTTCATTTACTGCGATAGGGGAGGATATGCAGGAGACAGCCTCAGTGAGGGCTGGGTGGATGATCTCGGAGTGGTTGAGGATGGAGTTGTTGGGCTGAGTGCTCTGCACACTGACACTCGACCGGTTGGTAGCTCTCGTCTCCTGGCTGTATGTCACTGGGGTATTCAGGTCCTAGACACCAAACACAAATTCCCATCTAACATTCAGATAGCAACAGGTATAATTATGAGCAAAAGTATTTGAACTGCCACCTACAAACATAAACATGCTATACTTCTGATCAAGTACATATTTGCCTCCATTCATGGATTCAATAAAGTTCAAGATTTTTTTCTCACACTACAGTTTTTATCTTCTGTACAGAAAACATAGTCTTGTGAAAAGGAGGTATGCTGAAAGTTTGCCCAGTTGGGCATTGTAAGTTGTGTTAAGAAAAAAGCTTAAATTTTAACGCTTTGTGTTTAATCTTTTTTCTGCCAATGTTAAAATGTAAGAAACAGAAAGTATCACATCCCAGCATTTGACCAGATTCAGTTAAACACACAACACCTGAGGAGTACCTTTGAGTCGAATGCGGAAAGATCACTCTGGATTTGGAGTGAGGCAGGGCAAAATACACGTGTCTGACACAGGCAACCGTGTGACACATGTAAAACATTAAACACTCAGACGTTATGTCATTTGACAAAATATTTCAATTGCAATGACTCTGCCTTCTCAGCACCCTCCATTCAAACCATGTACTGAGCATGTACAGTGGTTATGGGTTCAGGGTGGTGTTTTGTTTCTGTTCTACATCTCTCTACAGTCATATGTAAACAACACAGGTATCTGCTCACATGACTTATTTTGGACCAACAGATGAGTGATACTGAGTGACGGGACCTGGAAGCCTAGCGCTGTGCCCTCACTATATTCACTTGAATTTAGTTCTTTATTCAGCCAAATAAACATGAAATGCAGCATTTACTGGACAGAGTGTTGAAATGCCAGCATCAAAATCTAACTCTGTGCCAAGTATCAGGTGTTTCACATCCCTTGTTTGCAAAAATCCTGAAATTTATGCATGCAAATTTGTGATGCTCACCAAACTGGGGTTTTACTCAGTCCTGCGAAGACTTATTATACTTTCCAGGACCATTCACTTGTTAATCTGTTGCACCTTGCATACACATGTACAACAAACCTTCACAACACATACCAACCTCTAATGCTGAAAATCTCCCTTAAAAAACAAAAAAAAACACCTTTCACTTATTCAAATTCAAAAAAAAACAAAAGACTGGTTTTAATGGTTAATATCAATTTTGCTCATAATGGAGACCATGTTACATAGTAACACAATACATAATATATCCAGTACTTCACTTTATGCTCAAGTACTGTCATTCCTTTCCTAGTTCTACTGAAACAGCTGGCAAGGTGTACACATGAGCCAAGATGAGAACAGCCCACCTGAGTGATGGATATCTGAAACGTTGTCTGTGGATTTCGGAAGTGGGTCTTGTAATGCTTGATGGCCTCATCTCGGCGGTTGAAGCCGTTTCGACAGCGGTAGCAATGCCAGTGAGCGCCTTTGAATTTCTTCTCTCCCTTGATCACCCCCACTATGTCACAATGGTCACAGCAGCGTAAAATCTTCAGACCTGAATGACAGCATTTCATGCCACTTTAAACACACACACACACACACACACATATATATATATATCCTGTACATGCAAAAAAGGAAGAAAGAAAAAAGAGAAAAACAACAACAAGAAAAAACAAGACCCACCTACACATGATCTAACCCAGCTTTGGGTTCTATTTCCAGTTCAGTTCTAGTCCAGCAACAAAAACAGCAGTGCCCATTGTGAAAAGATTACAGGTGCTACTATTGGTGCATGCCTTTGCAGACATCTTGACTATGGATGTCTGTCTTCATTTTTGCTACCATAATTTTAGGGTACAGTGCATCTTCTTCCTGCAGATGAAAAATAACCTTGACTGTGAGTCTAATTAACAGCATGCTGGACCAAGTGTTAATCACAAGTCCTACTATACAGTTACTTTTTGCCACAACATGAGATTTAATAATTGTACTAATTACTACATGCAATTTTCTTTCTCAAATAATTGGGCATTCCAAATCCAGTTATCAAAAATAGAATGAAGAAAACAGACAGTGCCTTTGCAAGAAAACAGTATTAAAAACTTTAAGCATGGTTACACCAGGTAACTTTAGTAAGGACTGTAACGTTATGAAAAACAACAACAAAATATCAAACGTTTACATTTATACCAAGCGGATATATAGCAGTTCTGTTGTTGTTGTACCAACTACCAAGCAGGTATAACACTTTTGTTGTTGTACCAAGCAGGTATAACAGTTTTGTTGTTGTACCAAGCAGGTATAACAGTTTTGTTGTTGTTGTACCAAGCAGGTATAACAGTTTTGTTGTTGTTGTACCAAGCAGGTATAACAGTTTTGTTGTTGTTGTACCAAGCAGGTATAACAGTTTTGTTGTTGTTGTACCAAGCAGGTATAACAATTCTGTTGTTGTTGTACCAAGCAGGTATAACAGTTCTGTTGTTGTTGTACCAAGCAGATATAACAATTCTGTTGTTGTTGTACCAAGCAGGTATAACAGTTCTGTTGTTGTTGTACCAAGCAAGCAGGTATAACAGTTCTGTTGTTGTTGTACCAAGCAAGCAGGTATAACAGTTCTGTTGTTGTTGTACCAAGCAAGCAGGTATAACAATTCTGTTGTTGTTGTACCAAGCAAGCAGGTATAACAATTCTGTTGTTGTTGTACCAAGCAGGTATAAAAACTATAACAGTTCTGTTGTTGTACCAAGCAGGTATAAAAACTATAACAGTTCTGTTGTTGTACCAAGCAGGTATAAAAACTATAACAGTTCTGTTGTTGTACCAGGCAGGTATAAAAACTATAACAGTTCTGTTGTACCAAGCAGGTATAAAAACTATAACAGTTCTGTTGTTGTACAAAGCACACACACACAATGTTGTTGCTGTTGTTGTGTATAGCATTCCCCAGCTGAACACTCTGGGGCTAACTTGGTATATAATTATAACTTGGTATATAATTATATTCTAATTTTTATGCAACTGTACACACACAAGTTATGCATTCCAAGGGTGAGGGGCTTGTGAAGTGTTGCTTAATGTCCTCAGATGTCAGTTGACATATTAGGGACAAGTTGTGACCAATGCCGAAGCAAGGTTCAATAATTCTTTACGTCCACGGAAACTGGAAGGCTCGTTGGGAAGGACAGCCCAGGATGTCCACCTCAGTCGACTCTCACACAGCTCCTGAACTATGCTTACTTGAGTGAGAGGCTTATGTTTGTGACTCTTTTTATAACCCCACCACATGAGCAGCCACATGACATCTTTGGAGGATTTATCTCCATTTCTAGAAGGTGATACTTTTATAATGCAAGGAGCTTATCACAAGTGAAGACAGTCACCACATGATAGTCACCACAACTGATGATAGTCACCACATAAATATGCATTGCATAACATTTATGGTAACCTTGGTGTTTAAGGCAATGTCAAAATAAATTATAAATGTAATATAATGCCACCCAACCCAGGCCAAGATGGGGTCTGAATTCTAAATCTAGCACTTGGTAGCAGTAGCATAGCACTTGGCAGTTTAACAGGAAAACAGCGGATAGCATTACCAGCAAATTCAATTCCCTTGTCCACATGCTTTACTCTGTAGTGAGCCTTCAGAATGACAGGGTCTGTGTAAGAATCTGTCTTCACACAGAAGGGGCAGTGCAAGTGTGGCGTTTTGATAGAGCATGCATCGTCCAGGCACTGGACAGGCGTGTACACATTCTCACTACCCTTGATCCGGACACTTGGATGGGTCTGGAAAACAAAGCAAATCAATAAACTGTATGTACATAGCCTGAATATGTGAATCACTTAATTGCAAAGATCAAGAAATTAGAAATAAAACAATTCAAAAAATGAAACCTGTGTTACTGCAGTAGCACGTCAACAGCCCCTGTAATTTGGCCAAATATGCAGGTGGCAGGTTACAGTACACCTACACACGCAAACAGTATACACCGTCTAAGTGTGAACTCTAAGTCTAAGTGCTATAATAAGTTGGTCACCTACACAAAACAAGAGTAAAGAACTCTAGTCCATGACTCCGAAGCTTCAGAACCCAGTGTTGATCCCGGTATTGGGTTCTTGATCTTGATCTTTATGCGCACCATTCAAGTGCGACACGCTGACAGGGTCCAATCATGGACACAGCGTTAGCGGACAAGCTTTATACTGCTCTGTTATCAAATCACAACCAAGATCAAGACTACTACATTTCAACATGAACAGTAAGCTCCAGCAAATTCTAAAATCAAAATTGAACTGACGATGAACTGTTGAAGTCGAAAAGAGCGTCTGCTACAAATATTTCATTGCCTTTACACTAGAGAAGCTAAAACCAAAATGGCGCTTCGTTTGAGCACAGAAGAAAACGTTTATTGTACATGTAACTCACAACAAAGGCAAGGCCGCTCATCCTCTCTTGTTTCTGGCCCTGTTTGTGCGCTAACTGGCAAGCAGAAGACAAAAAAGTACTTTCCGCATTTGCTGTTTGAAGGGCTTTCCAACACGTTCTGTGTTCACGTCATGAAAATCATGGGTGATTTGTGTGACGTCACAGAAAATCGCGAATGGGCTGCAGCCTGTAGAACTAATCCATGGATGAGCTGTGTAACAGGCTAATACGCTTGCATGCGCATGCGCACCACTTCTAAGAACTTGCGAAAAGCACCGATGCCCTTCCTACTCTTTGAGTCTACGACTCCGTTGAAAGAGTAGTTCTTTCAACAGTAATCGTGGGTGGTTACCAGGGTAGCTGTCAGATTAGGATTGAATGGTGTGTATGTATCCAGCGATGTGCGAGTGTGCCTGAGTAGTGGTGTGTGCATGTAGGTTGGGTGAGGAGTATGGGTATGTGTGTGGGTGGCCGGGGAGGTGGGCTAGAGGGATTATATGTTTCCAGCTGTAATAATTTGTATTATAGATTTAAAAAAACAACCACCCCAATATGTCTGTTTAATATTATTAGTTTAAATACTTTTGACGTTGCTCAGATGTCCTTTTTACTTTTTACTTTTTTTTTGGGGGGGGGGGGGGGGGGGAGAAGAGCCTTAGTAGGCCCTGTGATGGATGATATTGACTTAGTCCTTGCTCCAACTCAAAACTAGTGGTTATAATCTTGGACTTGGAGTATGTTCAGAATTAATTACTTGTGTTAACTCATGTTTGTATTAAATGTGAAATAGCAGGATTTTTCTTGTGTATTGTCTAGATCCAGCAGTTTCTATTAAATGGGTGAATTGTTTTTTTTTTAAAGGAACTTACTATCACAAAACGTGATTCTATCTGCTGTCACAGATCTGCCTAATCATGATCAGGATTAGTGTTAAGTTTAAACCATTTTTAAAAACTCTGAACTTTATATATATATATATATTTTTAGTGTACTATGTACAGCTAACCGGCTTTTAAATTGCTTTTGATATGCACACAACCTATCATAGATCTGTATAGTCGATTCGTTGATGATGGTAGATCTTCATAATCATGAAATGATTGCAACATCTTGTCAACCATACAGGGTCACCTCAGGATGAAACACATGTGACTCATGAAAAAGAAAGCAAGATCAATTATAATTATGTATGTTTTGTTCAACTCACTTTAAGAAGGCCAAACTTTTTCATCGTGTTACTGAGGTACTAGGAGCAGAACTGAGTTGAACTAGAAGAGAGAGATAAAAAAATAATCTGAAACAAGACTTTTAGCATTCTAAAACAAGATCCAAACAGAAAAGGTTAAAAAGAATGCTATTTATTGTGACAAAACTCAACATACTCGATCTTCCGTGTCATTATTATTGGTCACTTTTATATAGCGCTATTCTCCGCTCTCGAGCAGACTCACTGCGCTCGCATGTGATTCTACATGAGTGAATAGCTTTTTATAGCGCTTTTTTATAAAAATATCCACCAAAGTGGTGTACTTACAGCGCTAGCATGGCTGGTGCCACAAGAAACTGCAGCCGTCTCGGCGCATTCTGTGTACACCATACAACCATGCACCATGTCACTTCATGCAAAGCCACATATGTAAGGTATATGAGTGTTTAGCTGTAACCTGCCACCTGCGCTTTTGGCAGAATGACCGGAGTCTTTTACATGCTACTGTGGTAACACGGGGGTGGAACGGATACCGAAATAAGAGTCAGCATAGAAAGTTGACCCAGGAGAAGAAAATTCTCCTGCCTCTACAGCAGGGATTTGAACCCGCGATCTTTTGATCATGAGTCCGGCGCTCTAACCACTGAGCTATCCCTACCTCTGAGGATGGGCAGGAGGACCCTGGGGGAGAGATCATTTCAATTTATTAGACCTGTAATCTGGAACTCTGCCTCTCTCTGTCAGGCATTCACCTTCACTCTTAATTCAGAACTGAACACCCACCTCTTCTCTTCTGTCATTTTGATCATACTGATCTGTCATTTTCTTCTCATTGTACTGACCCATCACCAGTAATGCATGTAAATATAGTGTGCGTGCACCTGTGTGTGAGTGTGAGCGTGCACATGTGTGCGTGAGTGCATGCATGCATGCATGCATGCGTGCATATATATGTGTGTGTGTGTGTGTGTGTGTGTGTGTGTGTGTGTGTGTGTGTGTGTGAAAGGGAATGTGTGTGTGTGTGTATGCATGCATGTGTGTAAACTGAGTGTATCCTTGTGTCTTTGTAAGGGCTCTGGGCTCTTACGAGATGGGGGCCATAAATTATTATTACTACTGTTCTGCAGCATGTGTCTCACAGTGAGTTTGACTTTTGCTTGTGATTTGACAGACTTCATCAAGTGTTTTGACCTTCTAATTTAAGTTACTAATGGATACAGCTGCAAGTGTCATGTCTCGTTATAAATCATTTTGTATTATTGAACTGTGGATCAGACTTTTACTAACAGTTGTTATTTTTTTACGCTTTGTGTTTTGCCCTGATTGATTGACTTGGTTTTACATAACAGGTTACTCCCACCAAGTAAACTACCTGTTGGACAAAACCTGTTTTGGGAAGGCCAGTTCCTTTAATGAGGGAAATTAAGCAGTGTTCTTTAGTTCAGCAGGCATCATGGAAGACCATCAACTGTGGATGGAGAAAGCCATGAAGTACGCACAGGAAGCCCTCTCAAATGGTGAAGTTCCAGTTGGCTGCATCTTTGTGTACAAGAAACAGGAATTGGCAACAGGCGCCAACCGTGTCAATGAAACCAAAAACGCCACCAGCCATGCTGAGATGGTTGCCATCCAGAAGGTGATGCGATGGTGTGCAGAGCGGAACTGCGACTATAAAGAAGTTTTCCGGGAGATGACCCTGTATGTGACTGTGGAGCCGTGCATCATGTGTGCTGGTGCTCTGCGACAGATGGGAATCCCCCTCGTTGTGTATGGCTGCAGCAATGAACGCTTTGGTGGATGTGGCTCCATCCTTAACATAGCCTCCGATCCCCTTCCCTCTCTGGGGCCTAGCTATGATGTCATCAGAGGTGTCATGGCGGCAGAAGCTGTGCAGCTGTTGAAAGAATTTTACAAAAGAGAAAACCCCAATGCCCCTGAGGAGAAGAGGAAGATTAAACAAGCATCTGAGTGATGATCCAGATTTCCATCATTTTGTTCCAGATTCTGCACATGAGATGGAGAGTTAAGAAATGTGTGCATACTTTTGTCCTCTCCTTTTTCACAAAGAATTTTGGAAAGAGGTGTCTGTTGAATACTGTGTTTTTGGTGTGAGAACCACAGAACTGGAAGTTGTTGTATAGACTAGATGCAAGCTTGTTTGTTGTGTGATTGCAGCCTTCCTTGAATGAAAAGGATGCCATTTTTACGCAGCTCGTTGGGCGGACTGACTAATAATGGGAAAGGAAACATTTCTTGGAAGCAAATGCTATTGGTACCATTTTTGTGTGATGGTACTGCACAGTAAGATTCAGTTGTGATAATCAACACACTGTGCATTGGGATACCAGACAGGTGGCACTAACCTTGCTGTACTGGACAACAGTGATGCTAAACATGAGACTGTTCCACTCCTTACAACACCTGCAGTCATCCTGCCGCCACCTACAGTCACTGGCTGTGATGAGTGGAGGACAGGGGAGGTTCTCAGGTGTCTTTCCATCACCTGAGGGAGTCGGGTGCTCTACTGTGATGTGCCAAAGGCTGAACAGCTCTTCGTCCCAGCAAGCAGTACCCACAGGTAAACAAGTCAATAACTCTGGTAGCTTTTTCCACTCATGCATGAATTATGGGGGAGGGTTCAGTGAATTATTGCCTGCCTATGCTTGTGAAACAGATTGTGTGTGTGTGTGTATATGTGTGTGTGTGTGTGTGTGTGTGTGTGTGTGTGTGTGTGTGTGTGTGTGTGTGTGTGTGTGTGTTTAGATCAGCTTGCATGCACCAGTTTCACTCAGATAATCCAATGGCACAGCAAGCTGAGATGGCTGTGGATGAGCATTCCCTAGCAAGTTGTGTGCGAGCTCATTTCCCTGATAGGACACACATATGCACTGTACCCGTAGACTGATAGTGGTGGCTAGCTTATGTGCTTGGGGAAGAGAAATATCTTCTTCTTTTTTCTAAAAAAAGAAGTAGTAGCATATTGCCCATGTCTTTGAGGAGGTTGTTCCAGATGTGATGATTGAAGTGAGAGAAAGAGCTAATGCCATAAGTTTTGCTTGTAATAATTTTTTCTTCTTCTCTGACTCAACACTGGCAGCTGTGTTTCAGACCCACAAAGAGCTGGGGGACGTCAGCGTCTGGTCATCCTGGGCACCGGGTGGGGTAGCTACAGCGTCTTGAGGTGCATCGACAAAAAGCAGTACAACGTTCTGGTTATCAGCCCTCGAAACCATTTCCTCTTCACGCCCCTCCTTGCCAGCACCACTGTCGGCACACTGGAGTTCAGGTTGGCAGCATAAAGTGGCTCTTTTTTCTACTTTAAAAACAATTATGTTTGTTCACATTTCACAAAACAGAGCAACAAAAACTGAACATATCTCAGCAGTGTGCATATACATGCCCATGTGCATGTGTATGTGTACTCAGACATGTCACGTGCTCTTGAGGGTGTGCCTGTTGGTGTGTGTGCTTGTGTGTATGTGTGTGTGTGCATGTATGGGTGTGTACATATATTTTACATGTTACATTGATGGTAATTTTCAAAGCAAATTATTTTTACAGGACAGTCAAGTATTATCTGTTATCACGTCTTATTTATTATCCCACCCTGATATTACCAGCATGGTTTCATACTCCATCATTTGATGCCCTGTTTTGTTTTAGATCCATCATTGAGCCAGTTCGCAACACAGGGTTTCGAGACTCAGCTCACTTCCACCTGTCATATGCTACTGACGTTGACCTCACCAACAAGTCACTCAAGGTCACCAGCGTCTTGCGACCTTCGTTGTCCTACACCATCAGCTATGACAAGCTGGTGATTGGTGTTGGGGCGCTCAGCAGTACTTTTGGTGTACCGGGCGTGGAGGAACACGTGTTCTTCTTGAAGGTACTGATGGAACTGGACTTTGACCTCCTTGAACATACACAGACACATTTACATACAGCAGAATCCCCTTAATGCAATGTTTTTCTGAGTGACTATCCTTGAACGTACACAAACACATTTACATAAAGGAAAATCCCCTTAACACATTTTTCTGAGTGACTTTCCTTGAAAGTACACCAACACATTTACATACAGCAGAATCCCCTTAACACAATGTTTTTCTGAGTGACTTTCCTTGAACGTACTCAGACACATTTACATAAAGGAAAATCCCCTTAACACAACATTTTTCTGAGTGACTTTCCTTGAATGTACACAGGCACATTTACATACAGCAGAATCCTCTTAACACAACGTTTTTCTGAGTGACTTTCCTTGAACATACACAGACACATTTACATACAGCAGAACCCTCTTAACACGTTTTTCTGAATGACTTTCCTTGAACGTACACAGACACATTTACATACTACAGAATCCCCTTAACACAATGTTTTTCTGAGTGACTTTCCTTGAATGTAAACACATTTACATACAGCAAAATCTCCTTAATATTTTTCCAAGTGACTTTTCTTGAATGTACACAGACACATTTACATACACCAGAAATCCCCTTAACACAACATTTTTCTGAGTAACTTCTCTGAGTTGTGAGGAAGTTTCTTTTCATGCACATCTCTATATATATATCTCTCAGTGCCTTAATCAGGACATAGGTGGGGGGGGGGGGGGGGGGGGACATGTGGTGAGTAAACCCCCAAGGTTTAGATCTGTAGGGTTGTCACTCCTTTTCTGCTGAAGTACATGAATATGTACACTAAAGTAGTTTTCAGCATGAATGTTTTCTGAACTTTTCAGGCTGTGAAACTAAGTCACACATGTATAATAATTGTATTGACAATCTTTCTTTTTAATAAAAAATAAATAAAATGAATCCAGCATTCTTTTTCTTTTTTCTCTCTCTAGGAAATCCATGATGCCCGGAGAATCCGGAATCAAATTTTGTCCAACTTTGAACTGGCCCTTCAGCCTGGCATTGACGAAGAGGAGGCAGAGCATCTCCTGCATGTTGTTATTGTTGGAGGCGGTCCCACTGGGGTGGAGTTTGGGGCGGAGCTTTATGATTTCATTGAACAGGTGTGTATGACTGACGTAGATGATCCCAGGAGAGGTAGGGAGGGTTGGGGTTGATGTGCAGCTTCTTATTTTTTAAAGATGGTGTTTGTTTGTGCACTCTGTGTCTGTGTGTGTGTGTGTGCATGCATGTGTGGTGTGTGCGTGTGTGCATACATGCACATGTATATGTGTGTGCATGCTTGCTTAGTGTGTGTGATTTTTTTTTTAGTACACTGGTTGTCCAGAACAACAGTTAGGTCCAAACGCCCTCCATTAACCCTTTTTAATTTATTTTTCTGCAGTCCATCCACCCCATTCTTTTACACATGAAACTATTAAATCATCCTGTGTGTGCTGTAAGCCTCACATTCATCACATAGTTCAAACACACATTTTGACATAGTAGGCTACATGTGTGACATCGTTCATCATGAATGGCTGGTTCATTCAGCGCAGTAAGATTTGTGTGGCATCATTTATTGTGAATGGCCAGTTCATTCAGCTGAGTAAGCTTTGTGTGAGTGTTTGTTATGAATGGCAGTTCATTCAGCTGTGCACTTTAAACAAGTTGCACAAGATGCTGTACCAGTTTTCAATAGCCAGAAAGTTTGGTAGCAGTGATGCCCACTGAGGATGCATGAGGTTTCGACAACGATATTGCTTACCTTGGGGGCTGTGACTTCTTTCACTGGAGGAACCTAGCACGCACCTCACAAACCGAAATATTGTGACTGAAATATGCATAGATTGAAGGGATGCCTAGTGTGAACACATGCACCAACCTAATTCTGTGCCCAGTAAATTGGATACCCTTTCTTTGTGGCTGTGTGCAGGATGTGGCTCGGCTTTACAAACAGCAGCAGGAGAAAGTGCGTGTGACGCTGGTGGAATCCAATCAGATCCTGTCTTCTTTTGATGATCGCCTCCGCTCTTATGCCGAGAAAAAGATCACCCAGAGGAAGCGCTTCACCATCGTGCATTCTTCAGTCACTGGTGAAGAGTTGTGTCAGAGGGCATTGCTGGCCATCTGATCATTGTATAGTATGTGTACAGTATGTGTGGCAGGACCGTAGGGGTTCATGCAGTTATTGTCAGTTGTGGTTACAGCTGCCTGCAAGAGTGGTCACAGATTGCTTCTTTCAGGCATGGTGTGACATCAGATGGGAACACTGTTCCTAGGATGTCATGTGACATCAAATGGGAACACTGTTCCTAGGACATTGTGTGAAATAAAATGGGAACAAGTGTGAAATAAAATGGGAACATTTCCTAGGGCATGGTGTGACATCAAATGGGAACACTGTTCCTAGGCTGTCATTTGACATCAGATGGGAACACTGTACCTAGGACATTGTGTGACATCAGATGGGAACACTGTTCCTAGGACAGGGTGTAAAATCAAATGGGAACACTGTTCCTAGAACATTGTGTGAAATCAAATGGGAACACCTAGGACATGGTACAACATCAAATGGGAACACTGGTCCTAGGCTGTCATGTGACATCAAATGGAATACTGTTCCGAGGCTGTCATGTGACATCAAATGGGAACACTGTTCCTAGGATGTCATATGATGCCCTAAGGGTGGGAAAGGGTTAAACAAGCATGCCCTACCTGTGTGTTTCAGAGGTGACCGCCACCAGCGTCAAGTTGCAGAGTGGGGATGTGTTGCCGTGTGGCTTGGTGGTGTGGTCCACAGGACTGGCCCCTCGCCACTTCACCAGGTCGCTGGACGTGGACAAGAATGCCCGGGGTCAGGTCAGTGACCACTGTCGCTTGGCAGGAGTCAGGGATGGGAGGATGGAGGGCAGCTGGGGGTGGGGGGGGGGGGGGAGGAGGTAGGTGTAGTGCTTCAGCATTATGAGATCTGAAGGGTAGCAAACCTGTTGATGTGCTGAATCTTTCGCATTTACGATCTGGACCAGACAGTCTGGACATCAGAGGTTTCACGTCACCATCATTCCAAATGTGTCAGCTGTCTACCATACAGCCAGACCACAGATGGTGTGCAGTAAAACACCAGCCACTCACAGGCCTACTCTGGAGAAGAGCTGAGCACTGTTCATTTTCATCCCAGGACAGTCGAATGTAAACATGACGCTGTGTGCCCAGCCTGAGCTTGGCATGAACATTTTGACTTGTGTGTAAATGTCTCCGTCATCTGTATACCAAAATGAAATGTTTAGAGGAGAACTGAAGCACAAGCTGGAATGAACATTTTGACTTGTGTGTAAATGTCTCCATGATCTGCGTACCAATGAAATGTTTAGAGGGGAACTGAAGCAAAAGTTGGCATGAACATTTTGACTTGTGTGTAAATGTCTCTGTGATCTGTGTACCAATGAAATGTTTAGAGGGGAACTGAAGCACAAGTTGGCATGAACATTTTAACTTGTGTGTAAATGTCTCCATGATCTATCTACCAATAAAATGTTTAAAAGGGAACAGAAACACAGAGCCCTGTGTGGATGTCCCTGGATTAGCTAAAATGATATTAAAATCTAGGACTGACAGCCCAGAGCCTGTAGATTCTGTGTGTGCCTTGCATGGTTTGTGTACATGTGTGTGTGATTCAACATAATCAGTTAGTGTGACGTTTCTCTGCTGTCGAAGTTATATCCACCCCCACCCTTGGCTAGTTTGTTAATTTTGTTGCTTTAAGCCATGTACAAATTACACTTTTACAGGGGAATTCAGTGCATTAGAAATACTTTACTGTTGAGTATTACTGTGATTATTGTTGTGATAATTACCATGACAGTTATTATTACTGGTGATGTTTGGAACTGAATGTTTGGACAGATTGTGACAGATGACTACCTGAGGGTAAAGAGTGACCCCAGTGGACATGCCTTCGCCATTGGAGACTGTGCCGACATTGACAGCTACCCACTTCCTTGCACTGCACAGGTCTTATTCCTGAAATTAAAAAAAATTAATCTTATTAATCATTATTTTCTTTTTGTTGTTTTACTCTTGTTTTATTTATGTGTCTTTTTCTTTCTTTTTTCTTTGGCAAGTGTACCATAACATACCCAGTAGTACTCAAATGTTTTTTTCTTTTACATCTTTCCTTCACACAAGCAGATTATGAGTGACTGAGTCTGAACATGTGCACTACTTACTTACATTTCAGCCATGTTTACAGTTTTGACCACGATGTGCACTGCCTGAATGTGGTTTGAATTCAAGTTTTTGCTTTTACACTAGTTTTTTGTTGTTGTTTGTTTATTTTTTTCTTTGGCTGAAGTTGGTCCTGAAAACTTTGTTAAAGGCACTGTTCTACTGTGCAAATGCTTTGCATTTGTTTTGTCCTGGTAAGGTTTCTGCTTTTATAGTAAACTTGATTTATTTGTTCAGATTTCAAGTGATTTTTCTTTCATTAGGTTGCAGAGCGACAGGGCCGTTTCCTTGCCAACTTTCTGAACAAAGATTGCAGCAGCAATGCTGAGCCGTTCCACTTCAAAAGCATGGGCATGCTGGCTTACATCGGACGGTACAAAGCTCTGACCGACACACCTGTTGCACAGCTGCAAGGTAAGCTGTAAATGGGTATCATCATACTAAAACTACTTCTGTTTTCTGTAGCACCCTTTCCAAGAAAAAAACAGGGAACTCATGACACTTTACAAAAAAGGACATGCAAGATTTACACAGCTGCATGGTAAGCTGTAAATGGGTATCATCATACTAAAACTACTTCTGTTTTCTGTAGCACCCTTTCCAAGAAAAAAACAGGGAACTCATGACACTTTACAAAAAAGGACATGCAAGATTTACACAGCTGCAAGGTAAGTTGTAAATAGGTGTCGTACTAACAAAACTACTTCTGTTTTCTGTAGCACTCTTTCCAAGAAAAAAAGGGAGATCATGGCATTTTACAAAAACAGGACATGCAAGAATACAGGTTAACATACACTGTGATACAGTGATACTGCAGGCTCAGAGTCTGATTGACTGGGATTGTTAAAGTAGCAGAGTGGTGTGAACTGTTACGAATGGAATCTGAGTTATTGTGAGTCGTGGTACTTTTTCACTGTCTGTCCATGTGTGTGTGTGTGTGTGTCTGTCCGTGTGTGTGTGTGTATGTATCTGTATGTGCGTGCATGCATGTGTGTGCCCCTCTTTCTCCTCTTTTTCAATATTTCTATAATGGTGTTTTGTTTCAACATTATCCTGTCTCTTCTGTGTGTGTTTTTTGTGTGTCTGTGTGTGTCCTTTTTTTTTCTTGTTCTCTTTTGTCAGTTTTTGTATTGCTTTGAAATAACCTGATAGTGATACACTGATCTTTTTGCTGAATTTTGTTTTTAATTATTATGATTATGTAGTGTGCCATTTATTTTATTCATTGCTCTTCGTGCCCAACAGGGTTTCATTCCTGGTTGCTATGGCGATCAGCATACCTGACCAGACTAGGGAGCTGGCGACTCAGGATGCAAGTTCCAGTTGATTGGTCCAAAACCCTGCTCTTTGGACGGGACATATCACGCTTTGAGTGAAGTTAATTAAGTCCCTGTGGAACATGATTAGAGTGTTTGTTTCCACCTGCTTTAGACCAGATAGCTCAAAGCCTTGCTGCTTTGCTGTTGTTAACCTCTTGCATGGTTAGCCTTTTTTGTCATTGTGTCTGTGATAGATACAATCACTGTTGTTGATATCACACAACAACATGACACTTTTCTGGGGAAACAGCATTGTGTGGTTAGACTTTTGTTGTTGTGGTGTCTGTGATTGTATCTGATAGTTTCCGGGGAAACAGCGTTGTGTGGTTAGACTTTTGTTGTTGTCGTGTCTGTGATTGTATCTGATAGTTTCTGGGAAACAATGTTAATGTTGGTGTTTTGGGTCCAAACTATCATATCTGACCAAATTTGCAGCTTTAGAAGGCCAAACTAACTGGGTTGAATTTCAAGAGGTAGCCCTTTACTTCCCAGCCACTGGCAATGACATCTGTTTGATAGAGCCAACTTTGCCTTACTACTGATTAAAATCACAGCAGTCCTTCTGTGTCGCTTCTGCAAGACTCCCTGACGATACATTAATGAACTGTCCTGTCAAAGGAAGCATTAATTTTGTTGGTGGTTTTCTTTTGTTTTTGAGTATGGGTTTCCTTCTCTGTGTAAGATTTTTATGTGCTTGCTGATGTGATGGAAAAAGAAAGAGCAAGAAGATAAATAAAAATACCCTGACATGAGAGCAAAATGACTTTACCCTTCACGAACAAACAGCATGTAGTAATGCCTAACGGTAAACAAAACTGACACTGGATATCATCAAAAGTGTCTCAAAATAGAAAGAGGGGGAGGAGAGGGGTGGCAGAGAGGAGTATGACCTGTAGGTGCAACACCTGTACAAAACTAATTCTCAGGTATCTTCGTCATTACGGGTATTTTTTTACAATAAAGGTATTGCTTTAAACAATTATTTTGTTGCTTTCCACGTATGACTGCTTTCTATATATTTGTCATTTTATGTATGCTTTTTTACTCCCATGAAAAAGTGAGTTGTTGTTGCATCGTTTCCCAGCGAGACACTGAGGGTCACGCACATATGCAGTTGTAATGTTGACAAATGCATTACACAGGGTAAGAACATTGCGCATGCAACTATTTTTTATTACTCCACCACATGGGCAGCCACCTGCTGCCTTTGAAGGATTTATCCCCAGTTCTGGAGGGTGGATGCTTTTGTGCAAAGAGCTTGTCATGGCTGAAGACTGACTCCCATAACCATGCAGCAAAAAACAAGTCCCCAGATAACCATGCAGCACATACCAAGTCCCCAGATAACCATGCAGCACATACCAAGTCCCCAGATAACCATGCAGCACATACCAAGTCCCCAGATAACCATGCAGCACATACTAAGTCCCCAGATAACCATGCAGCACATACCAAGTCCCCAGATAACCATTCAAGATTCAAGATTAATTTATTATCTCATCAGAGAAATTAAAACGTGGCTGAACATTAACCATAGCACAGTACACAATAACACATATTTTATATTTTAAAACTCAAAGAACAGTTATTGAAAATACAAAAGTTACATAGTAAACAAACTAGTAATTTGCATCATTTACACACACACACACTTACATTGCTCTGATGTTTGAACAGATTTATCTGTTCAGAAATGCTACTGACTGCAGAGCAAAACCATGCAGCACATACCAAGTCCCCAGATAACCATGCAGTGTATACCAAGTCCCCAGATAACCATGCAGTACATGCCAAGTCCCAGGTGACCATGCAGTGCATACCAAGTCCCCAAATAACCATGCAGCAAATACTAAGTCCCCATATAAGCATGTCGTACATACCAAGTCACCCGGATAACCCTGCAGTGCATACCAAGTCACCCAGATAACCCTGCAGTGCATACCAAGTCTCCAGATAACCCTGCAATGCATACCAAGTCCCCAAACAATCATGCAGTGCATACCAAGTCCCCAGATAACCATGCAGCACATACCAAGTCCCCAGATAACCATGCAGCACATACCAAGTCCCCAGATAACCATGCAGCACATACCAAGTCCCCAGATAACCAAGCAGCACAGACCAAGTCCCCAGATAACCATGCAGTGCATACAAAGTCCCCAGATAACCATGCTGCGCATACCAAATCCCCAGATAACCATGCTGTGCATACAAAGTCCCCAGATAACCATGCAGCACATACCAAGTGCCGAAAAACCATGCAACACACAACATTTTAATGCAGACCTGGTGTGAAGATAGTCACCAGATAACCATGCAGCACACAACATTTTAATGTAGCCTTGGTGTGAAGATAGTCACCAGATAACCATGCAGCACATAACAACATTTTAGTGTAGACTTGGTGTGAAGATAGTCACCAGATAACATGCAGCACACAACATTTTAATGTAGCCTTGGTGTGAAGATAGTCACCAGATAACCATGCAGCACACAACATTTTAGTGTAGCCTTGGTGTGAAGATAGTCACCAGATAACCATGCAGCACATAACATTTTAGTGTAGACTTGGTGTGAAGATAGTCGCCAGATAACCAAACAGCACATAACAACATTTTAGTGTAGCCTTGGTGTGAAGATAGTCACCAGATAACCATGCAGCACATAACAACATGTTAGTGTAGACTTGGTGTGAAGATAGTCACCAGATAACCATGCAGCACACAACATTTTAATGTAGCCTTGGTGTGAAGATAGTCACCAGATAACCATGCAGCACATAACAACATTTTAGTGTAGACTTGGTGTGAAGATAGTCACCAGATAACCATGCAGCACATAACAACATGTTAGTGTAGACTTGGTGTGAAGATAGTCACCAGATAACCATGCAGCACACAACATTTTAATGTAGCCTTGGTGTGAAGATAGTTGCCAGATAACCATGCAGCACATAACAACATGTTAGTGTAGACTTGGTGTGAAGATAGTCACCAGATAACCATGCAGCACACAACATTTTAATGTAGCCTTGGTGTGAAGATAGTCACCAGATAACCATGCAGCACATAACAACATTTTAGTGTAGACTTGGTGTGAAGATAGTCACCAGATAACCATGCAGCACATAACAACATTTTAGTGTAGACTTGGTGTGAAGATAGTCACCAGATAACCATGCAGCACATAACAACATTTTAGTGTAGACTTGGTGTGAAGATAGTCCGCAAGTAACTATGCAGCACACCAGAACATTTTAATGTAGACTTTGTGTTTTTGCTGGTGTCAGTGTGTTGTGACAAGGCTAGAGCCAAGGCATAATGAGTCTATGTAATGTAGATCAGTGTTAGGCCAGCCGGTCATATAGGCGTTTGATGCAATTTTCTAAAACACCATAAATGTGATAACTGTTAAGCATTGCATGATAGTGCTACACATTGAATTTGACTTGTTTGTACCACAGTCAGTGACCTTGACCTTATTTCAAGGTCACAGTAGTGTCAACATTTTCACTGATTTTTTTGTTTATTTGATTAAGTTGAAACTCTGTAAGATTGTTATTTTTGTTGAATAAATCAAGAATATATCACCAGTTTGAACTTTCATATGTTTTTCAATTACATAATTGATGTTTTTTCTTGATTTGACAAAAGTTTTTAACATTGGCTTTTTTTTTTCCTTTTCTTTTTTCAGACACTGTTTAATATTAAATGACATTGTTTAAGAGTTACTTACTTACTGTTTCAAACTTTGCTTGATTGAAACCTTACTTGGGTACAGAGGCACACCATGTCTGATGACCCTGACCTTGGTTTTTAAGGTCACAGTTAGGTAAGAAACTTAAACTGCACATTTAGTTTTTGAGATTTTTTTTGCATGTAGTTTAAATGTTACATTGTTGCTACATACCTTAAAAACACCATGCACAAGATGCATTGTGGGACTGTGGTGTGTATTTAAAGGAAATAGTTCAGTGATTTTGTCCAGTTTTTACTTGGATGGAAGTCTTCTCTTCATGCATGCTTTTCTTGATTTTAAAAGAAACATTCTGATATTTTAATTTTAGACTTTTAACATTTGACGTGACAAATCTATGGACTCAGGTATGCCTTATCTACTGCCAACCCTGCTTTTATGTAATATATATGTTGTAGCCATCTTGGTGATTTGATTTGGCAATAAAAGTCAATGAACTGTTTACTGAGTTCATGTCATCAGCAGCAGTTGGGTGTTACTGTGACATAATATTCAGCAGCAGCAGGGTGTTACTGTGACATAATATTCAACAGTAATTGGGTGTTACCATGACATAATATTCAGCAGAAAATGGGTGTTACTGTGACATAATATTCAGCAGCAATTGGGTGTTCTTGACATTCAGCAGCAAATGGGTGTTACCTTGACATAATATTTAGCAGCAATTGGGTGTTATCTCGACATTCAGCAGCAATTGGGCATTACCTTGAGATAATATTCAGCAGCAAGTGGGTGTTACTGTGACATAATATTCAGTGGCAAGTAGGTGTTACCTGGACATTCAGCAGCAATTGGGTGTTACCTTGAGATAATATTCAGCAGCAAGTGGGTGTTACCTTGACATAATATTCAGCAGCAATTGGGTGTTACCTGGACATTCAGCAGTAATTGGGTGTTACCTTCACATAATATTCCAATCTTCAGCAGCAAATGGGTGTTACCTTGACATAATATTCAGCAGCAATTGGGTGTTACCTTGACATAATATTCAGCAGCAGTTGGGTGTTACTGTGACCTAATATTCATCAGCAACTGTGTGTTACCTTGACGTAATATGGCTGGTTTACAGGCTATGCTGAACACATGAGTGATGAAAAATACATGTTCTGCATTTTGTGTGAGTTTCCCACAACAGGGAACATCTAGTAGTAGCGAGTTTGACTCTTTTGAGGTGGTGCTCTGTGGTTGACAGGATGTTATAATTATGGTTGACAGGACGTTACAATCCAACTACTGACCAGCTAACCTGGTAGTCGTGCTGTTCTTGACTTAACCTTTGCCATACCAGCATCACTTTGACAAGTTGACATGGAGTCAAACTTTTAAACATTAAGGATAACACTGGGACACGACACTCAGGGTTTTTTCACCAGTGTATTGCTGCTGTGGCACATTTGCAATGCTGACTGATGCATTAGAAGTGTAACAGAGCTCCGCTCCATGGCCAACGTGGCATCCTGGCTGCACGGGTAATTTGCCTTTCCCCGGCCACACGGGTGATTTGCCTTCCCCCGGCCACACAGGTGATTTGCCTTCCCCCGGCCACACGGGTGATTTGCCTTCCCCCGGCCACACGGGTGATTTGCCTTCCCCCGGCCACAGGGGTGATTTGCCTTCCCCCGGCCACACGGGTGATTTGCCTTCCCCTGGTCACACGGGTGATTTGCCTTCCCCTGGCCACACGGGTGATTTGCCTTCCCCTGGCCACACAGGTGATTTGCCTTCCCCTGGCCAACATATCTGCTTAACAGCCTGGCCACACATGTGATTTGCCTTCCCCAAACAGGTGATTTGCCTTCCTCTGGCCAACACAGGTGATTTACCTTCCTCTGTCTGTCTGTCTCCCCCCCCCTCCCCCCCCCCCCCCCCCCCCCCGACCACGCTAGCAGCCTGGGTTGAACAGCGTTTAATGTTACTTTACGTACTCTTATGAATGAGTAGCCCAGGACGTCCGCCTCGACATTCACACAGTTCCTGAGCTCTGAAATGTGAAGTACACGCGAACCACTGACCTAGATATATATATATCTCTCTCAGTGACCCAAATGTACTTGCACCGAAAGGCCCATTACTTACAACACACTTGATCGGGGGAAGCGGCACAGCTGAAAAACAGTCGATGAAAAACGAAAGAAAAACAAAGAAAGAAAGACATAAAAGCTACTGTCCATGCTCTGAGATTACTCAAAACAGTATGTATTATTCTATAATCGTAAATGAAGGATTACAACCGAGTCACAGTCGCTGCATTATCGAGAGTGAACACTGAGAACGCTGCGCGGCGGGTGGGGTAAGGCTACAGTGCAGTCGCTGTAAGATATTCAACAGTTAACAGCTTGTTGCATGCGATACACATACGTTGCTTCTCTCCCTTCGACAATGAGACAAACGTTTTGTCGCGACAAAAGACTAGTTTTGTCGCGACAAACACGTGTTTGTCGCGACAAAAGTATGCTTGTTGCGACAAAAGTTTTGTCGCGATAAAATTATGTTTGTCACGACAAATATTTGTCGCGACAAAACTTTTGTCGAGACAGACATAATCTTGTGGCGAAAAGCATACTTTTGTCCCGACAAAACACGTATTTGTACTTTTGCTGCGACAAAAATGATACTTGTGGGAGCCGCCAATGATAAGCTCACACAGTCGTGTTTTACTGCCAACACGGCCACTCAGTGTGGCCCGCTCGATCGCTTCCCTCAGAGGTCGGTGCAGCCTGGTTTAGGTCGGTGCCCCCTCTGTCTGCCGTCTCGGTAATCTGATAATGATGTACAGTCACAGTTAAAGGCAAAAAGCGTTGAACGTCGTAGAGGGGGGCGGGGATAGCTCAGTGGTTAGAGCACCGGACTCGTGATTGAAAGGTCGCGGGTTCGAATCCCTGCTGGAACGGCGGAGAATTTTCTTCTCCAGGGTCGACTTTCTGTGCTGACTCTTATTTCGGTATCCGTTCCACCCCCGTGTTACCACAGTAGCACGTAAAAAATCCCGGTCATTCTGCCAAAAGTGCAGGTGGCAGGTTACAGCTAAACACGCATACACCTTACGTATGTGGATTTTACTGAACCGTGCTTCGGCATTGGTCACAACTTGTCCCTAATATGTCAAATGACATCTGAGGACATTAAGCATCAACTCATCAACGTCGTAGAAGCGAGGAGGGCTGCGCGAAAAGAGGTCTCCACAGGCGGTGTCTGGTTAAAGAGGCAACAGGGGTGTATATAAGGAGCGGAGCCGTTAGACAACCAGAAAAATCATAGTTCAGGAGCTGTGTGAGAGTCGAGGTGGCCGTCCTGGGCTGTCCGTCCTAACGGGCCTTCTGGTTTCCGTGGACGTAAAGGTATATTGAACCATGCTTCGGCATTGGTCACAGCTTGTCCCTAATATGTCAACTGACATCTGAGGACATTAAGCATCACTTCATCATCAGACAACCAGTGCGTTTCAAACATTTGAGAGGTACGGAACGTCCCGTCGCTCCACATCTAACTCGATTATCTTCAGACAGAGGGCATAACAGAGTCCAAAATTTGGCACTGAAGTAACTTACTATCGCATCCAGTGAACACGGTATTCAATAGACCACAAGACAATGGTGTTACATGCAAAATAAGGAAAATAGATCTGAATGGAAGAAAAAAAGGGCGGAGCTGCTGCCCTGGGTCGTGAAGAGGGCAAAAGTTCTATAAACAAATGGTGGAAAGCCCAGTTCCCTAGAGGGGACGGTGTAAGAATGTTTTTAATCCGCAATCATCATTTTTATTACTATAAATGTAATTACAAGTATACGGCACGTTAATGGAGCATGTCAACAGCATAATGAACTTCATTCGGCAAAATATTTCCAGCGTACATTATGTCATAATAGCTTGGACTGACATAGTCATAGGTGAT
>OY757552.1:12751740-12842133 GCA_963584105.1 Alviniconcha strummeri
AGTTGTGGTTTGTGGACACTGTCATGTAGCTTTGTTCCTCAGAATTAATAAAACATTAAAATGGCTCACATCGCTGCCCCTCATAATGCAGAAGTCATTCTTGTAGTGACAGTGTAGCGACAGCTATCTAATCTCCCCCCCCCCACACACACACCACCCACCCGACCATAACCCCCCTCCCGCCCTTCTCCCCATCCCTAATAAGCCTTACGGTTTCTGTGGACGTTGAGCGCCATGTTGACTCACTTAGTTCAGTGCTGCTCTACTTCCACAGAGACAGACGGCCTGCTCGACTTTCACACAGCTCCCGGGCTCTGAAAACCCTGCCGACATTTTCTGTCTTTAATCAGGGCTTGTGATTGTCGGCTTTGCTGCCGGCACACCGCACACTGACGTTAGCGGTCAAGTAGAAAGTCGGTTCCCAATTCAAGTCGGTTAATTCAAAATGGAAACACATTTATTTTATTTTATTTTTGACATTTTTATTTAAAAATAAATTGACATTTTTTTTTTTTTGCTGTCCCATCAGCTGTACCGACCTCACAGACATTACTCCCGTATCGCTCGTCCCTGCATTCCTACCTCCGGACACACCCAAAGCTGATGCCGCGTTGTGGCCCCGCTCCCAGAGGTCCTCAGGAGTCAGATCATTGTTGTTTTGTTGTTGTTGTTGTTTTGGTGTGTGTGTGTGTGTGTGTGTGTGTGTGTGTGTGTGTGTGTGTGTGTGTGTGTGTGTGTGTGTGTGTGTGTGACGGTGTATGTGTGTGTGTGTGTGTGTGTGTGTATGTGTATGTATGTGTGTGTGTGTGTGTGTGTGTGTGTGTGTGTGTGTGTGTGTGTGTGTATGTGTGTGTGTGTATATGTGTGTGTGTGTGTATGTATGTATGTATGTGTGTGTGTGCATGTGTGTGACGGTGTATGTGTATGTGTGTTTGTGTGTGTGTGTGTGTGTGTGTGTGTGTGTGTGTGCTTGCGTGCTTGCGCGCGCGTGTGTGTGTGTGTGTGTGTGTGTGTGTGTGTGTGTGTATATATATGTGTGTGTGTGTGTGTGTGTGTGTGTGTGTGTGTGTGTGTGTGTGTGTGTGTGTGTGTGTGTGTGTGTGTGTGTGTGTGTGTCTTTTGTTTTAGAACGCTGGCTGTCATCTTTGTTACAAATGCCGCAACAGCATTGGCCGGTTGATTTGCTAGAGTTTCACACGAGTTGTCGATTAACTCATGACCTTCATTGCTTTGGTTTAGACACAAGGAAAGAGCAGCTGGACCATGTTACGGATTGTTGTTTTTAACATCTTCGTAAGTGTTGGAATAAATCATTGTTTTTTTTCTCCCCACCTCTAGGACAAGATGGAAAAGGCGAGTGGAGGAGAGAGGTATGTAGAGACGAGTGAACCACTGGCGGTGACCACCCTTGATGCTCTCCTGCGGTGCGCCCTCAGCTATGATGATGACATCCAACTCAAAGGGTAAACACATTTGACATTCAGCTCAAAGGGTAAGCACATTTGACATTCAGCTCAAAGGGTAAGCACATTTGACATTCAGCTAAGCACATTTGACATTCAGCTCAAAGGGTAAGCACATTTGACATTCAGCTCAAAGGGTAAGCACATTTGACATTCAGCTCAAAGGGTAAGCACATTTGACATTCAGCTCAAAGGGTAAGCACATTTGACATTCAGCTCAAAGGGTAAGCACATTTGACATTCAGCTCAAAAGGTAAACATTTACATTCAGCTCAAAGATAGAAGCACATTTGACATTCAGCTCAAAGGGTAAGCACATTTACATTCAGCTCAAAGGGTAAGCACATTTGACATTCAGCTCAAAGGGTAAGCACATTTGACATTCAGCTCAAAAGGTAAACACATTTACATTCAGCTCAAAGGGTAAGCACATTTGACATTCAGCTCAAAGGGTAAGCACATTTGGCATTCAACTCAAAGGGTAAGTACATTTGGTATTTAGCTTAAAGGGTAAGTACATTTGACATTCAACTCAAAGGGTAAGCACATTTGACATTTAGCTCAAAGGGTAAGCACATTTAGCATTCAACTCAAAGGGTAAACATATTTGACATTCAATTCAAAGGGTAAACACATTTGACATTCAACTCAAAGAGTAGGTGCATTTGGCATTCAGTTCAAAAGGGTAAACACATTTGACATTCAACTCAAAGGGTAAACACATTTGACATTCAACTCAAAAGGGAAGTACATCCACATTTGACATCCAACTCAAAGAAGAAAAAAAGAAAAAGAAAAAAAAATTGACATTCAACTCAAAGGATAAGCACATTTGACATTCAACTCAAAGGTAAACACTTTTGACATTCAACTCAAAGGGTAAGCACATTGTACAGCAGTGCTTTTGCAGCAGCTATGATGATATCATTCAACTCAAAGGGTAATTATACACGACATTCAATTCAAAGGGTAAACACATTTAACATTCAAGTCTAAGGGTAAGCACATTGTACAGCAGTGCTTGTGTAGCAGCTATGATGATGACATTCAGCTCAAAGGGTAAGCACATTTGACAGTCAACTCAAAGGGGAAGCACATTTGACGCTCAGCTCAAAGGGTAATCACATCGCTACAACAGATCCAACGGATCATGTGTCAGTACAGCCGTATGGTTGAAATGGCTCAGCGCATCGGTTTCAACCTGTCCGCTCCAAATATAGCATGGTATATTCCAAACATACCAACTGCATCCAGTTTGAACTGTCGTCCTCAAACGACTTAACTGTCGCAGTTTCACGGATGAAGATGAAAACAAGCTATTCTTCTTTATTCAAGGGAGTAGATATTCTGCCTGGTATCGCCGCCAGACTAGAAGACAGAGTGCCACAGTGCAGCTGTGAGTCCAGATACAGACAGCATGGAACCTCCCACCATTGGCTGCTGTGCAAAATGCTAGGAGATGCCTGTCGGGGTGGGAACCGCTCAGCCACTCTGCCTCCATTGAATTGAATGCTATAGACTGAGAGCCGCTTGGTCACTTTGACTCTTTACTTGCTGTTGTTAAACTTATTGCAGATATGACCATCCCTACGCCAAGGCAGTGAGAAGATTGGTCAGGCTTGTCATTCAACGCTCATTGTAAGTGCTGGCTGATTTGTTCTATTCACTGTCTGTTTCGCTCACCACTGAGACTGTTGTATACCAGTTTATTCTATTTACTGTCTGCTTTGCTTACCACTGAGACTATTGTATACCAGTTTATTCTATTTACTGTCTGCTTTGCTTACCACTGAGACTATTGTATACCAGTTTATTCTATTCACTGTCTGTTTCACTTACCACTGAGACTATTGTATACCAGTATAACTCGGAAACCAAGCAGCAGTCTGCCCTTTTTCAAGGTGAGAGAGAAATTGATCGATCGAGGAGCCCTTCCAAACAGATGATCGGGCTTTTCTTTGCTTTGCCAGATGTGGCATGTGGCCTCTGTCCCGTTTTGAGAGAATAAGTTTTGTCAGTGCCGGGTGGTTCATCAACACATACCCAAATCTGCCCTGAAGACCCATGTTTTCTCCTCTGGACTCTGAATGCCTTGTCCGTGTGTGTGCCATTGTTTTGGAGTGTGCGTGCGTGTGTGAGTGTGTGTGTGTGTGTGTGTGTGTGTGTGTGTGTGTGTGTGTGTGTGTGTGTGTGTGCGCGTGCGTGCATGCATGCGTGTGTGTGTGTGAGTTGGAAGTGGCGAGAAAGATGTTTAATGTTGTAGTGTATTTATGTAATTAGTAGTGTTCATTATGCTTTTGGTTGTGTATATATTTTGTTGACCTTATTTTTTTGAGCAACACAATGGGGTTAATCAGCACTCAAAATACATAACACAAGTACAACAACAAAGACTGGAGTCGCCTACGGTAACTCTCACCTGGCATGCGTGTAAATACAAGGTACATAAACTCCAGTAGAGGTATATCCTCTTTTTCATTACCTTGTTCTGTTTCAGATTTGTTCTTATTGTTTTTGTACTATGCCCTTTGGGCTCACGGTAGGTGTAAACACCTTACAAATACTCTTTTACATTCCATTATACTCACCTGGTCTTCAAACCCTGGAGCGCATGCCGGCCAAAACATAGGCACCCACGGCCCGCTGCTCCACCATGACAACGCAGGTGCCCGCACCGCAACCGCCACTCTACACCACCAGGAAGAAAATCGCTTACAGCAGTAACAAGGAACGCCCCCCCCCCCCCCACGCCCTCCTCTCTCTCCATCCCGTACTGTGTGCTGGACTCTAGTGATTTCTTTCTGTTCTCTCAAATAAAGCTGCAGTTAATGGGGAAACAGTTTCTGGGCATTAACCCCTTCTCTGCCATAATGTCACTTGAAGGCGATCCATAAAAGTGCGAAATCTGAAACTCTTAATAAGCCTTTGTCTTCTTATGTGCACTGGTATCTGAAAGGATTTTCATCAAAACGCATAGCATTGAAAGTAGATGGGTTAAAGGAAGTATATTTTTTAAAGGCACATCCTGGAAATCTTTCAGCCTGGAAATTTGAGAGGCCGGGACAGTGAAGCGGTATAAAGATACTTGAACCTTCTTCGAAGATAAGTAAGTAAACATGGTGCTTAACGTCACTAGAAACCATCTTCAAAGATGTGATTTCTGACACACATAGACTCAGTCAACATGATCTCGTGACACCATGGTCATGTGGTTTGAAGAGACGACCAAGTGCATATATGCTGAGGGAGTTACTTTTTTTTTTTAACTGGACTTGGCAAAAAATCCGTAGGTGAGCCCAGATCGTCACATCCAGAAAGAGGTTTGTGTTAAATGTTATTGTGGTCAGTGACTACAAGTGTAACTTTAATGCGTTAATTGACAGCAACTTTCAAAACCTTTGAACACCGTTTTCAATAGTGGGAACAAAAATCAGCTGCATGTATATATGAGTTGGTGTCATTATCCACAATTTGCAGAACGTTTCACCTGTATCCAGATTTCATGTACAAACTGAGTGCAGAAGGGCGGGAATTCTACAAGCTGTGTGACTTTGTTCACAACTTCACCATGGACATCATCACACGTCGCAAGAAGAAGCTGGTTGGTATCTGCTCAGCTCTGTTGATTTATTATAACCCCCCACCCCCATTAAAGAAAGGATACTAGAATCTCGTTTTCTGTGAACGTGTGTCAGTGTGTCTGTTCATATGTTCAGACCGTCTGTTGCAGCTTTTGCAGCCAGTTGCGGTAAAATGTTGCATCATATTCGCCAGAAAATAATGCAGAAAGTTTGAATTGCAGCCTTCAAGGTTAAAATTTTGGTCGGCGTTCAAATCGTTAACTACAACAAAACCATTAATATTTTCTGAACAACTAAAACTTTGGCAGAGAGAGTTGGTGCAGCTATGTATAATCATGGGATGGAGAGTGATGTGAAACGTCTGGATTGCTGTCCACACGGTCAAGGTCACAGTGATGGTGTTATAGTCAGGGAATGTTGATCTATCACATTTCTACTGAACCACTGAACTCTTTGCTGCCAAACTTGGTATGATGATGTATCATCACTAGACAGAGCTGTATGAATAGAATGGGTTGCTGTCTTCAAGGTCAAGGTCATAGTAAGTATGTATGGTGGGGGGAAGGTGTAGGAGGTCAGAGGTTATGACAGAGAAAATTTTCATTAATTTAGGGATGTCAGTTGACATTGTTATCATCGTTGACTTTGGTTCTAATCTTCTGCGAGGAAAAGTTCCGCTTTTCTTCAGGAACAGCTAACAGAGGCTGAGCAGAAGACAGCTAAGGGACACCTGGATTTCTTGGACATTCTGCTGACTGCCAAGGATGAAGAAGGATGTGGGCTGACCGATGCAGAGATCAGGGATGAAGTGGACACCTTCACGTTTGCTGGTAGGTTTCGCTGGTAGCTTGCTCACAAGAGTGCTTTGTGACACAGTCTAGTGTACACACTTGAACTGTGAACTGTCGTATGTACATATATATATTTATGTCAGCAAGTGATTCACAGGAGAGCCGGTGTGGCCTAGCGGTAAGGCAGTAGACTGGTAAGTGGAAGGACCTCGGTTCGATACCACTTCGGCTCTCCTTTCTCTTCGAAAAGGATGTGGTTTGTGGACACGGTCTTGTGACTTTGTTCCTCACAACTAATGAAACATTAAAATGGCTCTCATCGCTGCCCATCTTAATGCAGGTCATTCTGGAGATGACAGTGTAGCTATAGGTATATACTCTCCATCTTCCCCCACCTCCATACCCCCTTCTCCCCGTCCCTAATAAGCCTTATGGTTTCTGTGGACGTAAAGCATCATGTTTACTAAGTGATTCACACACCTGCATTCATTTTACATGGCACACATTTAGTCACAACAAACAGTAGTTAAACTGCTGCTCTGGGCCATACATCGTGACAGTTTAATAATAATCTTTCTGATTCTTAAATCTAACATGTAGATTTATTTTTAGAATACAAGTGTATTATTCATACGATGTAAATGTCTTTCTTGATATATTTCTTTCACTTTCTATATTCTTTTTAGATACTGACGTCTTTCTTGATATGCTGTTCTGGGTTGGCGTGTGCTTGATTTGTGATGGCACAGTGCTAACAGCTCTTGATGAAAAAAAGTAAAATTGGGAACAGGCTTTGAAAGAAAGAAAAGGTGTGACTTGCAGAAAACCAACTCTTACTCTGTTCTAGGATTAGTGTTGGTTTGCGATTGTGTGCAGGACATGAAACAACGTCAACAGTTCTGGGGTGGTGTCTGTATGCACTGGGGCGTTACCAGGACATCCAAGAGCGTGTGTTCAATGATGTGAAACAGGTCATGGGTGACCGCATACAGGTGGAATGGTCAGTCACATTTGTTCTTCATAAAAACGCTTTGAACCTACTGGCATAGGGGGGCGGGGATAGCTCAGTGGTTAGAGCGCCGGACTCATGATTGAAAGGTCGTGAGTTCGAATCCCCGCCGGAATGGCAGGAGAATTTTATTCTCCAGGGTCAACTTTCTGTGCTGACTCTTATTTCGGTATCCATTCCACCCCTGTGTTACCGCAGTAGCACGTAAAAGACCCTGGTCATTCTGCCAAACGTGCAGGTGGCAGGTTACAGCTAAACACGCATACACCTTACGCATGTGGCTTTGCATGAAGTGACAGGGAGCATGGTTGTATGGTGTACACAGAACTTGCGCCGAGATGGCTGCAGTTTTATGTGGCACCAGCCATGCCAGCGCTGTAAGTACACCGCTTCGGTGGATATTAAAAAAAACGCGCTATAAAAAGCTAGTCACTCGTGTAGAATCACATGCAAGCGCAGTGAGTCTGCTCAAGAGAGCAGAGAATAGTGCTAAAAAAGCGATCATCAATCAATCAATCAATAACATTTGCTCTCAGTCAGCCAGCCAGCCTGCAGTTTTTGACTTTTGATGGAAAAGGAAGTGCGTGTGTGGAGGGGGCAAATCCAGCAAGTGAGAGAGCTTCGACAGTCATCATCGTGATCTATTTTATTAAAAAGACTGATACCCCCCGCTTGCCAACCCGGGTAAGGTGTCTTGGTCTGACAACAAACTTAAGGCACAGATATAGCTGTTACAACCACGTGCACCACATGTGTTGACAGGGAAGATGCCATTTATAGGTCTCTAATGTGCATGCCCAACCGGAACTATCGTCTGCTGACTAGCTAGTTATTGGACCATTTTACAAACAGCATTACACAAGATGGAGAGTTTCCAAAAGGGGTTGTTGTTGTTGTGTGTGTGTTTTTTTTGGTGTGTTTTTTTTTTTTGGGGGGGGGGGGGGGGGGGGGCGGAGGGGGAAATCCAGTGGCGGCAAATCTGACAGAGCTTCGACAGACATCATCGTGATATGTTGTGTTAAAAAGACTGATACCTCGCTTGCCAAACTGGGTAAGTTTTCTCATTGATTCAGAAAATCGATTGCTTTAGAACGAAGTACAGCCATCATTTACTGTTCATTGCATGATTTAAGAAACATGATGCTCTTGTTCGTCAATGACAGAAAGCAAACGGATTCCGAGTTGTCAGCGGAGAATCGAAAATGAGGTGTGGTTTCGTCTGTGCATCGTGATTGGCTAATCACATCTGTCACTCAGAGTTTGGTGACACGCTTTTTGCTGATGATGCCGGTACCCCAGAGGCCAGGGGCGGTGTGTGAAGAGGGAGTTGGTGCTGGGTTCTGGTAACAAGACGATTGTCTCATTGCTTTCATTTGTTCCCAGCAGTTGTTTCTGTGGACAATGTCTTTGTGATTGTGTTCCCTACAGCGGTTGAAACAATTAGTTACTGCAAAATACACAGGTTACTTTGCACTTGTGTGCTCCCCAACACCTTAATATCTGTTGTTCTGGTGGCAGTCAGTCACGCTATTTGCGGGTCGGAAAACGCTTGGAACATGTATCAGATAAGGTATCCTACACCCCACTTCCATCATCTCTAGTAACCTGTATGAGGTTTCTGCTGGACAGTAAGCTCCCTGCCAAAAATAAACAAACTTTGCTACGTAGTTCTCAGAGCTGTGTGAACAGGCACAAGGGCCTGGGATCTCATTCCACCACATCCCTTCCCCTTCAACTTCCTGTCCCTAATAAACCATATGGTTTCTGTGGCTGTAAATTATCACTGAAACTTGAACCTTTGCTACAGTATGTGTGCTTCCCATTACAAATCTGCAGCCCCATACCCCTGCCCTGGCCCTGTCTCTGTTTGGATTGCAGAACCCTCAACGGGAGTTAGTGACTGGCTGTTAACATCCTGGCCTGTAAATCTAGTGGCTCGGTTTGACCCCTGCTGGACTGTGAATCTGGTGGCTTGGTTTGACCCCTGCTGGACTGTGAATCTGGTGGCTAGGTTTGACCCCTGCTGGACTGTGAATCTGGTGGCTCGGTTTGACCCCTGCTGGACTGTGAATCTGGTGGCTCGGTTTGACCCCTGCTGGACTGTGAATCTGGTGGCTTGGTTTGACCCCTGCTGGACTGTGAATCTGGTGGCTTGGTTTGACCCCTGCTGGACTGTGAATCTGGTGGCTTGGTTTGACCCCTGCTGGACTGTGAATCTGGTGGCTAGGTTTGACTCCTGGATGTTAGTCATTGGATTTTAACATCCTGTCAACAGCACAGGGTCACCTTAGGACAGGACCCCTGGGCGCATGCTCTTAATGATGTGTGGACATATTGTAAAATAAGCTGTTGCCTGAAAGCTCAACTCAATCTTTGAGTCATAACATCTGACTCTAATCAATATCTCTGTGTGACAGGGAAGACCTGGGCAACTTCCAGTACCTCCCTCTGTTTATCCGAGAGACAATGCGTGTGTACACTCCTGTACCAGCAATCAGTCGCGACATCATGTCTCCCATGACCGTTGAAGGCGTGGACATTCCTAAAGGAGTTGTGATGGAGGTCAACATCCTACATGTCCACAACAACATCCACCTCTGGGATAAACCAACGGTAGGTGCAGCGTCACTCATTCCCAGTAAACTGTTAGACATCTCGCACATTGCTGGTTGTTTTCTGGAGTAAATAAAAAAAAAAAAAAAAAACGTTCTCAATGAACCAAGAATGGTTTCAAGCAAACTGAGTTATTGGTTGTTTTTTGTCTTTATTTATTTGTGTAAATTTATGTTTTTGAACTTAATGTCCCTCCTTCCAAGTAATGAAATGGATGGGTGGGGGTGGGGTGGGGGTATTGGAACCAACGACTGCACGCAGAAATTGATATAAGAAAAGCTTCAACACCATGACCAAAGAGAGCCATCTGTTTATATTAGAGTGGCAGTAGCTTCCCTTGCAAATATTGTACAAACCCTGTGGGCACAGAAAAAAGAGGAATTGTAAGCAGCGTGTCCTGCCTGCTTTCTATCCTTAGTTCCAGGCTGCCAGTCACCTCAGCAACTTCAGCCAAAGCCAGTGTCACAAACCATGGACCTGTATGTATCGGTCCGCGCCACAAACTGTGTCCTATTCAGGAGCAGTCACCATGTTTGTCCCACAAGCTATAGCATGGCACCAAAGCAAAAGACAGGTTGGCTCAAGACAGGCTGGTTTGTGTGCGTCAGGGTGGGTGGGGGAGGAGGATTTCCAAAGGGAATTTTGACACAGATGTTTCTGCTTTCAGTTCATCCCAGAACGCTTTGAAAAAGCGGGGTGTGGAGGAGGATTTCCAAAGGGAATTTTGACACAGATGTTTCTGCTTTCAGTTCATCCCAGAGCGCTTTGAAAAAGCAGGGTGTGGAGGAGGATTTCCAAAGGGAATTTTGACACAGATGTTTCTGCTTTCAGTTCATCCCAGAGCGCTTTGAAAAAGCGGGGTGTGGAGGAGGATTTCCAAAGGGAATTTTGACACAGATGTTTCTGCTTTCAGTTCATCCCAGAGCGCTTTGAAAAAGCGGGGTGTGGAGGAGGATTTCCAAAGGGAATTTTGACACAGATGTTTCTGCTTTCAGTTCATCCCAGAGCGCTTTGAAAAAGCGGGGTGTGGAGGAGGATTTCCAAAGGGAATTTTGACGCAGATGTTTCTACTTGCAGGAGTTCATCCCAGAGCGCTTTGAAAAAGCAGCATTTGCTGGCAAGGACCCCTACCTGTATGTGCCATTTTCGGCTGGTCCAAGGTACAGACACGTTTCATATTTCTTCCTCATGGCACCAGTACGCATTACAAGATCTTTACTGCTACACATTAGCACGGTGACCATGAGCAGCCTTTCTGTCTCTGCTGGGATTGTGACTGTATGTAACTAGTATGTGTATAGAATATCATTCTATGTGTATAGAATATCATATTTAGGTTAATATGTATCATGTGAGCGCTCAGGGCATTGAGGAGCAAATGATAAATGTACACTATTATTGTTATTACCTTGCAAGCCTAGCTGCTCCTTTTTGGCTACATGCACATTATTGTTATTATTACCTTGCCAGCCTAGCTGCGCTTTTTTGGCTTCTTTATCCTATTTGTTCTGAACATCACTGAGAGATGTGTTTGTAAATTACATGGAACATTAGTTCAGTTTGCATGTTTATGTATCTATAGGAGAGTTAACATCTTCATATTTTCTTATTCCAGAAACTGCATTGGGCAGAACTTTGCCATGAACGAGCTCAAGACCATGGTTGCTCGCATTGTGAATCAGTGAGTTGAATGACGAAGTCCAAACACGTCAAAGGTTCAAAATAACGCTATTTATCAAGACAAAATACAACAAAACATTGGACATAGCCCACCCCCCAAAAGATAAGTGGATTAGTTCTCCATCTCATTTTTCACTGTTTGATTGTTGTTTAAGTGTCGTTTTTTAGCTTGATAAAGGGGATGACCCCGAAAATTTGCATGTTGTATTTTGTCCTAATAAATAGCATTATTTTAAACCTTTGACGTGTTTGGGTCTTCTTTTAGAGCACTAGCGGTCATTCTTGTTTCAGATTTTTGAATAATGACGTTTTTCTGCCATAACCTTGTGTTTGATCTACCATTCAGTAATTAAGCTTTAGAGACCTGTTATTTGTGCTCACATGGTGAGGTTGCAAAATTTAGGTACATGGTGTTTAAAACTGTTAATACCAGGAGTTGGTTGGTGTTTCGAGCTGTGAGATTCAGGTGACTTGTGTCAAAGAGGTTTGCACCCATTGTGAGATTCAGGTGCAGGGCATCTAAAGCTCTTGTAACTGATGTTTTGAGCGATAAGATTGGTGTGCAGACCATCTAACTCTGTTGTCAAGTGTTTTGAGTTGTGAGGTTCAGGTTCAGGGTGTCTAAAGCTGTTGTTGTCTCCAGGTGTTTGCAGGTGTTATGCATTGTGAGGTTGAAATGCTTGCTTGGTGTGGGGTATTGGACAGTTTCCCACATGGAAAATCCGTTAAACATTCACAGAGGGTAACTGTACTGTACTTGGGTTACAAAATAATTTGCAGTTTTGGACCCCACTGTACAGCCCTCCAACATTTACACCAGCATTCCAGGCTTTCACATGTTTACGATCTCACAGCATCACTGAAAAAATAGGGTGGAATAACCCAGTCAAAATGGTCCAGTTCCGGTGGGGATGAATTTATGCAACTGTCACCATTAATGACTGTTTGACTTGAGAGAAGGCAGTCCAGTTTTTTTATGCAGCGAAAGTCTTTGTGGACAAAAGCGCATGGCCTGTTCTTAATGAGCTAGGTCAAGGCAGCTCATGAGATGCAGAGCGAGGCTGGGGTAGAGGCAGAAATAGCAAGAGTGTAGAGCTTGTCTGCAAAATGGCCCCCACTCCTAAGCCTCGCTTTCGATCTCAGCTGCCTTTGTGACCTCACCTCATGAGTATTGTGGTTGACAGAGTATTGTGCAGAGAACTGACAGTGAAAATAAAACAAGATGGTATTTAATCTAATAATCTTCAAAAAAATCTCTGGATGTACGGTTCGTCTTGAAATGTGAATGAGCATTATGTCCCCCACTCAGCTGTATTCTTTTATTACAGGTTTCACCTTGAGGCCGACCCTGACATTGACCCTGAACCCATTGCAGAGGTCACGCTGAGAGCCAAGAATGGCATTCACCTCAAATTTACTCGTCGCTGAGCTTTGTTGCAAATTTTGGCTCCTTCGGGTTATGAACCCTGTAAGAGCTGCCTGGCCAAGCTTTAGTTCATTTGTTGTGTCAGTTCCTTTGGTTATGAATATTACAAGAGCTGCTGGCCTAGCTTTAATTCATTTGTTGTGTCAGTTCCTTTGGTTATGAATATTACAAGAGCTGCTGGCCTAGCTTTAATTCATTTGTTGTGTCAGTTCCTTTGGTTATGAATATTACAAGAGCTGCTGGCCTAGCTTTAGTTCATTTTTTGTGTCAGTTCCTTTGGTTATGAATGTTACAAGAGCTGCTGGCCTAGCTTTAATTCATTTGTTGTGTCAGTTCCTTTGGTTATGAATGTTACAAGAGCTGCTGGCCTAGCTTTGGTTCATTTGTTGTGTCAGTTCCTTTGGTTATGAATGTTACAAGAGCTGCTGGCCTAGCTTTAATTCATTTGTTGTGTCAGTTCCTTTGGTTATGAATGTTACAAGAGCTGCCTGGCCTAGCTTTAGTTCATTTGTTGTGTCAGTTCCTTTGGTTATGAATATTACAAGAGCTGCTGGCCTAGCTTTAGTTCATTTTTTGTGTCAGTTCCTTTGGTTATGAATGTTACAAGAGCTGCTGGCCTAGCTTTAGTTCATTTGTTGTGTCAGTTCCTTTGGTTATGAATGTTACAAGAGCTGCTGGCCTAGCTTTAATTCATTTGTTGTGTCAGTTCCTTTGGTTATGAATATTACAAGAGCTGCTGGCCTAGCTTTAGTTCATTTGTTGTGTCAGTTCCTTTGGTTGTGAATGTTACAAGAGCTGCTGGCCTAGCTTTAGTTCATTTGTTGTGTCAGTTCATTTGGTTATGAATGTTACAAGAGCTGCTGGCCTAGCTTTGGTTCATTTGTTGTGTCAGTTCCTTTGGTTATGAATGTTACAAGAGCTGCTGGCCTAGCTTTAATTCATTTGTTGTGTCAGTTCCTTTGGTTATGAATGTTACAAGAGCTGCCTGGCCTAGCTTTAGTTCATTTGTTGTGTCAGTTCCTTTGGTTATGAATATTACAAGAGCTGCTGGCCTAGCTTTAGTTCATTTTTTGTGTCAGTTCCTTTGGTTATGAATGTTACAAGAGCTGCTGGCCTAGCTTTAGTTCATTTGTTGTGTCAGTTCCTTTGGTTATGAATGTTACAAGAGCTGCTGGCCTAGCTTTAATTCATTTGTTGTGTCAGTTCCTTTGGTTATGAATATTACAAGAGCTGCTGGCCTAGCTTTAGTTCATTTGTTGTGTCAGTTCCTTTGGTTGTGAATGTTACAAGAGCTGCTGGCCTAGCTTTAGTTCATTTGTTGTGTCAGTTCATTTGGTTATGAATGTTACAAGAGCTGCTGGCCTAGCTTTGGTTCATTTGTTGTGTCAGTTCCTTTGGTTATGAATGTTACAAGAGCTGCTGGCCTAGCTTTAATTCATTTGTTGTGTCAGTTCCTTTGGTTATGAATGTTACCAGAGCTGCCTGGCCTAGCTTTAGTTCATTTGTTGTGTCAGTTCCTTTGGTTATGAATGTTACAAGAGCTGCTGGCCTAGCTTTAGTTCATTTGTTGTGTCAGTTCCTTTGGTTATGAATGTTACAAGAGCTGCTGGCCTAGCTTTAATTCATTTGTTGTGTCAGTTCCTTTGGTTATAAATGTTACAAGAGCTGCCTGGCCTAGCTTTAGTTCATTTGTTGTGTCAGTTCCTTTGGTTATGAATGTTACAAGAGCTGCTGGCCTAGCTTTAGTTCATTTGTTGTGTCAGTTCCTTTGGTTATGAATGTTACAAGAGCTGCTGGCCTAGCTTTAATTCATTTGTTGTGTCAGTTCCTTTGGTTATAAATGTTACAAGAGCTGCCTGGCCTAGCTTTAGTTCATTTGTTGTGTCAGTTCCTTTGGTTATGAATGTTACAAGAGCTGCTGGCCTAGCTTTAGTTCATTTGTTGTGTCAGTTCCTTTGGTTATGAATGTTACAAGAGCTGCTGGCCTAGCTTTAGTTCATTTTGTTGTAAATGTCAGCTCATTTGGGTTATGAGCCATAAAATAAGGGCTACCTGGCCCAGTTTCAGTTTGCTTTGCTGTGTAACACTAAGTAATCTTGTACAGCAATGCTAGCATAGTGATCCACGTGTACTAGAATCAACATTTCATCGGTATGTTGGTAAAAACAGCCACAACATGGACTCTGCCACCACTGTTTGCTCACACCAGCTTGGGGTGGGTACTCACTACTGCCATGTCCCAACAAACAAACAGCCCTCAAAGATTTGCCCTCGCCCTGTCCCTGCCAGTCAGGAAAAGTTTTGCTCACCCCCGACTGACCTCAAAAAAGATGTCCTAATACTCAGAATGAACAACCTGGTTACTAACTTAACTACCCCAACCGGCTGGTAGGTCACTGTTGTGTCCCTACCTCTGGTCAGTGCTGAAATAGTGTTGTAGCTGTTCATTCCACATAGTCATACATGGCTTCATGAAAAGAACAACTGAGCCTGCATTTGCTGGGGCCAGAAAAAACAAAAACAAAACACACGCACAACCCCCCCCCCTCCCCCCCCCCCACATCATCAGTATTTTCATTTGAATTTTTTTTGAAATTATTATTGAAGGTTCCAAGCACATCACAAGTTACTTTGGATTCAAATTTGAGATGCCTTTAAAGGCAGAATAGCATGTAGTTTTACACGAGACAAGATAATGGGATAGAGATTTCATGAAATTCCTAGCAGTGGAATAGAAGCAGGAAAATAATAGGAAAATAAGTGGAATAGAAGGAAAATCAGATAGAAAAATAATTATGCTTTCTGATGCTCTTTGTATTTCTTGTGTTGTATACTGCATGCATCCTTTTTCTTGCCCTCCATATGCATACAAAATATTAACAAGCATATAAAAAATGCCTTCAGTTTATAGAAAATCCCTGAAACTGGACTATACTGCAGCGCCACATAATATACTGTAACTTTATTGCATGTTTGCACACAGCAGTTTGCATTCTGGCTCATCAGCCACATGAAACATTCAATAAAAAGTACAGTAAATACTCATTAGTCAACATTTTAACACAGTATCAAGCTAAATGCAGGTGTAACACACAGAAACAGTATTTAAATATATAGATTTGTACATCTCTGCATGTGCACATGCATGTGCGCTCGCACACACACACACACAACACACACAGTGAGAAGTATGCTTTCTGTATCATCAGTCACATAACACATTCAACAAATAAATAAAAAATCTTTTTATATTAAAACAAATGAATCTGCATAAAAACATGCACCAAATGCAGACAGTATTTACCAGGGATTTGCATGTGTGCATGCACACACTCACTGTAAATGTGGAGCAGAATGAATGCTGTTATCACTGGGATTTGCATGTGTGCATGCACACACTGTAAATGTGGAGCAGAATGAATGCTGTTATCACTGTAGTGTATGAAGTTAATGATGATAATGGCAGCAGCATCCATTAGGATGGCAATACATTTTGTATTTGTCCATTTTTATTGCTCACAACTACTTTGTTCTGACTCAATGTCAGGTTGTTTATGAATGTGAATTTGTTCATGGATGTACTCTGTCTGCACAAGTGTGTGTGTGTGTGTGTGTGTGTGTGCGCGTACATGCATTTGCATTTCAAAATGTGACTTCAAGTATTTGTACGTAAATGTGCTTTTATGCACTCCTGTGTTTGAATCAAAATGAAAATTATATAAATAATCAGGCAGTCAAAATTGCTTATTCAAAAATATGTCTACGTATGAAAATTAAAAGTGGGCATACATTGCATTAAATCCAATAAACAGGTTGGAAGCATGTGTGTGTGTGTGTATCTTATGCTGTTATTAGCTTGTTCTTAGCTATAATTGCTGTTTGTTTAAACACTTAATTCTTTTATGTATATGTCTTTTACGTTGAATTATCACTGGCTCTGAATTATTACTGGCTCTGAATTTTTATTTACACTACACTGATGGTATGTTTCAAAGCAAATTTCCTTTTACACAACAGTAAAGTATTACCTTATCTTGAAATGATGGTGTCATGTAAAGCCAACCATATACTACTCAGTTCTCACATGTCAAACATGCACTACACCTCCATGCAAAATATTTTTAGTAGACAACTGGCTTTTGGTTGGAAAGTGTTCTTAACAAAGTGACCACACTGTTTTCTTGAAAACCAGCCCCAACACCCCATTAAAATTTTGGAGGGGCTCTGGTTTGCTCCCCATTCTCGTTAAGTAAAAAGTCTGTTCTCCGATACCTATAGGCTTCTGTGCACCTAGGTATGTGTGCAAAAAAAACAGGCATGCACTGACACAGTGTACACACATACGCACGCACGCACACACACATCGACTCAACTTGCAACATAACACACATGTACTGGCTCAAGTTGCAATCTGTTACATACACACACACAAACCGGCTCATGTATGAACACACATGCACCCCCCCCACACACACACATACACGCTGGCTCACATTGCAACACACACACATTGGTTCATGTTGCAACACACATTGGCTCGAGTTGCAACATACTTTGGCTCAAGTTGCAGCACACACACACACACTGGCTCACATTCCAATACACACACTGGCCGAAGATGCAACATACACACACTGACTCAAGTTGCAACACACACACACTGACTCAAGTTGCAACACACACACACCCATTGGCTCAAGTTGCAACACACATACACTGGCTCAAGTTGCAACACACATACACACTGGCTCAAGTTGCAACATAACCCACCACCACCACCCCACACACACACTCTGGCTCAAGTTGCAACACATGCACACACATATACACACACTGGCTCAAGTTGCAACACGTCCACACACACTGGTTAAAGTGGCAACACACCCACACACTGGCTCAAGTTGCAAGACGTGCACACACACTGGTTAAAGTAGGGCAACACGCCCACACAACACACTGGCTCAAGTTGCAGCATAAGCCTGCTTGGCCCGCACAACCAGAAACTCTGGGTCATCACTCCCTATAAACACGCCAGTGAGAACGTTGCCATACAAACAGCCCGTATCCAGACCTGTAGCGAACGGCCACAACTGCAAACCCCGCCGTGCATCATGACCAAAGTAAACGTGGTCAGGGCCGGGCCAAAGCGAGGCCCAAGCCTCACCCTGATCCGCTTTGCTAGATCCCACAAGGCCTCGGCCACTGAAGTAATCTTCGTGGGTGATGTTGCGCATGTGAGTGAGGTTTTCAAGGCTCTGACATTCCAAAGGTACCCCAGGGACCAGTCCTGCATGGACAATCAGCGCTCTTTTGGATGGAATGCTGATGGTATAAGGGAGTTGCTGCAGGAACGTGAAGTCATCCTCCTTCAGCAGAAGCAACCAGCGGTATCTGAACAAACACAGAATGATGCACAGCTGATAAAATAAGTCTGCAAATTCCACATGGGAGGCTGTAGAGTCGTGTGTACATGAGCAACAGAAACACAACTTTCAAACACTCTCTCTCACGAACACAACTGCCAAAACTTGTGAACATAACTACCAGTATCACACACATACACACAATGCTCAAAGCATGCAGAGAGAGGAATAAAAACTTGCATGACTTTTAGTTTTACACACACATGAATAAACATTTATACAAACACACAAAGCGACAGTTTCACCCTCTCTATTCCACGCCATACATGCACACACACACACGCTTGCCATGAAACTGCCAACTATTCTGAAACAAAAGAAACATTGTCCATCCGCTATTTTAACCAAGGATAATGAGTCAGTTGTGCACAGACCTGTTTGGCAGGCAGTAGTCTTCTTTGTCATTCAAGGCCCACAACTCTCGCAGTATGCTTTCCTCATGGTTACCTCGCACTGCTGCTGCCTGGTCCCTCTCCACCATCTCTCGAACAAGCCTGCACAAAGATATCTAATAAGCATTTTCCATTCTCTGTGTGTGTGTGTGTGTCTGTGTGTGTGTGCATGTGCATGTGAAACATGCAAACCTACATTTCCTCACCAATGAGACTATGATTTTCACATGCAAACGATATTGCCCTGAAACTGCCAAGACAAGGTCACACAGTATTGTCTAGTTACTGTATGACCCTTTTGAAAAAAGTCCACCAATATTTCACTGGCATCCCCCAAAACAGACACCATGACTTTCCTGCCAACTGGATGACCGTGGCCGTTTTTGGAGTGGGTGAGTCGGAGTGTTTTCACTCCTCTGACTCTAGCTGCGAACCCATGATTTATCCATAGTCGTGAACCTGTTTACAAAGCTGTCGGGATCTCTTTTGCAAATCATTATGAGAGATGCCAAATTCAATGCACTTTTGGGTGTCAGAAGTTTGATGCTCTTTTCATAGCCCGTTTTTTGGGCAAAATGATAACATTTGTGTGTGAGATGCCCGGAGTAGTGGCTATGAAGTTTTGCACACAACCTTCCAAAATGTTTCTGCAACTGTGCACCAGTTTTTGTGGACATGGCTCAACTTTATATGGGCACCATGAACATTTTTACCAACCCTCATATGAATACGGCCATTCAGCCGAGGGAGAAGGTGGCATGCTACAGAAGATTTTTTTACATTTTTTTAGTGTTTGTGTGTGCATCTTCTCAGCAACTCATTGTATAACAAAGCATGTCGCAGACTTTATTCATTATCAGTATTATAACTTACAAGTGTACTGACACAAGTGAATTATTAAAGGGGAATAGAACTGATGACACATGCTGGCCTCAAATCGTGCAAAGTGTGCAAATATTTCCATCTGCTTTGCCTCACTGATGTGGGCCTTCTTCATGATGTCACAGAATCAGACTGCTGGCCACAAACTGGCAGCATTCAGGGTCACATCTTTGTGACTTTCAAGCATCAATCTTTAACAAAGGGGACAACAAATCTGAGTGAAAAACTGATGCATTCACATTTTTCATTCTATTCCCGATCAATAACGCCCTGTGCCCATGATACTTCTTGGGTTCAGTGTCCCTTTAATGAACACCCACTCCTGTCCTCACCTCAGCACAGCCACACTCTGAGGTCCTTTGTTGATCATGTCACCAACAAAGACCACGAAAGGGTTCTCGCGTTCATCACATGCCATTTCTAGCAGGTCGCGCAACTCTTCAAAACACCCATGAACATCACCCACCACAAGGACAGGTCTGCCCCTGATCACATCCGAGGTTAGTGTAACGTGACATTGTTCTGGCAGGGGGGTGTTGTACTTATTCTGCCGCAAGCCTCTGACCTGAGGCCACACTGTGGACATCAGCCAGGTGATCAGTGCAGCCATGGTGTGTTGGTGAACAGCCTGTGCTCCCCAGTCCACAGCAATTATATCTAGGCATTTATAATGAGCAGGGTGTACGGGTATTTTACGCTGATACAGAGTCCTTCTTCAGGTGCTGCCGGTGTTCTGTTCTCTTCAGTTTGGGACACATGATGTACAGCCTGAAAGCAAAAGTGGAAGGTTCATCTTGACAGTACATCATGCACCACAATTCAAACCACATTAACAGATTCTCCAGCCGCTCTTGTTATTCTGTCACACTTACAGTCTTACAAACAGCTTCAGGTGTAGTCTCTGGTCCAAAAACCTCTAATGTACAAGTATGATTACAATGGGTAATGGCTAGGCTCCACTGATAAGGAAAGTAAAATATCCAGTGACTCCCAGTCCCACGTATTTGAAATAAATTGATATAATTACAGTTTACACTTCACGTTTGACTTTTACTTGAGAGCATAAATAGTTTTTTAATCGGATAAAACCTGTAGCTGTTAACACTAACAGTGTTAACTGTTATCTTTTCAATGTTTTTACTGGTATTAACTGGGGCAATATTCACTTTTAGCCCCGCCGGTTCGCGGTCCTCAAATGGTATGTAAATGTGTGTGTGTGTGTGTGCGTGCGTGCGGCGTGCGCGGCCGGGCGTGCGTGCACTGACATAATACGGAATGAACTGAAAGGCGGACATGCCAAAGTACTAACACTTCAAATTTATTCCGTCCACACACACACGCGCGCGCGCGCGCATTTTCATACCATTTGACTTTGAGGGCCACGAACCGACGGGGCTACAACTATCAAGTTTTTGACTATTGCTACGTCGGAATAGCACGACGGTCCCTGCTTGTCAACCAGAAGCAGATAAATGATAAAAGTTGTACATCAGAACTGGACTTAGCCCTGCCTCGAAATGCCGTAAAATCAGACGAAAAACAGAAAAAAAGTTTATTTACCTAACTACAACTACAAGTCAACGTAAACTTGGTCTCGGCAACTGACACATGGAGTCTGCGCTTGTCTCTATTCAGAGTGACTTCCCTTGAAAACTGTGGTAGAGTGGTACAGATCTTTACAACACACTCAATTCTGGTTTTTGCCTTCGACACATCATTCAACTCGATGGTAATAATACCGTACTATTTTTGTGTCCATTTAAAAAAATTATTGCCCCTTCTTCTTCCGGCGTTAACGGTTAAGTGGCAACGACTGATCAGTATCTGATTTTCGGATAGTCAGCGGTGATGTCTGTAAGCATGCATACGTCAGCACACACACACACACACACACACACACACTCTGAAACAGACTCACATGTCCGTGCGCACTGACACACACACTGAAACAGACTCATGTGTATGCATGCACACACACACATCCTTCCCACTCTCCGACATTGTCATATAAAAATACAAGTCAAAATAACGCTCACTGTGGATACCATGGAAGTCAACTGTCACTCTACAGTATAGGGCTGTCTCATTAGTAGGAGTTGCTTTACTAGAGTCATACAACCGGGGTCGCTTTAGTAGCAGTCTCTTATAAGTTGGATGTCACTGCTTTATGCCTCAATATGCTTCGTGAAGCTCACTTTGAGATGGTAACAAAAACAGCATGAGGCTCAGCTGGTTAGCAACTTTATTTTTGAAACTGAGCCACACATACACACACGCACACACATACAGGCAACATGCAGTGCTCAAAACCAAAATCTTACAGTAATTAACAATCTTGCTGACCAACAGAGCACTAGGAACACTGCATAAAAACAGCCATGAACCAAACACAAAATCAGTTCTGGCAGGTTGCACATGACAAGTGGACATCAATATGGCTCTGTGGATAATACATCTTCCTTTTACAACTGCAATGCTTTTTTGTTTTGTTTTTATACAACTTTATTGTCTCTGCGTAAATAAATTTGTCTTCTGGCTCGTCATTTACGTAAAACATTCAATTTTTTTTTTAAAGTAACGACAACGCTGGCAACCACAATGAGAACACAAGCACTGACACCCCACCTTTCCCTTTATGAACGAACAAGCGTTTTCCAGGATGCTTGCTCACTGCAGCAACACTGAAATGACTAATGTGATATGAAGCTACTGAGTGACGATGGCTAATTGCCATCCTGACAACTGCAGTGCTAAAATACTGCTGTACAAACAAGGTCTGTCACCTCGCATCCTGACAACTGCAGTATGCTAAAATACTGCTGTACAAACAAGGTCTGTCACCTCGCATCCTGACAACTGCGGTGCTAAAATACTGCTGTACAAACAAGGTCTGTCACCTCGCGCAGCAAAATCGCCCCCCCCACCCCCGATGTGCCTAGATACTAGTGCCCAGTATACTTTCTTCCTTTTTTTGGGTGGGGGTGGGGGACACGTTTCACTCCAATTTGAATACACCTTTTTTTGGGTGGGGGTGGGGGACATGTTTCACTCCAATTTGAATACACCTTTTTTTGGGTGGGGGTGGGGGACATGTTTCACTCCAATTTGAATACACCTTTTTTTGGGTGGGGTGGGGGACACGTTTCACTCCAATTTGAATACAATCTACAGCAATACTGTAATTCAGATTCCAACACTAAGCCTGAACAGAAATAAGCAAACAGAAACTTCAGACATAACAATTTGTATATTACACCATAAAATCATGTGCCCATTTTGTTTGCACCTGTTCAGGTGATTAGTAACAGTACATCATTACAGCTACTTTGCATTGCAAAGAGATCAGTAGTACAGAAATTATAAGACTAACAAACATTCAACAAAGTTCTGAACCATCACTGCAACCTTGACTTTGAACACAACAATCCAGTCTTTTTGCAAGACACTTGATTTATAATGAAGTACCATCAAAGTAGGTGTGGATGCGGAAGGATCAGCAGTTCAGAAGATATCTTCTGGACAAATCCCGGACACATGGACCAAGGGACATGGTAAATTCGGGCCAGTACGGTATGCCCCTCTAATTGTGTTTTTCTCTAATTGTGGTGTGTGTGTTGTTTTTTTTTTTTTGTTTTGGGGGGGGGGTGGGGGTGGGGGTGGGGGTAAAAAGGTAATGTAATGAATTGTAGCAATGAATTTCAGTAAGGACCTGTTTTACCCGTTTTTAGATACTTTCATCTGTGCGTACACCTCTTTGAAAGAACTGCTTCATATAGATTCTCTTACCTTTCACGCAGGTAAGAGTGTGAAAAGAAAACAACAATTAATGTTTTTAATTCATTTAATGCAGCTGGTGATAATCGATCAAGTGTGAAGTGTACCTATGATTAGAGGTGAGCACATGTATAATAGATATACATGTTTTGTCATCACAGAGCTCACAAAGTGAGAGAAAAAAAAAGAAGGCAAACATGTTTAAGAAATCAGGTGCAAAAACTAGTTGGAGTTCAGCAGACAGACATATGCTGGGGGCAGGAAGAGAGTTGAAGACTGATAGCAGGAAGGGTAGAGAGACAGTTTTATCTGTGAGGTCACAGCCATTTCTCTTCAGCAAGCTCTTGGTCAGTGCTGGGGTCAGCTTGTGCGTACTTGAACCAGAGAACACGTTGTGGTGAATCATTCATACACGTGGGCACTGCCGTGCCTTTGTCAGACCTTTCACATCAGTGGGCAGAGCATTCTCTTTCCTTGCAACACATTAATTCCCATGTCTACCTGGGCAAGCCTTAGTCAGTCCTTGAGCATTGGGATGACAATGACAGCAATTGATTGATTGGTCTGACAATGATAGCCATTGATTTGACAGTGACAGCCATTCATTGATTTGACAGTGACAGCCACTGAGTGAGCAATTTGATGGTCTGACAATGATAGCCATTGATTTGAAAATGACAGCCATTCATTGATTTGACAGTGACAGCCACTGAGTGAGCAATTTGACAATGGCAGCTATTGATTGATCTGACAATGACAGCTGTTGATTGATTGCTCTGACAATGATAGCCATTGACTGATCTGACAATGACAGCCATTCACTGATTTGACAATGACAGCCACTGAGTGTGCAATCTGACAATGACAGCTATTGATTGATTTGACAATGACAGCTATTGATTTGACAGTAACAGCTGTTGACTGATTTGACAATGACTGCTATTGATTTGGCAATGACAGCTGTTAACTGATTTGACAATGACAGCTGTTGATTGATTTGACAATGACAGCCACTGACTGATCAGACAATGACAGCTATTGACTGATTGCTCTGACAATGACAGCTATTGATTATCTGACAATGACAGCTATTGATCAATTGATCTGACAGTGACAGCTGTTGACTGATTGATCCGACAATGACAGCTACTGATTGACTGATCTGACAATGACAGCTACAGATTGAACTGACAGCTAATGATCAATTGATCTGACAATGACAGCTACTGATTGATTGATCTGACAATGACAGCTACTGATTGATTGATCTGACAATGACAGCTACAGATTGAACTGACAGCTACTGATCGATTAATCTGACAATGACAGCTACTGATTGATTGATCTAACAATGACAGGCAGGCCTTCTCAGTGCACCATTCACTCAGCCACACAGAGAACCCTTGAAGGTGGAAAGCACAGATCCACATTGTTGGGGACCCTAATTGTGAAAATTGCAGAAAACATCCACATGTCAGTCTTCTCATCCAGTCCAAGCCCAAGTGGTGCACACACACACACACACACACACACACACACGTATGCACACACACACACACACAAAACAACAACTCCATCTAAAAAACAAAAGCTGCATCTGCAACACCTTTATACACTAACAAAACGTTGCACCCAAAACAACAACAAAAACAAAATCCAGCTTTAAGATCGTTGACCTTGGATATCATGAGAAGCAGAAACTTTTAGAAAGACCCATAACCTTTTCACTGGCAGGATGGGGGCTGTAGCCTCTGATGGAGCATATAAAACAACAAAAACAATTAAGGTAGGTCATTTTGTTCCAGGTTTTTTTATGTGGATCTGTCACTACCTGCACAGTGCAAATGCTTATCTAAAATCCTGGGGAATCTTTAACCAGAGGTGGATGAGGGTAATGAATCCTACTCTCACACCTTTACAAGCAGGTACTGATTACACCATGAAGTCTTTCACAAGAGGCTGTGGACACTAGTGACAGTAACATCACACCCTCACACTTTACAAGCAGTTCCTGACTTAACAGATTCTAAAGTCTTTCACAAAAGCTTGTGGACCCTAGTGACAAGAACAGATCACACTCTCACACGTTTACATGCAGTTCCTGATTAAACAGATTCTAAAGTCTTTCAGAGTTTTACTTTTAGACGACCTTGCAGATGCCAGTGATAAGAAGAGATTGTATTCTCACATGTTTACAAGCAGTTCCTTGCACTCTCACATGTTCACAAGCAGTTCCTGACTTAACAGATTCTAAAGTCTTTCACAGTAGCTTGCAAATACTAGTGACAACAATGGATCATACTCTCACACATCTATAAGCAGTTCCAGATTTAACAAATCCTAAAGTTTTCAAAGTTTTAGACAAGCTTGCAGATGTCAGTGACAAGAACAGATTGTATTCTCACATGTTTGCAAGCAGTTCCTTGCACTCTCACATGCTTACAAGCAGTTCCCGATTTAACAGATTCTAAAGTCTTTCACACATGGTTACTGACAGTGACAGAATCTGCTCTCACAAGCCATCACTGATGCTTACATATATATACAACATAGGTTTTTTGTTTGTTTTTTAACAGGAAAATGTTGACTGTAACAGAATCTACCCTCCATAACTTTTCCTCTTTTCTCTATCCTTTTTGGGGGTGGGTGGGGGGTGGGGGGGGGGGGGGGGAGTAAATCTAAAAAACAAAAACACGTTTGGCTAATGAGAAAGCAAACACCCGTCATGGACGTACTTTGGTGTTACTGTTAGTGTTCACACAGAAACAAATCTGAAACTTTGAAACACTGCCTGTACAACATTTTATTTCTGATGCTCACCAGTACAAAAACACACATACAAACAAATTAAAAACACACACATGTATGCATAAGATATATGTACATGTTGCACAGTATCCAAAACTCAATCAAAAACAATCACCAGTCTTACCATTACAAATGAGAAGTTGTAACTTGCCTTGAGAAACTTAAGTTTTCACATATGACACGTGATATCCACGTGCATTTACCAAGTCTGCTGCATACAATATATATTCCGAAGAATATCTGTGGACTTCAAAGCTGTCACATATAAATCTATAAACTGAGCTGAGCATGAAAACTTGCAGGTACAAACACTTCCTTCATTTCATGCTAAAAACTTGAGGTTTGATTTGGGTGTAGCATGCTGCTAACTAGCAACTTAATGTTGCCAAACAGTGAGTTCCACTTGCCTGGTAAAAGACAAGCCAACGATCTGAGTGATGAAATATTCAGTGAACATCTCAAAACTAAAGCATGTTAAGATGTTAAAATCAATCCCTGTGTGATCCCAATCAGCCACCCTTCCCCCCCAACCCGCATGACCAATAATTTAACTCCGCTATGCTGCACATCAACAATGACTGTAATTAAACCACAAAGGAAAAACCACAGCAACAGACTGCTTGTTGAATTCCATCACAGATATGTGCATCATGTTCCAAACAACCTGTGGTGAGAGGGCAGAGCCTTCCAGGATGACCTAACAGCTTGACTGGCATTTGTCATACAAACGGACAAAAGCTGGACACTCACTGCCAGAACATTTCCCAACCATTGGCTCATTAACAGCGGGCACGTTTTCTGAGGTCCTCTGGTCTTGGTTAGTGACCATGCTTTTTGGAAACTCTTGACCTGCTTTGGTAAAACAGACAGACATAGGGTCTCTCTGTTTCAACAGCATGATCTAAATTCTAATACATATCAGAACATCTGAGACTTTGTACAGCTGACCATGCGCATCCCCAGTTCAGGTAAGAAGCCGACCATGATGTAGTTGACCAGCAGTAGAAACAAAAAACAACAAGGGAAACATTAGCACACCATTACTACGTTTTGACACCAGCTTTTGGAAAATGTTCATTTTGGTGATGGAGAAAGTGATTCCGTACTCAATTCCAATGTGAGGCCACCAGAGAATTCAAAATCTCAAAGTTCCTACAGTACGATGCCATCAACAGTGGACCCTATCGCAGCACGTGACTGGAACTGGTGAACACATTCCCACGTCGATTCTTGCAGGGGCTCTACAGGCGGAAACGGCTGCTCACCTGCTTGTCACTGTCAGCAAAAGCACTTTTGCTCAAGTTCCTCAGGAACGATTGCTCTGTCGATTCCGCACACCCAAGCAGCCGGACTGCCCTCAAGTCTCTGCACAGAAGAGCGCCCAGAAGCTGGCGGCGCGAGATGCTCTGGATAAGCTGTACCCACAGACAACGCAGGTACTAAACATGCACTATGTACAAGTTGCTGACAGAGGTCATATGATGTCAACGCAGTCTGCTCTGCCAGCAGGGGCATGCGCAGTGATGAACAGATTGATGAGATTGTACTCACAGGTATCGGGAAGAGAGCTTTGCTCAGTGGGATAGGACTTCCAGACAGTGCGCAGAGTCTGAGAGGAGAGGTGCAGAGGACAGGCAAAGTGAGAGTAGGAGAGGTCAGGTCAAAGTGGCCGGGCATGGTTTTCTCGCACCCATGTTCGCCGTTCATCCTGGAGCCAACAGACATGTAGATGTGCAGTCAGAAAACTAGTACAGATATTTACACCAACAGGCAGACTGTTTACCGGAGTTCACAGCAGATGGGTGTTCTGCTCAGCTGCACTCAGAAAGAAGCTGTTTTTACATGTCAAAGGTGTGGTGAGCAGGCATGACTGATACAGATGGTAGGTTGAGCTCACATGTGAGTGATCCAGAAGGTAGGTTGATTCCAGGTGTGGTGAGCTCATGTGACTAATACAGAAGGTAGGCTGATTCCAGGTGTGGTAAGCTCATGTGATTGATACAGAAGGCAGGTTGATTCAGGTGTGTGAGCTCATGTGACTGATACAGAAGGTAGGGCGAGTCCAGGTGTGGTGAGCTCATGTGACTGATACAGAAGGTAGGTTGAGTCCAGGTGTGGTGAGCTCATGTGACTGATACAGAAGGTAGGTTGATTCCAGGTGTGGTGAGCTCATGTGACTAACACAGAAGGTAGGTTGATTCCAGGTGTGGTGAGCTCAGGTGAGCAATACAGAAGGTTGGTTGAGTGTAGGTGTAGCGAGCTCACGTGACTGATACAGAAGGTAGGCTGATTCCAGGTGTGGTGAGCTCAAGTGAGTGATGCAGAAGGTAGATTGAGTCCAGGTGTGGTGAGCTCATGTGAGTGATACAGAAGGTAGGTTGAGTCCAGGTATGCTCAGCTGACATGTGACTGATACAGGAGGTAGGCTGAGTCCAGACGTGACTGATACAGAAGGTAGATTGGGTCCAGGTGTGGTAAGCCGACATGACTGATATAGAAGGTAGGTAGCATCCAGGCGTGACTTCTACAGAGGGTAGTTTGGTTCCAGGTGTGGTGAGCTGATATGTGACTGCTACAGAAGGTATGTTACGTGCAGGTGTGGTGAGCCGACATGCGACTGCTACAGAGGGTAGGTTGTGTGCAGGTATGGTGAGCCAACATGTGACTGCTACAGAAGGTACGTTACATGCAGGTGTGGCGAGCTGACATGTGACTGCTACAGAGGGTAGGTTGTGTGCAGGTATGGTGAGCCAACATGTGACTGCTACAGAAGGGATGTTATGTGCAGGTGTGGTGAGCTGACGCGTGGCTGCTACAGAATGTATGTTATGTCCAGGTGTGGTAAGCTTACTTGTGACTGCTACAGAGGGTAAGTTGAGTCCAGGTGTGGTGAGCTGACATGTGACTGATACAGAAGGTAGGTGTGATGAACGCATGTGTGGTGAGCTGACATGCGACTGATACAGAAGGTAGTTTGTGTCCAGGTATAGTGAGCTGAAATGTGACTGATACAGGTGTTGTGTCCAGGTGTGGTAAGCTGACTTGTGACTGATACAGAAGGTAGTTTGTGTCCTGGTGTGCTGAGCTGACATGTGACTAATACAGTAGGTGTGATGAGCTCAACCGTCCCAATGTGGTGAGCTCACACAGGACTGATGCAGAAGGTAGACTGCATACAGGTGAGGTGAGCTCACACACGACCGATACAGAAGGTAGGTTGTGTCCAGATGCAATGGTCTCAGAAATGACAGTGGAGAATGTAGTCTATGTCCAGATGAGCTCAAATGATACAGGTAGCCTGGTGCGTCTAGGGGAGTTCACGTATCTATGGCAGATGCAAAAGGTAGGTTGTGTCCAGATGCAGCGAGACACAACAGACATGACAGATGCAGAAGGTAGCCTGCGTCCAGGTGAGCTCAAACGCGGCAGGTGTGCAGGTACTGAAGTTTGTTGTGCAGTAGTTCACACACTTCATGGGAGGACTGCTGAAAGCTGCGCTCCACTTTACTCCACACCGTCTTCTCACACAGTGCCTCCTCCTGAAATCACAACAGACAAGTCATCAGTGCACCACTCTACTGCTCTACTTCACACTGCCATCTCACACAGTGCCTCCTCCTGAAACCACAACAGACAAGTCGTCAGGGCACCACTCTACTGCTCTACTTCACACTGCCATCTCACACAGTGCCTCCTGATATCACAACAGACAAGTCGTCAGGGCACCACTCTACCGCTCTACTTTACACTGCCATCTCACACAGTGCCTCCTGAGATAACAACAGACAAGTGTTTAGCACATGTGCATTCTCTGCTCTACTACACACCACATTATGCATACACTACACAGTATGAAACATCAATGGGTACATCTACACGAACAAGCACTGGTGCACACACACACACACACACACACACACACATGATCATGATGAAACAACTGATCACACCAGCTTCATGGGCATCCTACCTCAGCATCAGTGAGCGACTCTGTCAAGGAGAGGGCGCTGAGGTCGAGGGCCATGAAGACAGGGTCAAACTGCGTGGCCACCTGATGCAGCGCCTTGGCCGTCTCCTGCAGCTCCGTCACCAGTGCTGTGAACTTGTCAAACACGGCCGGCTGAAGATGGAACACAGCAACACATTGTAAAAAGATTATGCTAACACATCCAGTCTTATGCTAACACATCCAGTCTTAAGAAGTAAATAAGTAACTCATTTTGTGTTTTATGCCCAGTCAACCATTACGGTTATATCAGGGCGAGCGTTCTTAAGAAAACTCATGTAGGAGGTCACCAAAGTAACTGAGTTCTAAAGCGAGGCTTGGTTATGTATTCCCAAGGGGGCTTTCTTAATGAGCTAGTACATGGTGGGTCACCAGGCCAAAAGCAATCCTTGTGCAAAAATGGCAATCCCACCTCACTTTTGATTTTCCGACCTGCTGCGACCTAGCTCATTAAGGATGATCCCATCATTCGCAGCAGCAGCAGCATCTGAAACCACCTCAGCAGGGGGAGGGCACACTGGGCAAGGCTTTGATTCTGCTAATGCTCCTGACTGAATCCAAACACATTCAAGGTTCAAGAGAAGGCTATTTATTAGGACAAAACACAACGTGCAATTTCCTTTTAGGTAATCCCCTTTATCAAGCTACAAAACAACACTTAACAGTTAAATGGTAAAAAAAACTATGAAAAATGAGATGGGGAGCTAAAGCGTGACATGGGGGGTTCACCTGAAACTCCCTCACTGGCAACAAGAACATGTCAGTAGGGCCAGCAGGGAATAACCACTAATACTGCACAGTCAATTTTACGCAGGCCACTCAGCACTACCCTGGTCAGTTCACAACCTTGCAAAGCAGAAAGACCATTTCCACAGAATCTGGCAGGTGGGTTACCTGCGGTGGGTTCTGAGCCTTCTTTTTGCGCGTCTGTTTGGACCAGGCAGTCTTCAGAGGCCTCAGCAGGTGACTGCACACCCCCATCAGTGTTGTGGCGTATGACAGCGACTGCAAACAAAGGGAACTGTCAAGATGGTGGCTGTGGGCTGATGGGAAGGAAAACAAAAAACAAATCCAGAACAAATCCAAAATGTCAACCTCCTTCATCTTTTTTGGTTGGTTATTAATCTTGCTTCATTATTTCACAGAAAAGCAACAGCTAAAAACCATGTATAATTATTGCTTCATACCTCGAACCTACCTTTGATACCTTCCTCCCAACCACCCACCCACATATGGACAGTACATACGTTCTCACATAAGCTCTCACAAAGGAATTACATTAATTTATCTGCTAACCTCCAGGAAGAAAATGTCCGGGGCTGCTCAAAGAGATCTAATTTGCAGAAATCTAATAAAAATTAAAAAAAGATTCCAGTGAACAGACTCATTTCTATGCAAGGTGAGAACAATCAGAAAGCTTAGGACAGGAAATGGACAACACAAAAACAGGACCAAAGCACAAACTACAGTCTGCACAACTTGGGAACATGCTCTGCTTGCTGTTGTCCTACCTCCGAGCTCATGACCAGGTGCTCCAGCAGATTGACATTGATGCAGGCGTGACCGTCCTCCTCTTTCACCAGTGTGCGTTTGCTGCCCTCAGACAAACCTGCCACACAAACAAACATGGCACTGTACATCTAACTGGTTGATGATCTGTGTGGCCTGCCCTCTCACAAATCTGGCCATGTCAACACATGTTGGACTGGCCAGTGATCACACACACTTGCCATATCAACAAATGTTGGACTGGCCAATGATCTCACACACACTTTCAATATCAACACATGTTGGACTGGCCAATGATCTCACACACACTTTTAATATCAACACATGTTGGACTGGCCAATGATCTCACACACACCTATATCAACAAATGGCACCACTTTCATGACACATCAACAAATGTTAATTATGGTCAGTGATCTGACCAGTTTACCATATTCACAGATGTTGAACTGTTTAATGACCTGGCAAACTTGCCAGGTCATATGTTGGATCTGACAAACTTGCCAGATCAAATATTGGACTGGTAAGTGACCTGACACATCTGCCATGTCAACAAATGTTGAACTGGTCCAAAACCTGAGCAACTTGCCAGATCAAATGTTGGTCAGTGACCTGACACATATGCCACATCAACAAATGTTGGATTGGTCAGTGACCTGACACATAAGCCATATCAACAAATGTTGGACTGTTCAGTAACCCGACACATTTGCCAACCTGACAAGACTTGCCAGATCAAATGTTGGATTGGTCAGTGACCTGACAAATTTGACTCATCAACAAATGTTGGACTGGTCAGACTTATCACCATTGTTTTTTCTACACTGTCAGTGTCCAGTTACTGAAAGACACAATTTCCAAACACCATGCCTTGGCTGGCCACTTTGCTTTGCAGGAAGACAGGATAAAAACAAAGGATATTTTCCGAACACTAACACAGTTTAAAATTGTTTTGAATCACAGCAGGACTGTCAAACGTTTCAGCCAAAATCAATAGGTGTGGGTATGCTTGGGGCAACCTGCTGATCTGCTTAGATGTTTCTCCACTCTTATCACTAGTTCTATGTGCAGTCAAATGGCAAAGTTCCATGTGTAAACTGTTTTATACAGGGGTGATAATGTTTCTTGTCTTAAATCGCTGCTTCCATGATCAATCTTTCCATCTGACCACTTACCTTCCAAGAGGTCCGTAATGGGAGTTTTCAAAATTTCTCCATCCTTGTTTTCTGAGTTGCCTGTCAAAAGAAAGCAGCTATAAAGTTGAGTTACAGTAAAAAAAGGTGATAATAACAATTGAGTTTTCAACGGCAGTTAATTGCAATGAGCACAGTAGCCATGTATACAGCAAACGTAATCAGTAGAAAATCAAAAAGAAGGGGAAGACAAGGGACAATTTCAATGCAAATGGCGGAACACATAATTAACAATTGTGACAACAGTAAGCTACATACATTCAAAAATTCTCTCACATCAAATTATTGTAAACACATTATTAATCCACACTGAACACCAGGAAGAAACGTTATCGCTGGATCAGCACACACACACACACACACACACACATACCTAAACCACATCAACACACCTCTGTAATTTGTGAATATCGGTTTTATTTAAAACCACCTAGAACTGGGACAGTTAATGCAGAAAAGCATGTGAACAAAGTGTGACTAGAGAAATATCTTTCAGAGGCAAACACATACTCAGCCCATTTTCATGCAGGTCGTGGATCTTGAGGAAACACTCTACCAGCCTGATAAACAGCTGGTGATGGTTGCCACGGAGATAGGTGGTGATACGCGTCCTGTAGGGACCCTGAATTGGATACTGCACACACAGACACCAGGTCACTGCTTTACAGTACATACTCAGACACCAGGCGAATACTTTACACTCAGTCATCAGGTCACTGCTTTACAGTCACCAGGTCACTGCTTTATACTATAGTTCATACTCAGACACCAGGCCAACACTTTACAGTCACCAGGTCACTGCTTTACATGGAGACCAGGTCACTCTTTTACAGTTCATACTCAGACACCAGGTCACCGCTTTACACTCAGTCACCACGTCATTGCTTTACTGTTCAGACTGTCACCAGACCACTACTTTTCAGTTCAGTCAGTCACCAGACTACTACTTTTCAGTTCAGTGAGTCACCAGATCACTGCTTTTTAGTTCAGACACCAGGTACAGTTCAGACACAGCCATCAGCTCATCAATTTACAGTTCAGAAACTGTTAATGGGTCATAACTTTACAATTCAAATGCAGTTACCAGTGCTTTACAGTTTACGGTCATCAGGTCACTGTTTTACAGTTTAGTGACGAGGTCACAGCTTTACAGTTCAGTCTCCAGGTCTATACTTTACATTTCAGACAGTCACCAGGTCACTGTTTTACAGTTCAGCAACTGGGTCACTGCTTTGCAGTGCAGACACTGTCCCTGGGTCACCACTTTAGGGTTCAGACTGTCACCAGATCACAGCTTTACAGTTCAGACACTAAACGAGAGACTGCGATGGCATCAAACTGTCTGAAATCCCCCTCCCTCCAATACCCCCCCCCCCCCCCCCCACTTTGAAATTACCATGAAACTAGAACTTTGTAGGTTTTCATGCTTAGTAAGCACTTCAGTCTTTTTAGCAAATGAGAACAACACTTTTTTTACACTGCTTGTCAAACAGGCCGATGATAGTGTGCCTCCTCTTTGAGTCAAAGCAGACAATACTGTGTTGAAGTAGGGATATGAGGCTGAGAAATGTAAAACGCTGACCACCTCAGGCAGTTAATGGGACATCTGTCTGCCTCATCCAGTAATGGGACATTTTAGGTTGTAAACCAGTCTATTACAGATGATAACAGATGTCCAATGCCAAAGCACATCTGCACTGTTAAAACAAATGAGCGACCAAATACATGACTACTCAAAGAAAAAAAGAAGCCTTGAACACACTTGCACTGATAACTGAAATTATGAAGTCATTTTCAAAAAAATCACACACAACCCTACCTCTCTGGGGTGGCCCTGAGGAGACCTGTGCAGTTGACTGGGTGATAAAATCCAATTCCGGACCTCCATCCTTACCTTTCTGGGCTCAGTGAACTCCTTGGCACATAACTGCATGTGCTGGACGAAGCGGGGCAGGAGGTCACGAACCACACCGGCCATGCCCCCTTTCCCAGGGTCCTCACTGCTGCCATTGGTCAGACTCTCCCCGTTGTGCGAACTGCTGCTCTTTGCCCCGCAACCCCCATCCTGCCCGGACATCACCGCCGCCACCAGAATGCGAAGGATCAGGTCCCGGCAGTGAAGCCATGCTTTCTGGGGACAGGATGCCAGGCTTGGGTGAAGAGTGTTTTGCAACAGAGCTCGCATGCATTTCAGCATCCTAAAATGTTTTGTGACAGAGTTCACATGCATTTCAGCATCCTAAAATGTTTTGTGACAGAGTTCACATGCATTTCAGCATCCTAAAATGTTTTGTGACAGAGTTCACAAGCATTTCAGCATCCTAAAATGTTTTGTGACAGAGTTCGTTTGTACTGCATCATCCCCGCTGTGAATTTTGTACCTCGAGGTTTTTTCATCACCCTGCCTCAGAGAAAAGAAGTACTTAGAAAAACCTGTGTCATGTCTCCATGTTCATCTTTGGCAATGGTAATTATTAGGCAGTACTGTGAGAACTGGAGCTCGTGAAAATACTTGGGAACTTACAGGGCACTTGTCACTTTTAGAGTCAAAGTGAGAGTATTTTGTTTACTGTTTTTATGTGTCATCCATGTCACTACCAAAACAACACTGTGTATATGGGTGTGTGTATGTGCACAGAAGTTTGTTTTGACTGTTTTGGTTCTTAGCTTTGTAACAGGCTGTATGCTACACTTTGGAGAAACAGCACCCCCAATAAAAGTACATTCTTATTATTATCATTTAGCAACGTTTAAACAATGAGGCAATGGGTATGAAATAATTTGAATCAAACAGCCTATTCCAGACCCTAGAAGGCTGCTTAAAAGGACAATGGTAAATGCAGGTGTGAACATTTTACCTCTTCAATGAGCAGCTAGGTGTTTGACCTAATGTATTTGAAAGAAATACATTCTAGTTTCCCGTTCTAAATCTGCGACATGTGATGTATGTAAGCAGAGAACGCAGGTGCACGCATCTTACCTCTTCATTGAAAGACACCGGTGTGAAGTCTGCTATTCTAAATCTGCAACACAGATATGCACATTAGTGACAAACATAGGTACACACACTAGTGACAAAACTGCCGTTTTTGAGTGAGTGAGAGTGAAGGTGTGTGTGTGTGTGGGGGGGGGGGGGGAGAGTGCATGTGTGTGTGTGTGTGGGGGGGGGGGGGTGAGAGAGAGTGCGTGTGTGTGTGTGGGGGGGGGGGGGTGAGAGAGAGTGCATGTGTGTGTGTGTGTGGGGGGGTGGGGGTGGGGGGGGTGAGAGAGAGTGCGTGTGTGTGTGTGTGTGTGTGTGTGTGTGGCGTCTTGTTTGCTCTGTCTGTAGGTTCTGTGGATAATGTGTACAATGATGACGCTACCATAAGTAACTCAATCAGCAAAGATGTATGAGTTTGGGTGAAAAAATATATATAGTGAAGGATAAAGTCACTGACTGACTGACTGACTAAAGGGACAGTAGTGTACTCACTGTGATGGGGGATCCCAGCAGGACATAACTGTGAAGTCACGGTTGTCAGTCACCTCATTCAGGTCCGCTCTCTCTGCAACCACAACAGTTGTACACTACCGTCATTGCAACACACCACAGCAATGAGGTCATAATCACTGACCACTCTCTCTGCAACCACAACAGTTGTGCAACACTGTCATTGCAACACACCACAGCAGTGAGGTCATAATCACTGACCGCTCTCTCTGCAACCACAACAGTTATGCAACACTGTCATTGCAACACACCACAGCAGTGAGGTCATAATCACTGACTTCTCTCTCTGCAACCACAACAGTTGTGCAACACTGTCATTGCAACACACCACAGCAGTGAGGTCATAATCACTGACCGCTCTCTCTGCAACCACAACAGTTATGCAACACTGTCATTGCAACACACCACAGCAGTGAGGTCATAATCACTGACTTCTCTCTCTGCAACCACAACAGTTGTGCAACACTGTCATTGCAACACACCACAGCAATGAGGTCATAATCACTGACCGCTCTCTCTGCAACCACAACAGTTGTGCAACACTGTCATTGCAACACACCACAGCAGTGAGGTCATAATCACTGACTTCTCTCTCTGCAACCACAACAGTTGTGCAACACTGTCATTGCAACACACCACAACAGTTATATAATGCTGGCACAGCTTATGTTGCAACAATTCACCATAACAACTGAAACATGAACCATCACAATCACAAGTATCAGCTGACACACAGAAACTCATGTGCAACAGTCACACCATCAAAACAAACTCCACTCCACACTCAGTCACAAACAGGTACGGAAAAAACCTAACACAAGGCTGACCTTTGCTTGGATCAACCTCGATGTAGGACAACATTTGTTCGGTACTGGCATGGCAGTTGGTCTCCAGGGTGAGATCTAGCAGCAGGCGCTCTGTGGAGGCGCTCTTGTACTGGAACGATCGCTGGAGCTTGTCGCGGAAATCCACAAACTCCCGGATCTGAAGAAGAGAAGGAGCGGTGTGATGACAGCTGAAGACAAAAGCGAAAGCAGGAGCAGGAAAAGCAAAGTAAGCAGTGCGAGATAATGCCTCCTTCTCACACTGGGTCACCAGCAGGCTTCTGCTGATGCTAACACACTGACTTCATCAACAGCAGGCCTCCGTCAGTCCCGGAGGGACTATGGAGTTGTGCACCTGTGGATGATTCAGAACAGTGTCTGTTGTTGACTTCATCCAAGCATGACCATCCCCATAACCAAAGCTGTGGGAGTACATGTAACCTGAATCAACAAACCACCAGGTAAAACTGGAACTATACAAACCACTAGGTAAAACTGGAGCTGTACAAACCACTAGGTAAAAATGGAGCTGTATAAACCACCAGGTAAAACTGGTGCTGTATAAACCACCAGGTAACACCGGTGCTGTATAAACCACCAGGTAACACCAGAGCTGTACAAACCACTAGGTAAAACTGGAGCTGTAAAACCATTAGATAAAACTGGAGCTGTACAAACCCCCAGGTAAAACTGGAGCTGTACAAACCACTAGGTAAAACTGGAGCTGTACAAACCACCAGGTAAAACTGGAGCTACTTGCAGTCACTGGGCACAAGAGCCATACTTGTACTCACCTTGCCAAGTGCCAAACTTGAAGATGTCCTCACCATACATTTGAAGGTTTGCTCACCAAAAGAGCAAAGTCTGAAGATGTATTCACCTTGCTGAGAGAGCCAGGCTTGAAGATGTATTCACCTTTCCAAGAGTCAAGCTAGAAGATATACTCACTTGCCAAAAAAGCCCAGCTTGAAGATGTACTCACTTCACTAAAAGAGTCAAACTTAAAGAATCAAGATGTACTCAAACTTGAAGACATACTCACCTTGCCAAACCTGAAGATGTACACCCCCCAAAAGCCATACTTGAAGAGGTATTCACCTTGCCAAAAGCCACACTTGAAGATGTACTTGCCTTATCAAAAGAACAAAATTTTGAAGCTGTACTTACTTTGCCAAAAGAGACATGCTTGTAGTTGTACTCACCTTGCCAAAAGAGCCATACTTGTAGGATGCCAGGAGGTACTCTGTGGTCTGAAAGCAGTTTCAACACTGTACAAACACATCAAAATACAGTCAAACAAACAGAGCACTGTACAAACACATCAAAATACAGTCAAACAAACAGAAGACTGCATAAACACATAAAAACACAGTCAAACAGTTAAGTAAATGAAATGGTGTTTTACGCCCAGTCAACACAGTCAAACAGACAAAGCCAAGACCATATACATACACATATCAAAACAATGTTCAGCCAAACAGAACAGTAAACAAACACATCAAAATACATGTAATCCAGTATGTTCAGCCAAACAGAACAGTAAACAAACACATCAAAATACATGTAATCCAGTACATGATGAGACAGCACTGACATCAACAAAAGCTGAAGTTGAAGCAAATGTCAGTGTTCAGAAGAAAAAAAATCACATTACAGCTTGAAGCTGAACAATATTTATTTACTCAATCCCTCTTTCACCCCCCCCCCCCCCCCCCGAATTCCCAATGTCCCTCTTCCAGTTGCAACCTCTCAGAAGAATCTATAATTTTACCTGCCAAACCTCTGCATCCTACATATTCACCTCTTCACCCTGACAAAGGTCATCACCTGCTGCATCTGACCACAGGAGTCAAACCCCTGCTAACTGCTTCATTACACTACAACACAGTTACACTCAGCCATCACACCACAACCCTTCCATGCACAAGTCAGTCTGTTAGAAATGGGCAAAGAAATCTAGTCTGGCTCAACTATGAGCACCTGTAGTGTACCTCTGTACACTGTATATAGTGTATCTGCTGCACACGTTGCATCTTTGTTTTAAATTATTTTTTTTAAAGAATAAAAGACAGACAAAAAAAAAGAAAAAGGAAATCAGGTTGGAGAACCTGGCAAGGCCCTGCGAGTCCTACCTCCTTGTGGTTGACGGAGAAGAAGCGGAGCATGGTTCCGAACATGGCGCAGGCGGCCACAAAGTGGCCCAAACGGCCAACATGGTTAGAGATGAAATACCTGCAAACAAACGTGGGAAACTACACCTGCAATCCACTGTGACACAGTGAGATAATGACAAAAAAAAATTTGCAGCCACACACAAAAGCTCTGAAGTTGGTAGGCAGCTGCCTGAATGGTGAGGGCTGCTACATGTGTCTGTACAGTGGAACCCCTGGTGAGAGACCAATGGAGAGGGCTGCTACATGTGTCTGTACAGTGGAACCCCTGGTGAGAGACCAATGGAGAGGGCTGCTACATGTGTCTGTACAGTGGAACCCCTGGTAAGAGACCAATGGAGAGGGCTGCTACATGTGTCTGTACAGTGGAACCCCTGGTGAGAGACCAATGGAGAGGGCTGCTAAATGTGTCTGTACAGTGGAACCCCTGGTGAGAGACCAATGGAGAGGGCTGCTACATGTGTCTGTACAGTGGAACCCCTGGTGAGAGACCACCCCTTTTTAAGACCACTTGTCTGAAACCTTTCTCTTCAAGTTCATAACTCCATGTCAATGAACCAGTCACTAAGGACCACTCTCTATCAAGACCGCCTATGCTGGGTTTCTAACGCAGACTTAAAAGCAGCCTTCCTAAATCTTGGTAGACTTGGGGGGGCGGGGATAGCTCAGTGGTTAGAGCACCGGACTCGTGATTGAAAGGTCGCGGGTTCGAATCCCTGCTGGAACGGCGGGAGAATTTTCTTCTCCAGGGTCGACTTTCTGTGCTGACTCTTATTTCGGTATCCGTTCCACCCCCGTGTTACCACAGTAGCACGTAAAAAATCCCGGTCATTCTGCCAAAAGTGCAGGTGGCAGGTTACAGCTAAACACGCATACACCTTACGTATGTGGCTTTTATTGAACCGTGCTTCGGCATTGGTCACAACTTGTCCCTAATATGTCAAATGACATCTGAGGACATTAAGCATCAACTCATCATCATCATCTTGGTAGACTACTCATTTGAATGAGTCAGTCATGATGCTCTGTGAGACCCACATGGAAGACTACTCAATCAAATACTCTGCTGGACCCAAACGGAAGACAACTCATTTGAAAACGAGTCATGCGTTGCATGGGACCCAAATGGTTGACCACTTAACCTAATAAATCACTCATGATGACTACTCATTCTAACGAATCATGGATATGTTACATGGAACCCAAATTGTGGACTACTTAGTCTAATAAAAGATTAGATAAAAGGTAAAATCTGTCTCATGACGACTACTCGTTCTAATGAATCATTCATTTGTTACATGGAACCCAGATGGGTGACCACTCACACTAATGAATCATTCATGATGTTAAGAGTGGAAGACTACTTACTCTAATGAATCATTCATATGTTAAGAGAGGAAAACTACTCACCCTAATGAATCATTCACAATGTTAAGAGAGGAAGACTACTCACCCTAATAAATCATTCATGATGTTAAGAATGTAAAACAACTCACCCTAATGAATCATTCATGATGTTAAGAATGTAAAACAACTCACCCTAATGAATCATTCATGATGTTAAGAATGGAAAACAACTCACCCTAACGAATCATTCATGATGTTAAGAATGGAAAACAACTCACCCTAACGAATCATTCATGATGTTAAGAATGAAAACAACTCACCCTAATGAATCATTCATGATGTTAAAAATGGAAAACAACTCACCCTAATGAATCATTCATGATGTGCTTCATGTCCATCCCATTCCACAGGCCAGGGCAAGGACCAAAGGCACCTGCAGATGACAAAAAACTGTCAACTGTACTGGAAAGCTGAAAACATTAGCGATTTTTTTTTTTTTTTTAAATACAATCTGTCAATTGTACAGGAACAGGTTAATGCAAATGCTGAAAATGTCTGGAAAAAATCCCCCCCCCCCCCCCCCCCACCCCAAACAATTTTTCAAATTGTAAATGAAGGCCATACTGCAGGTGGTTAAAAATTCACCACCTCAAGAGTTTTAATTATTTCAATTGCTGCTATCTGGCAAACGCTGAAATGCCCCAAGCTACATTTTTAACCCAAGTTGCAATACAAACCAAGGAACCACTGTCTCAAACAGTAGAAGAAGCTGCATGGGCATGCTTATAATTTGGTGCATAGTCTGAAAAGGAGCTAATGAGTCCTTTTGTTTTGAAGGAAACAAAAGTTCCTACTGCTCTGCCATGTGCATGTCTGAAAGAGTACTGTGATTGAGTGTGTGCGTGTGTGCATGAGGGCAATCTTCAACCCTAATGTTTTGGGGGATGTGTTTCTTGTACAATATCAAAGTGATAAATTTCAAACTTTGCATGATTATTCTATTTACTCTACCCGTTCATATCAATTCCAGTGATGCTGTTTAGCTACAGAACTGGCTGAACATGACGCACACACAATGAGAGAGATAGAGATGGACAGACAGACATAGACAGACAGCTGTGCCTCGTACCCATCTCAGCATATAGCCGCATCAGGAGCAGTTTGAACTGGTAGTTGGCCGGACTGCGACGCACCCCCAGCTCTAACTGAACCACTGCCTGCCACAGATACTGCTCCTGACCTGAAGGAACACAGGCTGCACTGTACACATGATGGGCCACTCAAAACAAATCCCAACAGTCAATAATACGCACATCTCAGTATTTACACTGCACTTCATTCCAGCTGATCTGAAGTATTTTGAAACAAGTTCTTCAAGATCTATTCAGAGCAAGATCAAAATTCACAAGTCAAATCTCCAAAAATAGTCCAAACACAAATACATACAAGTACAAACATCGAACAGAAATTGTTGAAGAGTTAGTCTTTTCAAAACTGCCCTTGTTCAAAAGCATCTAAGGCCAGGGCATGTTGGAATAATCAACCCTTCCGTCTGATTTATCAACACCAAATAAAAAATATTTAAAAAAGAAGAAGCAATAAACCCCCAAAATGACAGAAACTCGTAAAAGCAAATAAGTTCTCAAAGACACTCCAAACGGCACAAATGCTCCAAAAGCAGACATACCAGTACGCTGCCACAGATCCACTAATAAATGAGCAGCAAACAAGAGGTAGGGATCACTGTGCTGAACATCTGTCGGAAGTAAATCTTTCCCTGAAACAAAAACAGCCCCAAGTCCAGTCTTCTCACTTTTCCATCAGCCTCACAGAAAAAGAGGCTTGTAACTGGGACAGTTAACACCCAGTTAACGAACAAAGGTCATAAACAAGCAAAACAAAATTCATCATATTACTCTCTGTGACCTAGAGTCTACTGGCATTACCGTCTTGGCAAACCACATCTAGCACTGAAAAATTGAGAACGGAATATTATAACAGATTTCATCTTCTGGGTCTGGTGCACAATCTCTGACACTCTGGCAGCAAAGTCGGATTAACTGTCCTGGTTGTCCTCACCCCACAATGTCACCCTGATATAACTGTCCTGGTTGTCCTCACCCACACTGTCACCCTGATATAACTGTCCTGGTTGTCCTCACCCACACTGTCACCCTGATATAACTGTCCTGGATGTCCTCACCCATGTCACCCGGATATAATTGTCCTGGTTGTCCTCACTCCACAATGTCACCTGGATATGACTCACCCTACAATGTCACCCAGATACAACTGTCCTGGTTGTCCTCACCCCACAATGTCACCCTGATATAACTGTCTTGGTTGTCCTCACCCCACAATGTCACCCAGATATAACTGTCCTGGTTGTCATCACCCCACAATGTCACCTGGATATGACTCACCTCACAATGTCACCCAGATATAACTGTCCTGGTTGTCCTCACCCCACAATGTCACCCTGATATAACTGTCTTGGTTGTCCTCACCCCACGTCACCCTGATATAACTGTCTTGGTTGTCCTCACCCCACAATGTCACCCTGATATAACTGTCTTGGTTGTCCTCACCCCACAATGTCACCCGGATATAACTGTCTTGGTTGTTCTCACCCCACAATGTCACAATGGTACAACTGTCCTGGTTGTTCTCACTCCACAATGTCACCCTGATATAACTGTCCTGGTTGTTCTCACCCCACAATGTCACCCTGACACAACTGTCCTGGTTGTCCTCACTCCACAATGTCACCATGGTACAACTGTCCTGGTTGTTCTCACTCCACAGTGTCACCCTGATATAACTGTCCTGGTTGTTCTCACTCCACAATGTCACCCTGATACAACTGTCTTGGTTGTTCTCACTCCATGTCATCCTGATACAACTGTCCTGGTTGTCCTCACTCCACAATGTCACCCTGATACAACTGTCCTGGTTGTCCTCACTCCACAATGTCACCCTGATACAACTGTCCTGGTTGTCCTCACTCCACAATGTCTCCCTGATACAACTGTCCTGGTTGTCCTCACTCCACAATGTCACCATGATATAAATGTCCTGGTTGTCCTCACTCCACACTGTCACCCTGATACAACTCCTGGTTGTCCTCACTCCACAATGTCACCATGGTACAACTGTCCTGGTTGTTCTCACTCCACAGTGTCACCCTGATATAACTGTCCTGGTTGTTCTCACTCCACAATGTCACCCTGATACAACTGTCTTGGTTGTTCTCACTCCATGTCATCCTGATACAACTGTCCTGGTTGTCCTCACTCCACAATGTCACCCTGATACAACTGTCCTGGTTGTCCTCACTCCACAATGTCTCCCTGATACAACTGTCCTGGTTGTCCTCACTCCACAATGTCACCATGATATAAATGTCCTGGTTGTCCTCACTCCACATTGTCACCCTGATACAACTCCTGGTTGTCCTCACTCCACAATGTCACCCTGATACAACTTTCCTTTTTGTTCTCACTCCATGTCATCCTGATACAACTGTCCTGGTTGTCCTCACTCCACAATGTCACCCTGATACAACTGTCCTGGTTGTCCTCACTCCACACACAATGTCACCATGATATAAATGTCCTGGTTGTCCTCACTCCACACTGTCACCATGATATAACTGTCCTGGTTGGCTGAATAAAAAAAACCAAGTTCCATTCCACTCCACAATGTAAGCATGGCACCCATTAAAAACAATGATGCAAACTGGTGCTATGAAACACAAGACACCAAAAATGTCTTACCAAACTCGAGTCCTTTGCGATACCTAAGGATAAGGTCACGTGATGTCTGGAGCACTTCCTCCACAGACTTTTTTTCAAACACGCCTGCTAATCTGGACAGCTGTAGAACTGTGACGTGCTGACATATATGTTTGACCTGCAACAGACAGCACACAATCTACACTGACTCAAGCACCATACTAATACCAGTTACTATTACTTTTTTGCAAACACACATTTTACGCCTGGCATGACTGTGTCAGTGTACTTGGCACCATGACAAGATTTCTTGCCCAATAACCTTGACACACAGCACTAGTTTTAGTTTGAAGATGACAATGAAGGAAACATGTACATCACACATGTACCCACACCCACAAGGTTATGCACACTCACATACACACCAGCTACCACAGTCACAACTAATATGCATACACAAAGTGACACAGTACATACCCTCACCCCCCTCACAGAGATTAGCGCAAGCACAGTGACACCCACACGCAAACAGCAGTCATATACACAGAGCAGCACAGCACACACACAAACTCAGAACACTGTTACCACCCACATCAGGTGCAAATAATGGAGATCCATTCTCTGTTGTAAGTTTTGATGATTCCACAAACTGTTCTAGCAACTGAAACAGAAAAACATAGGAATCAAAATTCAGTTCTAAACAGGTGTTTTCGTTTTACTTCCATGCTTCCAAACAAAACAAAATCCACATCACAGCGCAAAATAGAAGTCAAACTCTGACCTAAGCTTGTGTATGTGTATGCATGGAAGCCTTGATGACAAACACAAGAAGATCTGACTCAGCAGGTCAAATTACTTACTGCCATTTTCTGGTAAATGATTTCTGCAGACACACAAACTGCAGTCAGTAGAGGTACAACAGCTGCCACACAGGAGATATATACATAGGGGATGAACAATGATGCTGCGTTTACTCACTGCCTGCAATTCTTCAGGGGTCAGCAGACAGATATAGGCCTTGAGATCAGTGGCACAGCAGGGCTTGCAGCCAAACAGGTCATAATACTGTTGAAACAACTCACTGGGAGGCCCTGCAGATCACAACAGTTCAACTGTGTTCATTACACAGGGATATGGTTATGTTACTAACAAAGAGGTATGGTTATGGTCATGCTGCTAACATCTATAGAGGTATGGTTATGGTCATGCTGCTAACATCTATAGAGGTATGATTATGGTCATGCTGCTCTCTAACACATAGGTATAGTTATGGTCATGTTGCTCTCTAACACAGAGGTATGGTTATGTTCCTAACTAACAATGGTATGGTAATGGTCATGTTGCTAACATTTGCTCACCAAACACTTGCTTAGTCTCTACTTCCTCACTTTCCATGCACTAAAATATGAACATTCATTTCTTAGATGTAATCTTGACTTGTCTAATTCACTGTCTTTTCAGTATTCTGGAAAAGCAGAATTTATTATGCGAGTCCCTCACTAATAAATGATGCTTGTGATATGAGACACAACTGCCTGAAGTTCAGAGTGAAGCAATTAGGTGTCGAAAGTGAATGATGCACTTTGATCAAAATCAGTTTGCATAATATTTGATCTGTTTCACCCTAACATGTTGGTGACTGACTGGGTGTTAAACATTCAGAAGAAGCCATTCTGTCTACTACACTGACAGGTGACAACCACCCTTGTGGAGTGATTGGTACATTAAGTAGCCAAAATTTCATCAGTTGGTGTCACCTCAATTTCGAAGCAGACATTCTACCCACCAACACCACAAAAGTTCAGAGCTCAAGAGAGATAACAGACTGCCAAACCAACATTTCCTTATCACCATATCCCTGTCAAGATCAAAAGACGTGACGTCACTGAAAAGTTTTTTTTTATTGCTTTCATACATTTAGTCTTTAGGTAAACAAGCATATGCTTGCATTTAACACATATGATGAAATTTTTTTTTTTTTAAATCCTGACATGCAAGGCAAGCAATACAATTTGACGGGAAGTTAACAAAACACCCAATGTATCACTGAGCCGACGGAAAACACAGTCAGAGTGCATTCATTCCCAACACATCAAAGACTGAACCAGAGGACCCTGAGCCAGTTGTCACCATGTGTTGTTGCTGATGACACCTCTCTCTGCACATGTAGTTCATGCTCCCTGATGCTTGCTCACAGACAGCTGTGACATTCCAACCCCCTTATCCCATGTTTTATACTACCAGCTTCAAGAAGACTATATCAACTGAAAGTTTTGTTGGTTTGTTGTTTGTCATTTTATGCCTGGCATGACTGTGTCAGTGTACTTGGCACCATGACAAGATTTCTTGCCCAATAACCTTGACACACGGCAATGAAATAACCTTGACACATGGCAATGAAATAACCTTTACAAACATGAATGAAATAACCATGACACATGGCAATGAAATAACCCTGACAAACATGAATGAAATAACCATGACACATGGCAATGAAATAACCTTGAAACATGGCAATGAAATAACCTTGACAAACATGAATGAAATAACCATGACACATGGCAATGAAATAACCTTGACAAACACGAATGAAATAACCATGACACATGGCAATGAAATAACCATGACAAACATGAATGAAATAATCATGACACATGGCAATGAAATAACCTTGACAAACACGAATGAAATAACCATGACACATGGCAATGAAATAACCATGACAAACATGAATGAAATAACCATGACACACAGCAATGAAATAACCTTGACAAACACAAATGAAATAACCATGACACATGGCAATGAAATAACCATGACAAACATGAATGAAATAACCATGAAACATGGCAATGAAATAACCATGACACATGGCAATGAAATAACCTTGACAAACACAAATGAAATAACCATGACACATGGCAATGAAATAACCGTGACAAACACGAATGAAATAACCATGACACATGGCAATGAAATAACCTTGACAAACATGCATGAAATAATCATGACACATGGCAATGAAATAACCTTGACAAACACAAATGAAATAACCATGACACACCACAGCAAAATAACTTTGACACAAGGCAACAAAACTGTGCTGAATTCCATTGTATTGTAGTATACTGTACATTCCACTTCTCCCTCACCAGCCAGTTTGAGCAGCTCTGACTTCCTCTCCTGAAGGATTCGAACCAGTTCCATCTGTGCAAGATACGGTCCTCTCAGCCGCGTGGCCTCCTGGCAGCTCTTGATCTGTTCACTGATGAACTCCATCACCTCCTCTAATGAGCTGTCCACCTTGTCTGCTGTGCTTGCCTCAGACCCTTCCCTGTACAAAGAACACAGGCAAGTCCATCACATGTTCATGCTGGGATTCAACTGCAGTATCAAGAGCATTCTAGAAGGAGTCAGTCCCCCATGGTGGGGGCCATACAGATGCAGAAGATCCCATCCACTGAGAGCCTAGAGCTGCAAAAAGCTCATGCGTTAAGTTTGACCATGGAATTCTGGTGTGGTGTGTATGCGTGTGTGTTTGTTGTGGGTGCGTCTGTGCATGCATGTGTGTGTGGTGTGTGTGCGCATGTGCATGCATGTGTCTGTGTGCTAGACAGGAAAGGGAGCAGGGTAGTTGATAGAAGAGCTCTAGTAGTAGTACAGACATCCGTCTATCTGACAGGTTACAGTATTGTCTGACCAGTTTCAGGGAACCACTTTCGCCACCATACTGATGTCCCATCAGTTTGAAATCTGTCAAGACAAATCATCAAACAAAATGAAATGTAAAAACAAAACAAACACTGACCCTTCTCCTTTCTCCTCAACAGCAGGTGGTGTGTAACCAGAGTCGATGAGCTGGAACACTGTGTTGAAGTAACTCAACCAGAACTGCCACTGGTCAGGGCTGAGAACGACATGGAAAAGAAATGGATCTGAGACTCATGTTTAAGTGATTTTCACATGCGGGCAAATTTAACATTTTGTGGACCAATTACAAATTACTCCATTACTTTCACAAAAACCATGCATAGCTCAGACAAGGAGACACATGGCATGACCTAGACATTATAATTTGTAAGTATACAGACGCATACAGTGACTACACTAATACCTGCAACATTTCAACAAGTGAAAAGCAATGCTTGAAAAGTAATTGGAACCTCTGAATAGCCAATCTGCAATCTGTTGTTGCTGCTGCTTTCCAGCATGTTTTTTTACATTATGAATACAGGCAGTGTAGTTTTCACAAAGACACACTATAAGATTAAGCACCTTCCTAAGTCTTTATTCCTGAGTATTGCAGTCAGTCAGTCTCTTTTTTGGTCATGTGCAAAACACAGTACCTTTCCACAGATGCATGCACACAAGACATACACACACATTTTCAAACATGTGCACACACAAATACTCCCCCCCGCCCCCACACACTCTCTGTGCTCACACACAAACCTACAAACGCATGCTCTCTCTCTCTCTACCTCTTTCACTGACACAAAATCCCTTTTCTCATGGAAACACTCACACCACAGGTTATTAACTACACCATCCACACACACTGACTTTTCTTTCAGCAGTTTCCTGTAGATGGCGTTGGCTCTGTCCCAGTTCTCCAGCTTGCAGTGCAGCTCTGCCAGCTTTGTCGTTCGCATGTTCAGCTCGCTAACCACTCGCTCTGCAGCCACAAGGTCACAGGTACAGGTCACCCTTCGTTCACTTTAACCAACAGCTTTTCATCTGACTGAGCTAGGGTACCCTCCTTTAAAAGAAATTCCATCCAAGAAAAATCTATGCCTGCCCCTAACCACCCATAACAAACGTACCATCATGAGGGGGGGGGGGCGCTTCCTAAATGCTGTCTGGGTGTATTCTCTAACCTGCATGTGTGTGAAGCAGCTGAGTGAAGAATGCAGTTGTGCAATTATGTTTTACAGGCATAGCTAAGCAGTCCATCCTGGGAAACCAAGGATGCTTTCTGTGAATACCTGTTTCAAAAGTGGTTTTCAGTCTGCACTGACAACTGTTGTGCACTCACTGATCGCTGCATTAGTTTTCTTCTCAGTAATGTCAAGCTTCTTGCTACAAGCAATGCAGTCTTCACATGCAAGACTAACGCTGACCTCCAAGTGGCCCTTCCAGCAAGTTGACAGCCTCCTGCCACTTTTCCTGCAGTTCCAGCACCATAAGATACAGCAGTACCTCTGCAAAAAGAAACAAAATGATGCAGTTTTTGTCTTTTATTTGTCATTCACAGTACAGTATTACTAGCATTAGATATCTCTTCTTTCTGAACAGACCCCCCCCCAACCCCCCACCCAGCTGGCCAACAACAGAAAGCACATCTCCCTCTTTTCTAACAGTGCAGCTTCCCTCCCAAATCACACACACACGAAAAGTCTCCCTTTCCTAACACAACTTCCCCCCCCTCTCTCTTCCTCTCTTTTAAAACAGACCCCCCACCCTCCACAACACGCACACACAACCTGAATAGTCTGAATAACAATGACAAATGCATGCATGTGCGCACGTACGCACACACACACATACACAGACTGCAGGAGCAAAGAGTCACAATCTCACATGAGAACCACACACACACACACACACACACACACACACACACACACACACACACACACACACACACAGTGATTCACCAAACGGACATGCTGCTCACCTGCTTCAGCATCAATCTTGTCTTCATCCACATACTTCTTGGTCATGCGCTCAGCCAGAGGCAGGTACATAGTCTTGGCCAGCCTGGGGTCTGGTGAGCTGTGGGCCTGATGGGGCAAACAGTCATGTTTGTTTTTAGCTCAGAACACTATTCTGCATATGTATACCAAAATATCTTCTCCTGATGTTAACCCATTCCATGTCAACGACTGTATACCACAAATCCCAAAGAGAGTATAAGCTAACCAGAAACATTCATTTTGACTGCTGGAAACAGTTTGCTCAACGAAAGCCCCAAAGAGAGTACAAGCTAGCCAGAAGCATCTATTTTAAAAATGTTCCCCATGTAAGTATAATAAGATTGCACAAACAGTCCAAATTCTAGTGGGACACCACAGACATATTCACAGGTCTTTTGGGGGCAGATAGGTGGGAGGTGGTAGCTTTCTGCTCACATGCAACTCGTCTGGGTCCACAGTCATCTCCGCTTGCTGTACCTCTCTGAACTGATCTCTGGCCTAAAAGAATAGAACTGATACAGGCAAGCTGATGCCCACTTAAAAAGCACCCTGATGTAACTGTCCCTGTTGACTGGGCATAAAAAAACAAGATACTTACTTATTCCATTTACAAAAAACTGGGCATAAAAAAAAAAACCCAGACACTTACTTATTCTGCTTAAAAACAAACAACAACGAAACTGTGCAGGTGGGGAATGATTCATCAAACCTTCCCTCATAATGCTCACCTGTGAGGAAATGGCCATCACCAAAACGAAACAAAAAGGAAATTGAGGCATCAACAATAGCATGACACCCTGCCAAGAACTAACAGTAATGCAGACCTGCATGACGTTGGACATGACTGCCCAGAAGTAGTAGGGATTTTTCTGCGGCCGCAGTTTGTGCAGCGCCATTGCTGTCTGCTGCTGCTTCTTGTAGCTGCCCAGTCGCACGTGGGCCATGAAGAGGGCGGAGAGGATCTCCTCATTGTCCGGGCGAGCCTTGTGAGCATTCTCATACAGGTCTGCGATGGCTTCCACTACCAGAAACACATGCACAAAAATCTCACATCAGATGGGAAAACTGTATGTAAACAAGGCTTGATGAATGTGGATGTCAGGCAACTTTGACACAGCACACTAGTAATTTCTTGCATGGGATAAAACAACTGTCCTGTTTATTTGTTAGCATTCCCCAGCTAAACCCGGAGGTTCACCCAGCGCTGGGCGAGAAGGTAGTATGTATATTTTACCCTGACACCTACACGTACCATTCTACAAGTGCAGCATTACCATTACCAATAACCCGCCACTCTGGCAGCTGCACCTGACTTCAGGAACCTTCATAATGATAATGCAATTTGTCACGTCATAAAGATTCATTCGAATAGCTGAAAGTAATCCTGACATGTGTCATGCATATGGCACTCAACAACAACTGTTTTAGCCTGAATATACTGTTCTCTTTTGGAGTCATCTTTAAAATTAAACCATGCTCCAAACAACAACAGCAACACAATTCCAGCCAGTTAACCAGTATCTCTTTATTCAATTTAGGGATTTGGTTTCTCTTTGAGAAACATAATCCCAACTTGCATTGATGAAAAACAAACAAAACCAAGCTAACCAACCAAGCCTTAGCAACAGATACTTGTGCTTGCAAATCTATAGATACCTGCACAGCTCTGTCACTTGTGCACTAATTGTGAACTCATAGCCCTACAATAAAAAGGCAGGTTTTATGGAATGAACCAGCCATCCCCAACAGGCCTTATGGTCTCTGTGGACGTAAAGCAACACTGAACTTAAAGATGAACCATTCCAACGGACGGCAAGAATCATCCATAAATTTATCGCATGCTTGACGCTAACACTCAGTAATACTTGAACAGTGGCCTTGTGACATTTTACCCACCCCCTCCCCTCCCCAATGGATATTACACTCATTTACTAGACTGCATACTGCAGCAATCCAACTAGATGACACTTCAAGTTAAAACTAGGCAAGTCCAGCTTCTGGAGCATCAAATGATCCCCTGTCTCTTCACCCCACTGAACACTTTGCTCATCAAACATATGTGAACACTTTGCTCATCAAACATATGTGAACACTTTGCTCATCAAACATATGTGAACACTTTGCTCATCAAACATATGTGAACACTTTGCTCATCAAACATATGTAAACACTTTGCTCATCAAACATATGTGAACACTTTGCTCATCAAACATGTGAACACTTTGCTCATCAAACATATGTGAACACTTTGCTCATCAAACATATGTGAATGCTTTGCTCATCAAACATATGTGAACGCTTTGCTCATCAAACATATGTGAACACTTTGCTCATCAAACATATGTGAACACTTTGCTCATTCAACCTATGTGAACGCTTTGCTCATCAAACATATGTGAACACTTTGCTCATCAAACATATGTGAACACTTTGCTCATTCAACCTATGTGCTGCCAGATGCTGAAGTGACGTGACAACAGGCTGCTGGACACTTACACCTGTGGACCTCGCGGTAGCAGATGGACATGGCCTGCAGGGTGGCGTCGTCCGTCGGGTGCTGGCCGTGCACTTCCCCCAGCAGCACTGTGCTCTCGTCCTGACGACCAAGCCGCAGCAGCGCCAAGGCTTTCAGCACCTGGCACCAAACAGTCATGGTAATGGGCCGTCCCCTGGGACTCCAGAGCTTCCACTTACAGTTTTAGGAGGGCTTAACACCTCAATGCAAGCTTTTAAGTCATCATTAAACATGCACAGATCTGTGGTATTACACTCTGCATATGTATATTATATATATCACAACCTTCATCACATCTGCTTTTTGCAAAGTTATATGACTAGGAGATGAAAAGGAAGGGAAGCAGTGACCTGACTGTACGTAATATCTTGATATCATATTGTATACATAAAACTTAACACCTGATTAACACTAAAGGTTATAACTTACAATTATCACTGTCAAACAAGATTCATCATATTAGAAGTCTGTTTTTGTGCTCATGACACAATCACCCAATATTTTGGTGAGGTCCCAGGGAAAATAAAGGTAAATGACCAAGAAAGGCAAAAGGTGAAATGGTACAGTTTCAGGCAGTACTGGCTCAGTGTATACATTATATAGTCTATAAAACTTACAAAGCAATAGTATTAATATATATTCTGACCCAGTACAGGCTAAAATAATGAACACCAGAAACTTCCAGTAAGGATTTGCTATCCATTTGGAAAAAAACTAAAAAGGCTACCAAAGTCTTGTTTTACCTTTTTTATTTTTTATTTAGAAACTTGTAGTCCTAATGAAATGTTTAAACTGACACTTTGGCAAATTTGGGATTTCAATGTCAATACATGTATCACTTCAAGACTGAAGCAACCACAACAGAAATTAACATACCTTTGCACATTGAAAATCCTTCTGTTTTTTCAAAACCTTGTCTGCCTCTTGTATGGCTTTCCGGTTGTTTCCATTGTCCAGGCAATCTGCACACCCAGTCTTTGAATATACTCAGTTTCACTTTTATGTGTATACATTTTTTTTTACCTTACTGTATATCTATATATCTACAGATATATATCACTATATTACGTGCAATTGCAACCACTTTCCAGCAAAGCATTTGTTCACTTCATGTTATCAAGTCAGAAAATGCACTCAAGAAAAAACAAACAAAAAACACTTAGCCTTTGAAACTGCTACAATAGGAGCAACCACTCTGCACATTATAATTCACTTTATGCATCGATCATACCCAAGTGATCTATAACTCAAGTGCTGGACAGCTAATTGAAATTCACAAACAAAACACAAAATAAGCAGACTGAATTGCAATGATGAAAATCTGAAAAGAAAGCAAAGGATGACTAAACTGTCTATGTCCAACTCCGAGGGTTTAAGAGTAAGACATCACTAATCCGAATCAAAGCTCTCAATTCACACTTTGTAAGCAATGAGCAGTCAGAACTTAAAAAATGTTACACTATCATTAGTGTCAAAACATGTGGAAACACAAGAAAGTGAAAGGAATCAGTTTAAACTTTAATAGATGTCCATGCAAAACCCTCTATTAAATCAGTAACATTAACAATATATAAATTATAATGTATGTATGTTTATAACTATGGTCTTGCACTAGAAATAAGGATTATATGCAGTTGAATTCTGGCATCTTATGATGCTGACATACACAGTACTATATTGTTGTCTAGTGACTAGTACAGTAGTAGTATTAGTACTATTACTACAGTACTAGTGCAAGTCATCCTTCTAAACTATAAAATGATTAATCCCAGTAGTCATTTCCTGCACCAGTATCACCTTTGTGGTGAGGATCACTCAGTCGGAACAACTATGTTTGTTTTTGCTTCAAAGTATCTATCACTATCAAATTTATACATGAAGATCTGTTACACTTTCTAGTTTCTTATCAGCAATGTAATTGTAATCCATTGGTGATAATACTGTAACCAAAATTCACTGGCTTGTATTATAACTGTATCCATCTGAACACATTCCAAGCATGTTGAGGGTCAAAGATTTGGTCTGAAGATTATTGACTGAAAAAACAAAAACAAAAAACAGCCCCACCAAAAAAAAATAATTTGTTTTTAAAGGAGGGGTAAGGGAGATTGTTTCTGATCATCAAATTATCAGTTATTATTAGATGAAGATAGAGTGAGTCCCAGTACCCCCCTGTGGGCAGTTTCTGTGTAAATGTGATACTACCTGCACGCACAAAGCCAAGGACATCCCACTCAAAGTCCATACCATTACCAATCACCATCAGTCACCTAGGGCAAAGAGGTATTAAAACATGTGGCAACACTTAACTGTCGCAGTGTCAGCCACGAAAGGATGCAAAAGCCCCATAATATTCTAATAAAATTATATACAGTCAATCATAATCACATAAAAAATATTTTTAGGGGCAATATTAGGTAAACCTATGAGAAATGGAGTGAACACATCTATCTTTCTAATTCTATGTGTACTTCCTTTCATTCATAAGCAAGCAAATCTATCTTGAACTAAACTGAACCTGTATCCTGATTTAGTGACTCACTGACTGTCCATGCCAACTTGCTCTGGGTGGCCATGGGTATTTGCAAACACATGATTCTTTTCAAACTGTCGCACAATTTCTAATACTGTAATTTAGTAAATGGTGTCAACTGTCATTCACAGATTCAGTTGGCATTGCCATTGACCAGTCAACACGCAAACCAACAAAAGAAGTAAAAAATCAGTGTTTACAGTGACATTTTCTCTTTAATTGTTAGTTATGAGGTGTTTTCCCTAAAAAAAAAAAATTAAAATAACAATTATTTATTAAGAATCTAATCTATGGCTTTCAGTTTCACCTACCATTACCAAAGTACCATGCCACTGCGAGATGTCTGTTGATCTGATTTCTTGCTCTTTTTAATTTCATATGCGTTACTGACTCTTCACTGGTTTCGTGGTTATATCTACATCAGTACAACTACAAGGCACAAACTGTCTGTGTCAAAGTACCCTGGAAGTTGGAGTATAGTTGACTGAAAAACACTGTGGGGAAACACAATCTGCGTGATTTTAGCTGCCAGGCAAAAAGACAAATTGTCAGAATATGTGGAAATTAACCCTGTATTTACACGTTGACGCTAAAAGTAGTTTTTTTATTTTATTTTATTGCTGCTGTATTCTATTAGAGTCATATACCAATCCAACAGTCAACGGTTACTGTGCATCTTTGTAAATTGTGGAGGACAAGGATGACTCAAGGGAATTAAAACTTGCTTCTACGCTTGGTAACTAGAAATCCAACACTGCAGTGGTCTTCCTTGCAGTAAGGACAGTTAAGCATTAAACAAAAGCGCGGAACAGTGTGCAAAAAAAGAGGGTCTACAAACCATAGATAGGACGTAGACGCCTTTCATTCACGTCCACATGGCTACGCGACGCCATTTTGGATTGGCGAGATCTCGGCAAGAACGAGAAAATGTGGTGCCTCTTGAAACCAGTTTAAGATTCTAGCCGGCAACGATACCCTACGTCGTATAGTGTACTGTGCACGCGCGTGTGCATTCGTCGTCATCGGGGACATTAATTTTAACTGGGCGAGCGAATTTTCCGTGCTGAGCTCGAGCTCGGGCTTTCTCGGGACGGATGCGAACCGCGCTCGGCTCTTTTCCGGCCGAGTAGGCCGCTGAGCGCGGCTCGCAGTCCAGTGTACGGCCGCGTCATAATACCGTCAGTCAGAGCTGTGTTCTGGGAGACAGATGACGTGTGTTGTGCGATAATGGCGTCAAACTTCTAAGTCCAAAAGTCTTAATATTAGTTTTCGCAGATCTGTGTAAACGCAGAGCACCCAGAGCCCACTCCGGCTGAACTATGGACCTAGGTCCGCGCGGTTTGGCCTAGCGGTAAGGCGCCGTTAGGCTGGTAAGCGGAAGGACTGCGGTTCAATACCGCTTCGGCGGCCTCAGTCTCCGGCTTTCACTTCAAAAAGGTTGTAGTTTGTGGACTGTGACACTGTCTTGTGACTTTGTCCACCACTTCCTACTGAAACATTAAAATGGCTCTCATCGCTGCCCATCTTAATGCAGAAATCATTCTGGTGGTGACTGTAGCGATAGGTATATATAATCTCTCTCTTCCCTCACCTCCGTACCCGCTTCCCTCAGCCACCCCCATTCTCCGTCCCCGTCCCTAATAAGACATGGTTTCTGTGGACATTAAGCACCATGTTTACTTACCGCGGCGGCCCGGCCAGGAGAGCCCGCAGGCGGTGTCAGACGGCCCGGGATTATTCCATCTTCCCCTTCACTGAATGTTGAAAGTCCACATAAATCGTATCAGCAGGAACACTATAAATTTCTCCAGAAACCTTCTAGATAAAGATCCAAACACACACACACACACACACACACACACACACACACACACACACACACACACACACACACACACACACACACACAAAACAACAACAACAACAACAAAACAACAACAAAAACCATTAACTATTAGGAGAAAACACAGGATACTGACGATACTGCCCGATACCATATCCTTTGATGGTTTAAACATTTTGTTCTTTAATGCCGTTGTTTAAATCATTTGACAAAGAAACTGCCCGGGTGTGCACCCTGGGCAAAACTTGGATGTCTGCAGCATTATAAATTCATGATCAGAGTTTTGTCAGTTAGCATAGTTCAGGAGCTGTGTGAGAGTCGAGGTGGACGTCCTGTGCTATCCGTCCTAACGAGCCTTCTGGTTTCCGTGGACGTAAAGATTTATTGCACCATGCTTCGGCATTGGTCACAACTTGTCCCTAATATGTCTCATGACATCTGAGGACATTAAGCATCAATTCATCATCATCATTGTCAGTTACCCTAATATGTCATCCCAACATCTAGGTAGCGGCAGCCTCTCATCGCCTATGCGGGAACATCGGACTTTTGCTCAATTTTACTGTATTTCAGTCACTAATTTCTCCACAGTCTCTGAATGTATCCTCTTGGAAATTATATGAATAAAAAGAACGTTTTCTTCGCATTCTTATGGTTGTTTTTATGTTTGCATGCAATGTACCTCGAAAAATCGCCAGTTGATTTTCTACGGGAGGTATTTGCCGTTTGTCCGGTGCCGGTCACGCGGTCTGAGACATGAACGAAAACAGTTGATGCCGCGTTTATCCGCTCGGTGAAAAAGCGATACGCGTTGTACACAGCAGTATGTGGTATCACTGGATCGGAAATTGAATGCCGATTCAGTGGTGTAAACGCCGTGGTCGTTTACAAACATCTCTGGTCGCTAGAATGCACTTTAGTCGGAAACTCAATTTTAAACCGCAAAACGCCCTCAAATGTCGAAAATATCCCCCCTCAAAATGAAGCTGAATTCGTACCCTTTCGAATGAGGTATGGAGCTAATGGATTGCTGACCGGTCGGTCTTTCACAAGCCAATAAAAGACCGCAATAAAGGCGCTTTTTTCAAATCGAGTTAATCCAGGATGGCATCGACCGCGTGGAGTTTTTGTGACTCGATTGCCGATTTTTGGCACATGATTCGTGAGTATTCTCTTCACCTGGCTCCAGTTTGCTGAATTTGGTGACAGTTGGTCTCATAATTTAGCATTTTTATATGATATTTTGATTCATTCTTGCAGAATTGCCAAAAATCTTACGATTTTCTCGACCGACTCAGAGTTCTGTCTTTGTTTACAAATACGACTAACCGGAAGTTGTCGATCACTCGCTTGTTCTCCTAAATATTGCCAAAATACGCCAAATTTTCCCAAAAATAGTCATTGAAATACATTCTCTGATGTCTTCTGGAACAGTGTTATTTTTGGGGGACGAACCTTTGACGTAAATTCGTGGCGATGGCTGTTTTCGTCATCGAAATTCTTCATCAGGGGAGGTAACTAAGATGCTGAGAAAACACAGTCGACATCATAACTTCTGCACTTGAACTCTGTTAAAAGTCTTTTTTGTTTTTCAACGATCGTAATTAAATTCTCAAACTTTAATAGGTTGTTGACCAGCATTTCTAGTTCAAAATTAAAAGTGGATTTCTGCTTTGCTAACGGTAGCCAGTCTGGTATTGTGAAAAGTGATGATAAAATCATAACAGATAAGAGTTCAGGCCTGAGTGATAATGATTATTATTAATTATGCTGTAGGCCGTAGATCATTCTCTCAATCAAGATTAACAGAAACAACAAAACTGTGTTGTTGTTTTCCTGCAGATGATGACCAGTTTTCCAAACTGAAGGCTGTTTTCCTGGCAACTGGGAGAGAATGCCGGCAAGACCTTCCTCAGGTTGAAGTGGACAACCCGGACTGTTAGTGCAGCTGCTTCTCCTGAAAGTTGAGGGATCCAAGACTTTGGATGAGACTGCATTCTTCCAGCAACTTCTCAAGCCAGATCTGGTCAAGACAGTGCTGCTTTCTCATCTGCGGTATTTATGGTCAACAGACTGAAGGAGCTGTTTGGAGGTGAGCCACTTCCAGAACTTCCACCTCTTCACGGCCATGGCAGCTGCCAGCAGAGATGTCAACAAGTGGAAGAGGAATCTGACCCAGGAGATATCGACGGAACCAGAAGATAAATCAGAACCTGATGAACCTGAGTTTGAAACCAGCTGCAGATTTCAACAGGAGGGTGACATTGTGGCAGTCTACAATGTAGAAGATTTCTTTATCAGCAAAGTCACCAGGGTCATCAGTGAGGAAGAGGCAATAGTCAATTTCTTGGAGAAGGCGGCAGTAAAGATGGAGTTGTTGTGTACAGGTGGCCATGCTCTGAAGATTACACTCAAATCTCTTGCGCAGTTGTGTTTGCCAAGAATCTGCAACTTGTACCTTCATTATTGTCTCCAGGGATGTTCGTTCTTTGTTGAATCTCGCAGGAATTTATTTGGCAGACATCAAGCACACAGATGCTGTTTACAGGAAAATCACCTGTAGACCATGTCAATTGACTCCAAATCACAGCTTTGTAGGCCTGTATGTTCATGGATGATAAAGGTGATACTGCTGTACCATGTTTTCTTTAGCATACACGTCCTTTTTCTGCTGTGAAAAGTGAAGATTTTGCAGACTTTAAGACTAACACTCAAAATAAGTGCAAATGCTGCTGCAAGTGTACTTCACATTTAGTTTAATGTACATGCAAAGTTTCATGGCTGTATCTGTAGTGGTTTTCAAGTTATGAGTTAAAGTATGAAACCCATTAGATTTGTCCTTTTTTCCGCTGTGAAAAGTGAAGTTTTTGCAGGCTTTAAGATCTATCATTCTCACTCTCAGCATAACTGCAAATGTTACTGCAAGTGTACTTCAGACTTAGTTTAATGTACATGCCAAGTTTCATTGCTGTATCTGTAGTGGTTTTCAAGTTATTACCAGTTAAAGTGTGGCAACCCACATATTTGTGTTTTTTCCGCTGTGCAAATTGAAGATTTTGCCAACTTTAAGACCCTGTAACTTTAAAAGTAAGAGTCAGAGCTGCTTAGAAAAAAATACGTGCAAAGACTGTGATAAACCCTGCTTGGAAATCCATTGGGAAAGCTGTCATTGCCATATGTTACCCACTGTGTGGTGTCAAAAGTGCTGTTTCATGCAAATTGGCAAGCTCGGAATTGCTTTTTGGAGCAACTTCAGCCCTCTGCCTCTGTTTCATCTTTCTTTGCTGACCATATGATTTAGCTGTGACAAAGTGCAACCAAGGTATACTTTTGAAAAGTGTAAGTATTTGGATTCTCCCATGTTCATGAGAACCACTATGGGGGGGGGGGGGGGGGGGGGGGGTAAATTTGAGAAAATGTAATAAACTGTTTATTGTCATGCAAAACTGTGTTTTCGAATGGCTATATCTTTGGAACTAATTAAGATAAACCGTTACTCTTTTTTTTCATTTTCTTGTATCAATATGGCCTGTCTGAAAATGCATAAATTAAATTGCTGTTGTAAAATTTAAATTTTGTCTGCCGCTACCTACAACATCTGAGGACATGAAGCCCCACATCTTCAGCAAAGTTTTGTAACTGGTTGTGACGGACGTGGTCCGGTGGGTCGTTGATCCCATTAGGGTCTGAGTAGTTACAGCCGGGGCAGCTTAGGCAGATCATGTGAACGACTGCAGTATACATGCCGCACTATAGTTTTGTACTTTGGTTTATTCTGCTCATTAACTCTAGTGTTCTTCATTATAATACAAAATGGAATAGGGATGAATTTGAGGATGCACCTCAGGCGTAGTTTATGCACTTTGTATAAATTACTTGCATGACAAGTGAGTTTACTGTAGGCGATTCATGAGATGCCTTTTGAGTGTTAGAGAACTCCCTTTGTTTGATTCATCCTAGAATGAGCCCATAGTTTCTCACATTATGTATACAGTTACACACACACACACATATATATATATCTTGAAGGAGATGCTGATGCAGCCTTGCACAGTCACATACATACTATTACCAGTTGAGGCAGACTGTAGACATCTCAGCGATGATTCATCTTTCTTCTCCTGATCCTCATGTTCACACAAACTCACACAGCACAGACCATAGACCAGATCATCTTTACATAGAAGCATACATACATCAGTTACAAGATTTTGTTTTGCTTTGAAAATAAAAGTTAAAAATAAATAAATAAAGATATTTGCATGTTCAGAACTCTTGAAAATTGTTCAATCATCCTGCATTTGTTTGCTAGTTTTGTGTGTGCATGTGTCATCAACCACCCAAGATTAGCTACGTAGTTCTCATCGTTCAAAACTTGTCTTAAAACCTTTCTCATAACTTCTGCCTACTCTGAGCTACTCTAACCCTTTCACAGGCATTGGATGCTGTACATATTTGTTTTCCTTCTTGGCTGCCGACGTCTTCACTGGCCAAGGATCAGTGGAGAATGGCAGGTGGAGAGGGACTGGGAAAGAGAGAAGGAAGTGAGGGGTTGCGAGATTGTATGGGTGAGTGTGTGTGGATGCAGGAGAGGGGGAGAGATAGAGTGAGATGTAATGCATTATTAAAATGTGTATTGTAATGTTTCACATGTATCGCTATGCGCCTCACACATGTATAGACAGAGTGATTTGGCATTCATTAACATTTGAAGATCTGCTGAAAAACTGCACTTCATCCAACCCTACTGGAGAGAAGAAGAAAAGCACAGGGAGAAGAAAAGGGAGATGATGATGATGAAGGGTCAGATAGGAAGGGAAAGAATTAAAAAAATATATAAAAAAAAAGGGCGGCAAAAAGAGGAAGTGGGAAAAAAGACAAAGACAAAAGAACAATTAGAAAAAGGCATGCAAGCCTGACTACTAGTCTAGCAATTTCGCATTTTACCATCCTTTCAACAGATACACACAATCAATTTTTTTTTCTTTCTTCAAATTTCATTTTCAGCTTCATTTAATTTGTTCTTTCCCCAGGCAATGTTTCACTGTGATACACTGTCAGAAATGACACACACACACACACACAAACCATTGTGCACACATACAGACGCATCCACAATTTTTTTCACAATATTCACTTTAACAATGCATAATTTTTTTAGCATCAAATAATCTCATGATTACTCCCACACACGCATACTTGCAAGCAATCTGTACAATACACTCTTTACCTTCCCACTCAGGAGGACATAACATTGAAGCCAATGCAGAAAAGTGACAAGAAAAGAGAAACAGGTGGGGCTGGGAGGACAACTTCTGAGTGGGAAACAAATCCCACATGTACACACAATCACCGCTTTGAACAGTCATCAACTTGAGGGCTGTTCAGTGTCAGTAAATGTCTGTTGCGACTTTGAGTCCTCTGTGTTACCACCATCATTACAGTGAGGTAGACTGGTAGGCACTTCATGAGAGTCACTGTGAGGAGATTTTCTCGGCTGATTTGACACACCATTCTTCGCATCCTCATCTTCAGAACTGGAGCTGGAGCCTGAGCTTGAACTGTTGATAATTTCTGGTATTGGAGAAAGGATTTTGGCCTCCGGGTCGGTTTTGGAGCTGGAAGCTTCTGGAGAGGGCTGGCGTGGCTTGGGGTCGCGGGATGAGGAGGAAGACTCTTTGGAACTTTTGCCGGATCCTCTATCTTTGGGCTGTCGCTCTTTGTCAGTCTTGCTGCTGTGTTTGTCCGTGCTCTTGTTCTTGTGCCTATCCCTGTCTTTGCGCTCTTTGTCTTTCTTCTCTCGGTCTTTCCTCTTCTCTTTCTCCTTTTTCCTGTCTCTGTCCTTGTGCTTATCTGCGGACCTCTCCCGTGCGCGACCAGATGTGGATGACTCTCGGTCCTTGGAATGGCTGCTGGCTTTCTCCTTTTTCTTCTTCTTGGGTGTCCTGCACACACAAGGCACTTTACGAAAGACCCGTCAGTCACTGTCTATCAGCCTGTCTTCTAGTTCAATTTTTTTTTAAAGCCCCCCCTTCCCCTTCCCCCCCCCCCCCCCAAACCCCTTGTTGCCTGCATTTAGAAATGTAAGCCTGGAATTGTTTGTCTGGTGGCACTACCAACCATTAAAGCTAGCACACAGACTGCTGGACAGTTGTTTCTGCCAAGGTACAGCTGATACAAATCATCAAACGTGACAAATTTGATTTTAAATGAGAGAAGTATTTTCTCGAGACTCAATACTTTGTCTTGCATGCCTGCACACAAAAAGTTCCACTCTGACCATCAGACCAGCTGTAAAAATTTTGCCAGAGTAGCTGATAAAATCTTCTTTCACTTTTCTGCATCAAACTTTTATTAAGTAAACTTGAGACTAAAACAAAAAGACTATCTTTGTGTGTGTCACCTACTTGGATCGGGAGCGTTTGTGCTTCTTTTTGTGCTTCGACGAGGAAGGCGACGGGGATCGTGACCGTGACCTTTTGGAGCTCGCCTTCTTCCGCAGTGGAGACCTGCTCTGCTTAACTGGGGACCGATCACGGCCACGTGGCGAGGGGGACCGGCGTGACCTGAAAGGCCTGATGGGAGACATTCTGCGAGAACCAGCAATCACCCGGCGTGGTGACCGAGATCGCCTTCGTGCTGGGCTGAATCTTGGCGGAGATCTGCTGAACAGAAAGTGGGCATTAAAACAGGCAACTAAACAGGCAACTGTGAGCAACAGGCACATATCACATCTCATCATGTGATGAACAAAATCCCAATTACATTGCAACAACAAATAAAAATTAAAAAAACATTAAATGCAGTTTTTCACAGGATCAAAAGACAGCAAGCAAACTAATTCATTCTGGTGACATTTTTAATGTTAAAGTAGGGTGGGTGTGAGGATTATTTTTCAAGAATTTTTTGGTCTGGTTTAAGCACTATTTTCAACTACCACACTGCCATGTTTGTTTTCTGAGAGAGATATTACTGCAGTATATTACTTTAGATCATTTCAAATCAGAAAAGAAACGATGCAAGAGTTTATTTTGACAAGTACAGCAGTGATGCACAAAACAGACACTTGCCGGTGAGGGTTAGCATAGGCACTTGGTGGTGTTGGTGACTTCTTCCGTCGTTTCTTGCGACTCTCTGATGGTGATTTGGATCGTGAAGTTTTCCGTCTCTTGGGTGGGTCTTCATTAAGCCTGGTGGGTGTCCCAGAACGGTTGTTGTACTCAAACACCACTGGCACAGGTGACGCTGCTTTGCTGCTGGCTGGGGTAGCAGATTGGGAGCACTTTTCATCTGGAAAACAGATCACAGGATTCCTAACACCTTCAACAGATGGAAACTGAAAAATTGCAACATATTTGCCAATCATTTTTTCCCCTTCTGATGCACTTGCGGGTTCAGCACTGAATGCTCTTCCCTCACAAGCTTTCACTCTTCAACAGGAAGGAGCTCAAACTTCCAACAGGAAGAAGCCTAACAATTAGCATCTATTTCCCAATCATTCATTTGAGTTCTGCACTTAACTCAAAGCCACAAGCCTCTTTCTGTTCACAAGTTTGCAGTCTGCAACAGGAAGCAGCCCAATCTTCAACAGGATGATGCCTAAAAATGTTCAATCATTCATTTGTTCTGCACTAAACTCTAAGCTAAGTGCATCTTTCCTATCAAGCTTTCATTCTGACTGCCATATGGTGTTATGCTGAGTGGCGGAAGGCACAATAATTTGAGTCTGATTCAGCATTCAAACAGTTGTAATTTGCCTTCTCTTTGACTGCACCTGAAACCTCTGGTCATGAACAAGTGCGTACCCTTATGTATTTTGTAAGTTTGGGTTCAACCAGGGTCTGGCTCTGTTGCTATGCTTTAGCCTCTGAGGAAAACATAGCAGCCACTCTCAGTGTTTATGCGTAGAATGCTAACCGATGTTGTTATCATCTCAAAAGCTCAGATGGCTGACAGCCTGGAACCTTCTATCTAGTGACATAGCATGTTTAAAATACACACTTTTGAAAAAGTTATTCTAGGCATTGAATAGTTTTTACACACAGACGTATTGCTCACACGCAACTTGGCAGTAATGGAACCAGAGGAATCAAACAAAAACAACCCCATGTTAACCCAAACCAAAGCCCAGCACACACCAGCATCTCCATCTCCTTTGCCTTTGTCCCCAGTCATGGGCGACTCCTTCACAATTCGCAGCAGGTTGATAAAGAGGGCTGCCTTCTTCTTCCGCTCTGCCTGCAGCTGTTTCTCTTTCACTGATGCTGCCAGCTTGTCGCGGGCTGCCACAGCGATCTTGTCTTTTACTCGCTCCTCAGCTGTAGATCATTCAAAGAAAGTTGGTAAGCAACAAGAAGTAAGGGCAAGCTTAGTACTGGGGCCATTTTTGCAGGATTGTACGTGGTTTTGTACTTGTGATTTCGGATCAGATTAAACAAATCAAACTCATTGCCACAAACCCTGTTTCTTTTCCAAGTCCTCAGCAAGGGCAGGTTTGGTGTCACTAGCTGCCACTGTTGTCATGGAAGCTGGCAGCGTAGCCATGGGAACAGCACTGGCTGCCATGTGTGGGTCTGGGGAAGAGCTACCCGACTTGCTCTCCTTCTCTCGCTCCTTCCCTCCTTCCTCTCCTGCAACAATTAATGCAGCTGCTGATGAAACCATGCCATCGAGTCCTTTAACCCAACAGTTTCCATCTATGAAAGGAACAACAAGCTGATGAAACCATGCCATCGAGTCCTTTAACCAAACAGTTTCCATCTATGAAAGGAACAACAAATCAATCTATGAGATTTCTGGGCACTGTCTGTCATTATGACAACACCATGACTGACAAGAGTCTGTGACAAAACAATGGAAAAAAGGTAATCTTTCCATGCACTGTGCACGCAGTAGATGCTGTTCTCCAACCACAGAGTCTATGAGTCAATTCTCTGACCTCTGAAGCTGTTCTCTGACCTCTGAGTCTATGAAGCTATTCTCTAACCTCCGAGGCTATTCTCTCACTATGGAGTCTATGAAACCATGCTCTAACCTCTGAGGCTATTCTCTCATCTCTGAGTCCACAAGGCTATTGTCTGACCTCTGAGACTATTCTCTCACCTTGGAGTCTATGAAGCTATTCTCCAACCTCTGAGCCTGACGCATGAGCCAGAACAGACTGCATGCAGGTTGCTCCCAGTGCAACACTGATGGCAGATTGTCATTATTCATAGGTAAAACCATCACTGAGCTGACCATTTTTGTTCCCTCTAAGAATTCCAGACTTGGTGTGTGTGTGTGTGTGTGTGTGTGTGTGTGTGTGTGTGTGTGTGTGTGAGGATGATTCTAGTGTTCAAATGAATACAATTTGCCTTGCTTAATTGCATTCCCTGTACTCAAGCTAACTTTGACAGTTTTTTTGTTATTGATGCTTTTTTTCTTCAGCATTCCAGGACCCCTATTATAGGATACTTGGTCGATGGCACTGACAAAGTTGGTTGTCTGCACCAGGTGCTCTTTAGACCCCAGAGCTTTTCTGCAAGCGTGGCTCTTTGGGACCAATGCTGTGTTTATGCTTCCTTGCACAAGGGGCAGGACTGTGGAATCAACCAGTTTCTTGCTCTGTTGCTAGCCTGTGGCTTGTGAGGCAAACATGGCAGCGACTCTATGGGCTGTTCGTGTAGAAAACTATTTGCAACCCGATCGTGTACTGGTGACCAGTGGGCAGTGGGCACAAACCCTTTTCGTACGAACACAAAACTCTACTGGCTCACCTTCTCCTTCACTGCTGTCGTAGTCAAACAGCGGTCGTTTCAGCGCGTTGACGGACTCGGGCTCCTTGTTGCGTCCCTTGATGGAGAAGCTGATGCTGCGGTTGGCTTGGGCTGCTGCTTCTTCCTCCTTCTTCTGCCTCTCCCGCTCCGCCTGCTTGGCCTCCAGCCGCTTTTTTAATTCAGCCTCCTGGGCAAATCAGATGCAGGTCCAAGTCAGTGTGGGCAAAGGGGCAAAGCGAGAACAGCCATGGACACAGGTGAAATCACTGAACAAAAGTGAGCAGTTCTCTTTTCCTTCCATTTCATCCCTTCTCTCCCCCCCCCCCCCCCTTTATGAATCTTATTGTTAAGTGGCTTGTGTATACATGTGTGTATACTCACAAGAGAACTCAAACTAGAAAACTTTCTTTTACAAGGATTGGGGAGGGACGGAGGGAGGGAGGGAGGGAGGGAGAGAGAGAGAGAGAGAGAGAGAGAGAGAGAGAGAGAGAGAGAGAGAGAGAGAGACTCAGACTCAAAAGATTTATTGTTTGCAAGTGCTTAAGACTTCTAACAATACAGCAGGAACACATTCATTGTAACTGACGTATAAAGTATGAAATGTTACCAAAATATGAACGTTAAGTCCGACACATAGTAAGTTACAACATTCACAAGGGATACAACACCAGAATATACTAGGCAAACCTAAATGCAAGTGTGTGGGAAAACATACAGCCGAACTTAGTAAAGAGCATGATTACACCTCTCTCTCTCTAACCCCCCCCCCCCCCCCGCCCATCCACCCGTCCCTTCCTCAATGATCCTCTTTGTAACATGTAGTCACACACGGCCACATGCCCCGTTGGATGTTTGACCCCACGGGAATCCTCAGACTATGACCAGTCTATTTCAGAGAGAGAGAGAATTTTTAACACCCAACTATTTTGATCAGGATAACTTGAATCAAAGTATATATTATGATTAAATAAAGTCTACCTTTAATACCAAACACAGACAAGTCAAACTAGTTAAGGTGGGTGGAGGGATGGGGAGGGGAAGAGGAGACAAATACAGAGATTCTGCAACCATTACCAACAGAAAGCAGTTCAGTGACGAGAACCAGTGCCAAAAACAGTCCAACCAAATGATTCCAAAAGCACCCATACCACCAGGCCCAGACTCCACCCACCCTGTGTTGTACTCACCTTGAGGAACATGTTCTTCTTGAAGTCATAGTACTGAAAGTGGACATGGCCTGGCTCCAGGAAAGCAAAGCGCTGATCCCTTTTGCTCTTCACCACCAGCTCAAACTCCACACCATTCTTGGCCACATACATGGCCATGCGGTCAATGATTGGTTGCACATCAGGTGGTGGCGGGACAATCTGAGGTTGAGGTGCACTGCAAAACAAAACACATGCATGGGAAGATCTTGGCAGATAGGCAAAAATGCACACAGCTAATAATTGGATTTTTAACATCATGCAAGCTACACAAGGTTACCCCAGGAGAGAGAGAGAGAGAGAGAGAGAGAGAGAGAGAGAGAGAGAGAGAGAGAGAGAGAGAGAGAGAGAGACAGACAGACAGACAGACAGACAGACAGACAGACAGACAGACAGACAGACAGAGATAGACTGACATAGACAAGAGAGAATACAGGTAAGCTTTGCTTCGCATTAACATCACTCACCTGTTCTCGCAGCCCTGCAAGTCTGGGAGTGAGGAGGGGCGGGGCAGGGGACCCATAGCCTCCGTCCCTGGGGGCGGGGGTTCGAGCCTTTCCTCCTTCACCCTGCCATGCTGTGCAGAATGCTCTGTGGCGGAGGAGGGGAGGGTGTCCAGAGGGGTGGAGTGGCCATAGTCTGGTTGCGCCATGAATGGGGGCAGCGGGGGGGTGTTGTGGCCACCACCCTCCTCCTTCTTCACTGACCTGCAGCCCAGAGTAGAAACATTTCCACTGGCAAGCAGAAATGTATGTCTGCAGTTAGACCTTGCATTTGCTCGCAGACTGCGTTAACATTAGAAATGGAAATAAAGTCTAAAGTCAGCAAAAAAAATCTTTGCCAAAGTGTATCCAATTGCAGGGATTGTAATCTTTCACTCAGCATGTGTCTTGTTTTCACGGTACCAGATTTTTGGGCTTACAGCAAGAAACTCCTCTTTAAGTGCTACCCATTAACAGCAAAACTTCTTTCAGACTTCTAAATATCTATTTCATGAGAGAGAATATATGTTCTACACAATTTCCCAAAACAAGTAGAAAACACCTGCTATCGTCAGTAACAAAACTATGAACATGATTATGAATGAATGAAAAACAAATCTACAGTGGACCAAAATCGCAGGAATCTGTGTTATGTTAGTAAAATACTACCACCCTTCCCCCCCCCAAACATACTCTCTCACTCTCTTGAACAAGCATCAATACACCACCACCCCTCTATAAATAAACACATGAAACACAAATACACACAAAAAGGAAGAAAAAAAGAAAGCAACTGTACTCAGTTGCCTCTAAAAAATGCATTGCCTTTGACCTACTTGGAATATTTTTTCAAGGATGAGACAAGCTGTCCATATGGAGTGTCATGGATGGAGACCTTTGGCAATACAATTGGTTTCAGAGGCTGCAACAAAGACAAAGGAAGCTGACACAAAGTTTTAGAAAAAACAAAAAACAAAAAAACATGCCTTGAAACTTGATCAACTTTGCAGCATCAGATCCAAGTTACCCTTACCAAGCTTTCAATTCACCACACAAACCGAGACCTCATCTAGGCTTCATCAATCACCTTGGAAGGTTCTCCCTAGATAGAAGTAGGCAGGGGTTAGAAAATACAAATAGTTCAAAATTACATGCAACTGGTGCATGGCCATCAGGAGTTCAAGAAAGCATGTAACTCATTCTTGATGACAAGATTTCAACATGATGAAGAACCAACTCGTTCAAAGTGAGAGAGGAAACGTAAATGCACAGCTCTCAAACAAGAACTGCATTTTAAACTTTTACGATGGAACAAAGGAACTGGATTTGAATGTGTTGTCAACCACACACAGGGTCAATTTGTGTTGAGGTTTTGACAGCAAGTGTTAATGTTGAAGACTAGTGTTGGATGAATGACAAAAATAGTTGTGGTTAAGTGGTTGGAGTTAATGTATTACTATTCTTCTCCTTCAGATTCTAAAGATGATCAGAGGCAGTGTTGTGTGGATCACTTACTGGTGGGGGTGGCAATGGTGTGATAGCATTACTTGTAGACAGGGAAGGATGCAGATAATGCTGATCAAGCTGGTCTGGAGAAAGAAAAATACATATCATCACACAAGCAAAACCACATTAAAACACAATTACTTTCTTTTATTCTCTTGAAATTTCATTATCACTGCAACTTAAAGTCAAGTAATCTCACAGCTTACACCTTATTTTATTTACAGGTGCATGTGGTCAATGATGGCCTCCTTTCTGATATTTGCATTTACACCATCAATCGCCCAGAGGAGAGAGGCATGGAAAGAGGACGTGCTGATGATCTCCCTTGAAAGGACAAGAGCTGGGCAGTGTCAGTCAGACAAGCGTTTGAAATGTTTCAAAGGCAATGATGGGAAAACTTCTGAGAGACAGGGTGAAGCATATATTGGCCTTTCCAAGTGCATAGCTACCATCTTGAACTGAACTGAATTGAAATTTGCAAAGGAAGACTGCAACCCAAAGTCAAATAACCTCACAGCTTATACCTTATTTTATTCACAGGTGCATGTGTACTACAATGGCTTTCTTTCTGATATTTGTTGAAGAAGACTGCAATCCAAAGTCAAATAACCTCACAGCTTACACTTTATTTTATTCACAGGTGTTTATTTTATTCACAGGTGTGTCTGACAATGGCTTTCAGTGATATTTGCAGAGGAAGCTGTCAAAACCAACCAGAACCTCTTGCAGTTACTGGCAGAAACCAATGCACTATGTCATTCTCCAAACTCCCAATCCAAATTCAGCCCCTACCTTCTTCTTTCTTGGGTTCCTTCTGCTGTTTGGGTCGATACTTTCCCTCCTTGATGATCTTGACCAGGTGTTGGTAGTACAGGTTGAGTGGGTTCTCAAAGTTCATGAACTCAAACTGCACATTTTTGGCCTGCTTCGTCTTGATCATGATCTCCATCTGGATGCCATGCTTTGCAATGAACACTGCTGTCTTCTCAATGCGCGCATGCTCTTTCAGCGTTTGGGGCTAAACAAATATAAAAACTATTAGGAATAAAAGTAATTAGTTTTTAACATTGTAAGTCATACCAGGGCAGCTTTATAAAAAGAGAGCAAAAATGACACAAAATGTGAAGCTGTTCAGATCAGATGAATGTACTCCATTTTAATCTCTTAAAGTCTTTGTCTGAATTGTTTAAACAGCCAGTGAGATCAAAACATCAGAACTGAATTACCTTCCTGAAAGTTCTTCAGTTTCTTCTGATATTGTTAGGTGTAGCAATTTTGCTGTCAAATTCTTTGTATCTGTACTGAGTCATATGGATCAGACTCCTGAAACTCACCACTTGAATGGACTCTGGTAACAAGAGCTCATCAGGAGGAACAAACGCTTCATCTTCTTCTTCTGGATCTTCCTCTGTGCAACAGAATCAAAACAGAATTAGAATGTGCAATAGGAATTAAGGTCCATCTCAAGACTAACCATTAAAAAACCACTTACACTTTTGATTAACCTGGAGATAATCAATTCAGGGGGATAGTTACACAACCAGTATATCAGCTGCAATACTTCATATATAAAGCTCCTTAGAACAAGGAACTGCTCACAATTCTCAACAGGCTACAAATTTATGACAAGCAACTGTGAACACACAACACAGTGCAAAGAGCTGTAACACATGTTTTAATCAAAACAGGAAATTATTATAACCTCAGCAGAATACTAAACACTATGAAACCTCAAACTCCAAGGTTGGGCCACAACCAACCTGCAAATAACTGTTTTGAGTCAATAGTACGGCGCTGTGTGAAAAGAATTTTGGGACCAGAATTTCATTTATCAGTATTGTGCGTTCAAAACCAGTCCAGGGCAAGAAGTAAATAAGTCCTTGGCCCAGATGTGCTATGGGTGTTTACCTGTGCTCCACCGTCCTTTACTTACGGTTTTGTTGTGCGTCTGCTGCTGGAGGCAGTTCATAGCTGAAGCCAACAGCATTGTAACCTTCCTGAAGTGACTCGTAGTAGCGCTTCCATTCCTCCTCTGAAAAAGCAAAAGACTAACTAAATTAAGATTAAATTACCAAAATTATTATGTATATGGGTCGTTCTCAGAAACTGTGTACCACTTGGGGTAGGTAACTTCAAACTCGTATTTGAGGGTAATCTTTTATTGCAATGTAAATATTTTTATTTCTTGTCCTTGCATGTTGATGTGAGCGATAATAAAAACAATAATGACTGCCAGAGTTGTGTGTTATGCACTTTAAATCGGACTGATGTTGCGAAGTGAATCAAAAATGGCGCCACCGATTTGTGACATCGCCAACACCATTGGAAAGAATGTATCAGAAACTTCATTAAAAACCACACAGTGACAACGCATTTAACTTCAGATGATCATATTAAATGCATTTCTTAGGTTGGAAGCACGTTTGTCTTCAACTACAATAAAAAATCGTATATAATTAACCATTTTTGAAAGTATTAACATCGTAACCCATCGTTTCCACTCGGACACAACGTGAAACTGAAAACGCTGCAGCGCTCACAAACTCAACACAGGAACTACTTTCAGCATTTAACACACGACACACAGTACCGGTTGTTGTACAGGGATAGTTAAATCCTGAAGTTGAGTCTGAACAGTAAAATTTGAGCTGAACTGATGTGTAAGATTTTCGTTTCCCGCCTGAGATGTTACGATGTTAATTCTAAAAAGCACCATCAATTTAATTGAGACTAGAATTAGGGCCTAATTTCAGACGAATCAGTCCGCGTAAACCGCGGGAAAGGCGAATGTGCACATATGTGCACTCTCGCGGATCCTGCGTTTGACCAGTGTTCGTGTTTTGATTTCGTTTCAACGAACCATGTCCTTGTTCGCTTGCTAATGGTTGACGGAAATTGGAACACTAGTCTCTGATTGAAGGTAAGTTTGTGTGCTTTTTAAAACATTTGGTGTTTTTATAATAACTGATTATTGTTCTTGAGTATTTTATGTTTGCGTTTTATAATTGTCTTCTCTCTGAAAGCTTGTAGATTGTGATCAGAAAATAAAGAACATGGAAAAGTGAGATTAAAAAAAAATCTGGTCTGTTTGGAGGGATGATGGAAACGTCTTTAAACTGGGACAAAAATGACCGTCATGAACTAACATAACATTTTTCAGGCATATTAGTTTCAGTTAAAACATTTACTTGTAACAGCAAGATTGCTTTTATTTTAATTCGAGGTAGAAGTCGGAAATTCGACCTTCCGTTTCACTCGCAACTTGGAAACCGAAACGGTGTCTTCTTCGTTACGATGTTAAAGACGAATGTACCAAAATAAAATCTAAGAATTTGCTGCTGCCTCAGTATTATTGAAGCAAGGTCGAATGTATGTCTTGGTGCTATACGGAGCAAATGCTTCTCTTTTTTCCACCCACATGGATCGGCAAAAATGAATGCACCAAGATCTAAGATTTCACACGCACGCAGAAGCTGTGCGTTCGCGTTGACATGTTACGAAGTTAAACGGACCCAGATTGAAATAAAACTGACACGCTTCTTCTGTTCTTTTCAGTTTGAACATAATGAAATGTTGTTTGTTTTTTCATTCCTTTTCATATATTTAGAATAATGACTTGATATTGACAAATTTCACGGCTTGCCAAAGTTGGTCAGTCAGAGCATTAACATCGTAATGCGGAAAGCGGTGCGGTTTTGCTTTCAGTGTTACGAAGTTTAAACGGACACATATTTGTACCAAGATATTTGCATGTTTTCTACTCACTTTTTGTTTGAACGTAATAACATTTTTAGTTTTTTATTCCCCGTCATTTATTCCATAAAATCATTAAAACATTACTTGATGTTGAGCTTGCACGAGTGACTGAATCCGTCCATTAGCAGCGTAATTCGGAAGGCAACATTTTTGCATTCAGTGGTACAATTGTTTTGTGAAACAGATAATTGTTTTTCTCACTTTAATTTTCATACAGTCCTGCAGCAATGAGGTATAGTGTGCAAATACACTGCTGTCAGCTTCAATTTGAGTTCATTGAATCAATGTAAAATAATGCATAATAACATTAACAATATTGTTTACACCCAACTTGAATGTGTTTGTTTTTGCTGTCGTAGCTTGGAAACCATTCAAATTGGCCAGCCATGTAGTCATGTTTTAGGGGATTTTTATTTTTTTGGCTACAACAGTGAATACTGAATGATTGAATCTGCCTGCTAAAAGACCACCTGTCTCTTCAGAACTTTACCATTGTCGTACAGTATTATATTTTGTCTGCTCTGCAGTGTGGAATTTCCCAAGGGGATAGTTGATAATGAGCCATTTTAATGAACATTAAACACTGTAAGTATTGCAATGATCCATTCTAATGAACATTAAACACTGTCAGTATTGCTGTTATTGTTGAAAAAAAGCACACACCCAGTTTTAACAAACATTGTCACCTGTACTATTTTGTTTTCTTCTCAGAAGATAGTCACTGAACAAAAAAGAAAATTACACTTGCTGATAAGTCACGGTCAGTGACTTGATGAGATTTTTTTCTTTTTCTTCTCTCAGGTGACCAGCTGGCCAGCATGGGAGCCAGGCAACCAGCCTGCTGTTCGGCATCCAGTCCCCCACCAGCCAGCTCCAGCAATAGGGGATTTTGTTGAGGCAGAAGTTAAAGGTCGATACAGAAATGTCAGTTTTTTTGCCAAGTTCCTGGATGTGGATAGAGCCAGTGGAGACCTCAAGTTACACTAGACTACCTGACTGTGAAGCCTGGGTCAGCAGACATTTTTGTGTGGGTGGATGAGTCTTGGCTGCCAAAAGAACAAATCACCAAGATTGTTCACCCACCCGTTCCCCTTTCTGGAATCTGCCTAGTCCTTTTGCTCTTTCTGTCATCATTTTCTACAAATGGTTGATTCTCCTTTTTTCCCCAGAAAACTCTCAAATATTTTTTGTTAAGGGTTAGGCTTTTTTGTACGGCTCTTGTTGAGCATCCAGATGACTGTTGGTAGCTTGCTGCCATATGGTATTGGTATTTTCCATTATGTATTTATATATATAAAAATATTTTGAATTGTGTCCATTCCTATTTTTTATTTGTTCTGGTATCAATAAATTAGACGGAATGGTCCATGATACCAGCATTTCCTAGCCTAAGGCTAATGTGCTCCTTTAACAGGGGTAATATTGAAGTGACTAACTCTTCAAATATTTGTGTGTGATGTTTGTGGATGTATGTTTTATGTTTGCAAAGTGATTGGTTTTGTGGACTGACTTGACAAATGGTTTATATTTTTTATATAGGATGAGAAGAGTTTAGAAACATGCATAAATTTGCTTATGAATATGACCCGAGTTTGACTGTCCGGCTGGGGTGACCCTGTGTGGTTGACAGTACATTAAAATCCAATTACCAACTTATTAGTGTTTATGTTACAGTAACTTGGAGGGGGAGGGGGGTGTAGTGTTCAGTAACCTGGGGTGGGTGGGTTAGTTGGTAGTGTTTATGTTTACAGTAGCTTTTCTGGGGGTGGGTGGTTATAAACTTAGTGTTCAGTAACCTGTACAGGAAAGCAGCTGTATTACACTAGAACCCTAGTGCTTCTCTTCTGTTTTGTGTGATTGATTGATGTTCTTGCTTCTGTGTGATTTGGTTTCCATGTTACGCGGTTAATCAGATTATTAAAATGAGTTGTTCAAACACAAAACAGTGATGTTTTCGTTATTTGTTCATTCATTACATGATCAGACATTATATGCTGGTAATACACTTAAATAAAAAGAATTCATACTGTATAGTAGTTAGTACTTTGTGCGCACACACACTCAATTATTTTTTAAATTTTTTATTTATGGTCATGTTTAAAATTAATCAAATAACATACTAAAATGGAATAATTGGGTTACATTTTGATAGCATTGCTGTTACTATAGCAAATGACATGTAAAATACCCTGAAGATGTCACTTTTGTGTGCAACAGGTGCAGTATTTGGGTAAGTTTGGTTTCCACGTTACACTGTTAATTCTTGGCAGTATGCGTCATTTGACCCCCTCTTTGTCCTACTTAAATAGTGCAGATTATCTTTTTTTTCAATTCCTCACATGCAGTAGGTGTTAAACATCAAGTAAACTTACATATTAGGAGTTTTAAAGCATTTAGATTTTTTGGTACCTATGTCACAGTATTGGTACACAGTTTCTGAGAACGACCCATATATGCTGCACAGTTTGGACCCACTGCCAACAGCACTGTAACCTTCCTGAAGTGACTTACAATAGCACAAGTTTTCATTCGTCCTCTGAAAAAGCAAAAGACTAACTAAATTAAGATTAAATTACCTAAATTATGTATCTATGCTGCACAGTTTGGACACACTGCCAACAGCACTGTAACCTTCCTGAAGTGATTTACAATAGCACAAGTTTCCATTTCTACTCTGAAAAAACAAAAGCTTAACTGAATTAAGATTAAATTAACTAAATTATGTATCTATGCTGCACAGTTTGGACCCATTGCCAACAGCACTGTAACCTTCCTGAAGTGACTCAAAACAGCATTTTTATTCCTCCTCTGAAAAAGTAAAACTAATAGGTTAATTATAAAAAGTAACTAGATAAATAGTGATATATGCTGGACCCACACAAAACACAGGACCTTTTACATTCTTTAATGGCAATGTCTGTTTGTTTTTTAACCCGACTCCCACCAAGGAGGGCAGAAGTTATGCAGTATAAACATGATCTAAACAGGTAAAAGGTTTACAGTGTTTTGGGGCTAAGCCCCTTTTTGAAGCCACAAGTACTTAACACAACACTTAACCAGTGAAAAATGAGATGTTGGATATTTATAAACATGAAGTTGTAAACCACAATATTTCATTGGCTCCTGCCCATTTTTTTTTTTTTTTTTTTTTTTTTTTTTAAAGTCATAACATAATTTTGCATCATGCCCACCTTTCCCACTGTGTCAGTGTCAGGCTGGAACAAAAAACAATTAAGTTACAAGAATCACCGAAGAAAGGTGGCTGTTTTCCAACAAAAAATTCTCTGTTTATACTTTTTAAATTCATAAATCTGATGCATTCATACAATGAATGATGACATGCCAACAGATGATGTCACCAGCTCTAGCTCACCTTCATACATAGCCTTTTCCTGTACGTCAGTGACAAGCTCCAGGTAGCGTTCTTCATCACAAGCTGCCTCCACTGCCTTCTCCACCTCTGACAGCTCCACCGGCATGCCTTTGACCAGGTCTGCATCATGCTTTGTCAGGTCGTAAAGATGGCCACGCCCGTCGTATCTACGGCACACACACAAAATACCCACGTGCCACAAACCTTCTTTCACAGTACAACAGCCCAAAATAATAAAAATTAAGGAAAGAAGCTGTTATATTAGTGCTAAAGAACTGAATGTGCAGACCCAAAACATAAGAAATGGTAAGCCAAAAAGAAAAAAAAGAAAGAAAAAAAAGAAAGAAAGAAAGAAAGAAAAATAAAACATACTACTGATAGTACTGCATACATAATCATTTAAGTGAAAACCAAAACCCTAACATGCAAAGTGCTAATCTAAGTTTTCTTCATTACCATCCTCAGTACATATTTGCAATACATAAAGTCAGTACCATTCATAGAAATAAGACAGCTAAACAATGCTTACCTAATATTCTAATTTCAAAGATGCCTGCTGTCCAGTGAATTATTCACACATGTATACAACACAGACAAGTTACAATACAGCAACAGTTAAAACTTTAGTGAATACCTGTCACATGTTTTATAAAACAGACAGTCAAACCTTCCAAAGTACCAGAAATTTAATTTCTGCTTGAAGAATCGTTTACAGAACTAGAATTATGAACATCTCATCGCTGGCAATGATGGTGCCTATTCATTTAATAACAACAGTTTTAAGTTTATCAGTGTTTGAACTGTTTCACTAGTCTTTGCCAACTGCCCTAGCAAGCAACCATCCCTGCTTCAAAGTTTCATGACAATTTTACCTCTCAACATAATCAGATACTGGAAGGAAAATAGTTCTGATGCAAGATTTTATGTATATGATTAAGGTCTGACCATTGAATATATATTCTGTACAAAGAAAAGTGTGACTTCTGTTTTTTGCTTTTTCCCTAACATAAATAGTTCTGCTTTGATCATAGTACTATAACTTTCAAACAAAAATAATTGAATAGAGAAAGATAGAAGAGGAACACCTATTGATAAGAAGAGGAACACCTATTGACCCAATGCACATACAGCACAATGATTAAATCTTAAACCCCTTGTATGTCATAGTACTCATACCAATTGAAGGAGGGCTTTCTTGCTCCATCCATTGTGACTCAACCTGCAATGAAAGCATTCAAAAAAAACATCCTCCGCCATTTGTAAAGGATGCATGCTGCCATATGAGCATCTTCCCATTGTTTCCAAACTCCATGGAAACTTTGAGGCTTCCCCGCCCCTTCTGGCTTCGGGTCCCGAGGCTGACAGGGTTGTTGGGTAGCTGAACAGTTGGTAGCTGATCTCACAAACTTCCGAATCTCACCAATGCCGGTAAGCGTTGACCCTGGATTTGTAGGCAAACTCTGGTCGTATCCAAGTTATCATTCACTTCAGGGTGGCTGCGTCCTCCATACGTTGATGCACGTTTATGGTCGCGGCCAGTGTTTAGACATGACGAGCACCATGCCATGTTACGCATTTTCTTCTATTGTTCTAAACAATTACATGACATGTGCAAATTTCGTCTAAAAATTTACAAACAACATTTACAAGCCTGAAATAAAGAAAAGCATTAGTGGTCGACGCGAGTTTTGTTTTGCGCGAACGAAAAAACCGAAGGTGGCTAGTCCACTCCAAGCAAGGTGCGAGATGAAGGGGAACCGACCTGTCTATCATGAGTCTTTCATCTCCCATCCATGGAATAAGGTGTCTCCCTTCGTCGATATATTTTGCTCTCTCGTCATCCCTAAATAATTTACAGGCGTATCCAAACACAAGCAAATCTTCTAATGTGTTTTCTTGAGGTTTTTGACCAGAAACAGCGTTGTCGTCCCATAACAAAGTCGCCGCCATCTTGAATTAATACAGTCGTGACGTCATTTCCGAAGATGTCATTAATCAAGGGAAGTTACGCCAACAACAACATGGAAGGCATTGAGAAGGCTGTTCCTTCAGTTCAATTAACTAAAAGGTTAATTTGTTATATCGACGATGTTTTGCGCTTGGAAGGGATTGAAAAAACAAAGGAGCTTCAACAGTTTTCGACAGCAAAAGAGGGGTCTTCAGTTCCATTTCATCTCGTACGACAGGTGTTTCAGAAACTGAAAGATGCAGGTATTTTACTATATATATATATGTCACGAGTGATACGAGTGTCACAAGTTCCATGGTAGATTGAATCATTTTTATTTATAAAGGAAATTATAATGCGGCGATTTCCTACTTCAGGGGCCTGTTCCTAACTTATTGCCTCATTTCACTTCCATTATTTTTGTTTCTGTAGCATGCAGGCGTACGTCGCTAGCAACAGCATCCAGGAATCTGGTGCGACGGGTTGGGATCTGCAGCGGTGTCGGTCTAGATCGGCGTTTGGCCGAACCCGGAGCCGACCTAAAACACTCTTGATTTGTCTAGATTTGATACGCTGACTCTGTCCATTACTCTTTTTATTTTTTATATATTTTTTATCGATAAATTAGACGGAATGTCCGAATGGTCGACGATACCAGCATGGCCTAGCCTTATGAAGTTATGTGCTCTTTTAACAGGGGTAATATTGAAGGGACTAACTCTTCGAAAATTTGTGTCTGATGTTTGAGTCTCGTATGTTTTATGACTGGTTTTGTAGACTGACTTGACAGAGGGCTGGGCTGATATATATATATATAATGTGAGAAGAGTTTAGAAATGTGTATAATTTGCTTATGACCTGAGTTTGACTGTCCTGAGGTGACCCTGTGTGGTTGACAGGACATTTAAATCTAATTACTACTACTACTAGTACTACCACTGTCACTAGTGTCAGTGACAGGCCTACTTCTACAAGTTCTAGCATATGTGCTGCACAGAGTTGGAATTTGCTAAATAATATTCTGGAACTGAGCTGCTCAGAGTGGGAATTCCTAAAATGGGCACCAATTCTGGAATCATCTGAATTGTGTGTTGAGTGCAAAGTTGGAATGTGGTTCATTGTTGGAATATGCCTGCATCAGTCACAAATTGGTAGTTTGTCTGTTTTTTAGTGACATGTCATACACAGTACAAAATGGTGGCTTCTAATGGATCATGAATGCATGCAGTTGAGGGGTGGGGTGGGGTGGGGTGGGGGGGGCGTTCTGTGAATGCAGCTGAAGTTCTACAAAGTTAATCTGAAATTATAAGAAAAGCATTTCTTTTTGAGGCCGAATGACATTCTAAACATGAAAACAGTAAGCGTGACCAAAAAGTGGACTTCCAGTGAAACAATTAAAATTAATAAAAGCATGAAATATTTGTCATTTAGGTTATTTATTTGTCACAGATCTAATATATGGATGTATAATATGTATGCTATGAATGATGTAGCTGGATAAATCGGATGTGGATTTTTTCCAAGAAATAAAGATAAAAGGTGAAACAGATGCAACCCTATTATGGATGGTGATAGTTCATTAATTTGTTGCACAAAGTTGAATTAGAGCCGCTCCACCGCCCCTTTCCCTCCCCCCCCCCCCCCCAGTTTCTCTTATTGTACACACTGAGCCTTGCAAGTGTTGTTTACAAGAATAAGAAGCAGAAAGCATGCTAGCAAGGCAACAGCAGAAGCAGAGCAAAGCCAAGCAAGCAAAAATATATCTCTTGGTATTTTTATATTATATATATATATATAGAGAGAGAGAGAGAGAGAGAGAGAGAGAGAGGTTATGCAGGCATTAACGGCCCTTGTTATTTTCAGGTGAAGATGTTTACCTTCATGAGATGATCAGTGGCAGTGATTTGATTCTCCCAGGTGTTAAATTCCCAGAGCGGGTGAGTTTGTTTCTAAGGTCTTCATTGACATTACTATTATTACATACAATCATAAACTAGCAATATAACTATAGCTCTGCCACAAATCACTATGAGTCATCAGCAGTCACCATTTTTCACCGATGAAGTGATGAACTTAAGTTTATTTTACCATCCTGTAACTTTACAAACTCCCTTGCTTCCATATATTGGATTTAATCTTTAGTGTTCAGTCAATATGTTCAACAGTTGAGAGGTTTAGTTGAGTACCAAATTACAGCATTGAGAGAGAGAGAGAGAGAGAGTCACACACACACACACACACACACACACACACACACACACACACACACACACACACACTCACTCACACACACACACACACACACACACACACACACACACACACACACACACACACACACACACACACACACACACACATTTACATGATGCAAACATAAAGGGAGAGGGTTAAGAAGAAATGGTCTTAAGAAAGAGGGATGGTCTCTAATTGTGATTGGTTCTTTTAGATGGAAATGCAAAGGGAGAGGTTTTAGAAAAAGTGGTCTCCCTACTGAGTGTTTCATTTAGATGGAAATTATACAAATGGAGAAGTTTCAGAAAAAGTGGTCTCTCTGTTGAGTGGTTCATTTAGATGAAAGTACAAAGGGAGAGGTTTTAGAAAAAATAGTCTCCCTGTTAAGTGGTTCATTTAGATCAAAATGTGATGGGAGAGGTTTTGGGAAGTGTGGCCTTAATTAAAAAGGAGCAGTGTTCCCAGCTGAGTTCTTCATTTACATGAAAATATGAATAGGTTTCACTTTCAGAAAAAGAAAAAAAGAAGGCCTTAAAACTAATAAGAGAGTGGTGGTTCCTGGTGAGTTCTACATGGAAAATACAAAGAGGAAGGTTTTAGAGCAGAAGGGGGGGTCTTAACAAAAAGGGGTGGTCCCTCATCAGGGCAGGATTTGATCAGGCGCCCCACTGTGTCTCACAATCCCAGTCTCACCAGCAGCTTTGTCCCAGCGGATCACATATATAATATATATCTTTATCAGTGGATGCTCAGTTTAAATTTCCTGTTTCAGAACCCAGAGCTGGAGGCCAGAATTCAGAAGCTAAAGGCAGCAGAAGAGGAGCGAGAGTATCGGCGAATGACAAAGAATGTGGATGCTACAGTGAGAATTGAAGTTTTAATTTAAAGATAAATAATGTTTTCCTTTATTATTAATATCGTTTTGTATAATTTAAAAAAAAAAAATTCATATTTAAAAAAACAACTTTTTATTGAGAGTTTCACCCACTGGCACAAGAGTTGTGTTGTTTTTGGTTGTCCTTTCCTGCTTCAGCACGTCCTGCAGTGCCGCCTTTGCTGTTCTAGCACCAGATACAGAGCTCTGCTGTCAGTCTTTGGCGATGAAGCTACAGTTTTGTATTTTCACTAGTTACAGTTTATGGTCCTGACTAAGAGTGTGGGAATGCACACTAGTAGGGCACAAATACAGTTATGTACGCACAAACATATATATCTAAATATGCATGTGTACACACACACACACACACAAACACACACACACACACACACACACACACACACACACACACACACACACACACACATATTATATTTTCACTAGTTACAGTTTATGGTCCTGACTAAGAGTGTGGGAATGCACACTAGTAGGGCACAAATACAGTTATGTACACACAAACATATATATCTAAATATATATGCATGCGTACACACACACACACACAAACACACACACACACACACACACATATTATATTTTCACTAGTTACAGTTTATGGTCCTGACTAAGAGTGTGGGAATGCACACTAGTAGGGCACAAATACAGTTATGTACACACAAACATATATATCTAAATATATATGCATGTGTACACACACACACACACACACACACACACACACACACACACACACACACACACACACACACAGAGAATTGCATACTTTCCTAATAAGTTAATTTGCCAAAATGATGTTTGTGAAACAGGTTTTGTTCTTGTGAGAATTGTAATTATAAAATGTTCTTTCTTCTTCTTGTAATTACAGGTAAAACAAGAAATACGATTCCAGGAAGATGGTAAGTTCATTTAATGCAGATACATTAATATTTCCATGTTCTTTTTCCTTTTGTTAATGCCAGTAGTTAAAAGGCATATTCATCAGATTACTTAAAAGAGCATTAGAAAGATTTCGTTTTTCCATGGCAAAGACAACCATCGTTTCAGAGATCATTAAGTTGAAGATATAAAGAGTAGAATAAAAAGGTTATTATTTTTATGTAGGGGAGCGGGGTGGGGAGTCAGGGAAGCAGGTTGGAAGCATGAATGAAGAGTCACAAGTCAGAGGTTGCTATAACATAACTTTTATTTACGCCAACCAGGAAACAGTGTCGATGCGGGCAGCACATCAAGAATCTAAACCGCTGATCTGGCTGCATCTGTCTGCTTGGTTAGTGAACAGAGACAAAGACCTAGTTGCCACTAACGACGCGCATCACTGGCCAGTTCGGGTACACGCACAAAGACCCGGAAAGGGTTTACAAGCTAAGCAGAGTGAAAGTCTGCAGGTCCAAGACTCAGCCATACAAAAGTTGGATCGAAACAGAAATAACATGTCTCACATTTTACAATCAGCCCTTGGCACTAAACCATATATTCAACTATTAAAATGAACATTCGACAAATATGAAGTCAACATCTTCAAAGTGGTAACATACATCATTTACATGAATACAAAACAACAAGCCATAGAAAAATAACTACTTACAGGCTCTCCTCTGAGATGAACACGTGAACACAGGCCGCAACAGCAAACAAACAACCTGCCTTTGCAGAGACACTGGGGGGAAAGGGATCCAGCGCACAGGTTTTAACACTTTAGATAACTGAGGCCATAAAACTCCCACCCAATCAAAAAAGAAAAAGGATGACAGGAAAGAAAAGGTTGAAGGGTCATGGCCCTAGACACACACAATGCACTCGGTTACATTTAAAATGTGAGCATTTGTTTGCAGTATATCAGTTTACCATCAGGTGAAATCATGAGATTGTAAGGTAAAAATAAGAAACATTGAAGTGCGTTGTGGAGGGGGGTGCAGGAAATGTGGACTTGTCAAAAGTCATGAGTGAGTATTAGGTACTAGCTTGCTTGGTTGTTCTCATTATTTCTGTTTTGTCCTGTGTAAAGTGCAGGATAATGCAGATCTCATCCTACCCATTTTGTCTGAATGAATTATACGCTAGATTACTTTCGTGTCTGTTTTCCATGATGTAATGCCTTAGATGACATCTTAGAAATTGCGATCATTTCTGTTTTGTCTTAGTGTAGCTGTAAGACACTACTACTGCACTGAGATCATCTAATCTTTTCTCTCCAGTTTACCTGAAATACGAGGTTACTCAGATCTTAACTGAATTTAATCATGCTTTCTGTTTTGTCTCAGTTAAGAGTCTCAACCGGCAGATTGTGGCTATGATCAACTTCGTGGTCACAGTGGGAGGAGCCTTTGCTTTCGGCTACAAGGGGGTGGAGGTTGCCACCGGCAGCAAGATGTTTCCAGTGGTAGGTACACTACAAGGGGGTGGAGGTTGCCACCGGCAGCAACATGTTTCCAGTGGTAGGTACATTACAAGGGGGGTGGAGGTTGCCACCGGCAGCAAGATGTTTCCAGTGGTAGGTACACTACAAGGGGGACAGCAAAATTAAGCCAATCTGAGCCAATATCTAAAATGGCAAAAATCATATTAATAATTTATTTTGCATAAATATTACAGAAAGGTCAGAATGGGAAAAGTGGCTCTAGAAATAGCCTAGTCAGTTACTGATGAGTCACTGATAAGTATAGTGACAAGAAACCGGCCGCTGCAAGTTGCTGCTAGGAACAGCCGCATGAACTGACTACAATGCATGTACTTATCTGTTACCACTGCTAGTCTCAGTCAGGACTGACTCAGTCCAACTCAGTCCCGGAATAGCCCGGCGGCAGTGAACGACTTAAGCAACAAAGAGCTGACGGAATCAGTAAAACCGGCGCCTGTGCTTTTTCGTTGTTGTTTTTTCAAATCTAAGATAGATTCGGAGTTACTACCATTTATCTTCACCGGGAGGACCAGAATCAAAAGAACGCCTTATTAGCTCCTCCCATTGCCGGAAAGGGACCGACAACGCGGCAGACTACAGGTCGAGGCAATCACGGCTGGTGAACGGCTGGGTGACCAGGTGGGAGACCGAGGTCGTGACGGAGAGGTGTGCACACTGGTTAAAGAAAAACAAAAAACAACAACTAGTAAACATGGTGCTTAAAGCCCACAGAAACCATAAGGCTTATTAGGGACGGAGCCAGAAGAAGCGGAGCCGGAGAGGGCGGGGTATCAGTGGAAGTGGGGGCCGGAGAGGGAGATTATATACCTGTTTCTACACTGTCACCACCGGAATGACTTTTGCATTAACTTAATGAGATGGGCAGCGACTGATGAGAGCCGTTTTAATGTTTCATAACTGTGAGGGACAAAGTCACGAGACTGTGTCTACAAACCACAGATTTTAAAGAGAAAGGAGAGCGAAGCGGATTCGAACGCCTTACTGCTAGGCCAAACCGGCTCACGTGCACAGGTTTAGTCATGGACCTATAATATATATATACGGTAAATCCATGGACCTATATACATATAGGTCCATGGGTTTACCGTCTGAAAACTAGCAAAGCTGTTAGTGTTACTGGACAAGTCAGTAAAAGTTCCTAACACTTCTTTTTTGATTGATAGGAGTAGTCTACCGGAACTATAAGTTTAAATATTCTACTACTGACTCTGACCTAGCTGTATGTGTATTGTGTTTCTGGCGTGCTACCGGCCGGTAGATTTTTCATTATCATATATATAATAGTGTCTTAAATATTTCATGTAGTAGCAGCGGATCAGTACCGCGCTGAGATTCGTCAGCCAAAACCTTTGACTTCGGCCGGTCAGTCCCGGCATCGTTGAGCCGACGTTATTAGTAAACGACAGCTACCGGTCTCATCCACTATCGTGAGGTACACAGTGCATGATTAGGAGATTTATTCAACGAAACATATTGAACAGTTATTCAGACAATCATCAGTTAAGTCGCCAGACAAATTATCAGGCCTGAGCAGACTACATGCGTGTTTCTTTATGTTTTATCTGGGCGTTCAAAAAAGTCGAACACCGGAAAGAAGAAAAATATGCCAGTATCTATGACGAATACAGTCACTATTTCTCTAATTAATGCGTTGCCAAACTTTCGTCGATTAACGTGTCCCTCATGGACGGCCTTGAAGATGTCTATGTGGCTGAAAAAAGGTCAGCTGAAGCGGTTGAAACGGTCTGTGTGCAGCAGCACAACACTTTACTCCAAAGTGCAGTGAGAAAAGCCTTAGATCTATTACTATTCTTTTAAAGGAACTATTTTTTCGGAGGCTAGACTTATCGTGTGCTCAAAAGCAGGTTAAACGAACATGATCCGTAGTAAATGTTTTGTGACTGAAGGTGGCGTTGATTTTATGATTAATTTAGAAGAGGACTTTCCTAGACACTGTTACTAACACTGTTTTCACGAGCTCTTTCCCGCGTTTTAGTATGACATCATTGACAGGACACCGGAACTTCTCATTTTGGTATACATGTCATGCATAAATTAAATTTGTCAATTTTTTTATATTTTTTTTTTTATTTTTTTTAAATCTCGACAATGCGTGAGATAATTTCATTTTCCTAACCTTTTGATGGGGAACAGCATAAAATACACGGAACTGAACTGATATTGTCTCAAACTGCAAACACCAACAATGAAATGATGCCAAGTTCATCTTGAAGTTATTGCGATATTAAAAATTTGACGTCAAGATTATAGAAAGGAGAAGGGAAAAAATAGCTCTAGAAATAGTTACAGATGGTAAGAATAACAAAACTGAAAAGAATTGCCAGGAATATGTACACAACAATAGAACTCGGGGCGGCATATGTGTCTTGTTTTGTGTTAGTACGGGATGGGACATGTGTCTTGTTTTAGTGTAGTGCCTTCTTTTTGTAACTGTTAACAGATAATAAATGCATTCATTCATTGCTCTATTTCTTCTATTGGAGCAAAAAGCCCATTGAACGAAAGCAACCAAAATCTGAGAATGAAACATTTGTGCTTTTTCCGTTTTTTCAAGATAGTGAAATCAAATCAGGGACAGATTTGGAGTTACAACGGTTTATGTTCGGAGGACCAAAATACAAGGAACGCTTAGCTCGACTGGCAAGAGACCCACAACGCAAATACATGTCGCGGCCGGTAATCCTGGTTGACCAGGTGGAGAGAGAGCTGTGCACAAGTTTAGACGTCTGCGAAAGGAAACTGGGAAAACTGTTGCTGGACACGTGAAAGGAAAAGTTCCTGCAGTCCCCTGGATTTCCGAAGATCGTCTATTGGGTCGTCAGTTAATTTCAGTCGTACTGTCAATACTGAATAGAATGGAAAACCAAAGAAGCGAAAGTCGTTTGGAGATTAATGGATATTAGCATAGACTTTGTTACAAGACTGCTATTTCAGATGTTTTCGTTGTTCGGTTGCATGTGTTCTTGGCCGGCTTCTCGAGTGGTTGACTGTCACTAGGTCTGCGGAGAGACAATACACACAATGATCTGAAATTCTTTCTCCTTCCCTTTCCGTAAACGCTATTAGTGTTACGTAACTGTAGTCTTTGTCTGTTATTATTTTGTCTGTGTCAATAAAGAAACAAGAGACGTAGATGAATGAATGAAAATTTATATATAGCGCATAAAAAACTTCCACACAAAACCTTGCGTGTTCACAGCGCCAGATACACACAGTGCATACATGTAAGCTCTCGCAAGCTAAAACTACCAAAGGACATGCACTCATACCCACCCACCCCCTTCCAAAAGTGGAACTATGCATAACAGTTAAATGTAAAAATATATACAGAGTTACAAATAATGATAACAGAAAGAAAGAAAAAAAGAATCACACACACACACACACACACACACACACACACACACACACACACACACACACACACACACACACACAGAGTAATTATGGCAACATCAACTTCACTTAACACACACACCAGCGCCGGCGCACGTACACAATCGCATTGACTATCATCCCTGGGTAAAGAAATGGGTTTTCAGCGAAGGTCTGAAAGACTGAATGGAGTCCTTCTCCTTGATGCTCTCGGGGAGGACATTCCAGAGGGAGGGAGCGACATATCTGAAGGCTCGCTGGTCGTACCGCTTTGTCTTGGAACCCCTGGGCCCGGGAACATCAAGGAGAGATCTAGATGCTGATCTGAGAAGGCGAGAAGGGTTGTGTTTTTGGAGAAGATCAGAGAGGTAGAGGGGGGTGTTATCATGAACTGACCGGTAAGTGGCAGAGATAATTTTGTGGCGGATCCGTTTCTGGATAGGAAGCCAATGAAGCTGCCTAAGAATGGGAGTGATGTGATCTGTTTTTTTGCATTTCATGACAGTTCTTGCAGCAGCATTTTGCACTGCCTGTAGACGTTTAATCTGTTTTTGGGGCAGTCCCGACAGAAGGCTATTGCAGTAGTCAAGCTTTGACAAAATCAGACAGACAGCAATGCTGCTTGCAGCTTTGTAGCTGATGTATGGACGGACTTTACTCAGAGATCTGATGTGGAAAAAACAAGATCTGACAACGGCTGAGACATGTTGTTCCATGGAAAGCTCCGCGTCCAAAGTTACTCCAAGTGTTTTCACCACGTTGGAGAACGGAATAGACGCTTCGCCAACTATGAAAGGCAGTCAACAGGGACAGTTTCTCTTCTAGATGATGGCCCACAGAGAAGTCCTTCAGTTTTTTGCTCATTGAGTTTCAATTTGTTTTTCGTCATCCATATTTTTATCTGTCGACAGCACGACTCAACATTTCTCAACGCACTCAGCGCAGACTCAGGTTCAGTTGGTAGGCACGAGTACAGTTCGGTATCGTCGGCAAAAAAGTGATAGTCTATGCAGAACTTATCAATAAGGTCTGCCAACTGCCTAGTGTAAAGAGAAAAGAGAAGAGGACCGAGCACCGATCCCTGCGGAACGCCACAAAGAAGGGGCGTTTCTGCTGAAAGGGCATGTCCTACAAGGACTTGCTGTGATCTGCACGACAAGTATGATGAGAACCAATCAAGAGCGGAACCATCCAGGCCGATTTCTGCATGAAGTCTCTGGAGGAGCAACGTGTGATCAAGAGTGTCAAAGGCAGCACTCAGATTCAGCAACACGAGAATAGCATTGTTTCCTCCATCAATCATTACCAACAAATCGTTAAGTATGCGAAGGAGGGCTGTCTCAGTGCTATGACCACGTCTGTATGCCGACTGAAACTTGACATGCAAACCGTTTGTGTCGAGGTGTGCCTGCAGCTGGTCGGCAACCGCTCTCTCAAGGATCTTGGACAAATAGGGTAGGTTGGACACCGGACGGTAGTTACCGAGGACCTCGGGGTCGAGATTTGGCTTTTTTATCAATGGTTTAACCACTGCTTTTTTTAAAGCAATTGGTACAGTGCCAGATGTGAGACTCAGATTGACTATTTTCTGAAACACAGGCAGAAGAACGTCAGTGAATTCTAGAACGAGTTTGGTTGTAGCCGGGTCTACGGTCGCTGTGGTTGACTTTGACTCGCGAATGAGTTTCAGGATTTGGTCTTCGGAGAGAGCGTAAAAACTAGAGAGCAAGTCACTGGAGTGAACACTGGAAGCGAAGTTTTCTGTCGTGTCTAACGGATCGTCATTAAATTCTTTCCTAATCGTCTGGATTTTTTCTTGAAAGAATCGGGAAAACGATTTAGCAGCTTCTTGGGGTATCATGTCTGGCAGAGAATCGGACCTGTTCTCTCTGTTTAGCAGCGTGCTGAGAAGAGAAAACATTTTCTTCGAATCTGTTTCGGCGTCCTTTAATTTTGCATGGAAATGGGAGGCTTTGGCCTGCTTAATGAGCTTTGTTACGTTGTTCCTTGCCTGTTTGTATATCTCAATGTGAACTACAAGGCCGGTTTTCCGTTTCTTTCGTTCCGCGCGCCTCCTGGCCTGCTTCGCCTTGATGACAGCCTCGTTTATCCAAGGGGAGCTGGGACGGTCGGGAACGACTTTCTCTTTTTCTGGTGCATGCTTGTTTAGGAGACCCAGAAGGGTCGCATTGTACAGATCAAGAAGGTCATCAACACCATCGGGAGAGCCTATCACAAGGGGGGACTGAGCGATATCAGCTCGGAACAGTGATCTGTCAATGCCTTTAACATTTCTGCATTTCACCACCTTGCGGGGAACTCGGGGCCTCGAGAGGTCGGTTCCGATCGTAAGCAAGAAGTGATCCGACATGTACAGGTTATCAACATTGACAGAAGTTACAAGCGTTCTCGCTCTACACAAAACAATGTCTAAAATGCGACCTTTTACATGCGTCGGCTCAGTGACAAACTGATCAAAGTTTAGCGGGTTGTACAACTGAACAAAACGCCGTGTATCCGGGTCGTTGGGCTTATCCATGTGGAAGTTAAAGTCACCAACAACAAGCACGTTCTCGGCAGGAATGCTGTCATCAGAAAGAAACATGCCAAATTCATCGATGAAATCACAAGTTGTAAGTTTGTTTCCGGCTGATGGAGGTGGGCGTACACATACATTCACTTTATATGAATACAACACCAATCACTCACTCACTCAC
>OY757552.1:12842333-12859833 GCA_963584105.1 Alviniconcha strummeri
TCACTCTCTCTCGCTCTATCTCACTCTCTCTCTCCATTCCTCCCGTCTCCCTCTATCCCTCCCTCTCTCTTTTTCCCTCTCCCCCCCCCTCTTTCGCCACCCCCTCTCTCTCGCTGCCCCCCACCCTTGCCCCTTCATTTGATCGCTCCATCTCTCCCTTCACCCTCTCTCCCTCCCCCTGTCTCTCTGTTGTTCAGTTGTCTCCATGTCCCTTCTCCGATCTCTATCTTTCTGCACATAACGCCACTACCAATCATAGTCGAACTGAACATAATCAAACAGGACACGTGGACATTTTTACCTTCTGTGTTAAGCGTGCAGTCCTCAAAGACGTCCTCCACTTCGGGCACAAACACGGACATTTTGTCAAAGTCTCTTAAGACAGGAGGCAATGAGATTAGCTCGCAGGCGTAAATGGACCTCGCTGTCAAAAAAGTGATATCCGCTGCTACCCTGAAGCCCCAGCGTCCGCAGCCACGCCAGTTTGCCGCCGTGCCTCTCATCTGTACGTCTCTGAAGCTGAACATGACCTGGTTCTGAGGAGGAACCTTCACCGTCACATTCTTCCCTACCAGGTTCTGAAGGTAGATCAGCGTGCGGCCGTCCCAGCCTGGGCTTTGCACGTATCCTGGGTACACACACACACACACACACACACACACACACACACACACACACACACACACAAACACACACACACACACACACACACACACACACACACACACACACACACACACAGTGCAGTCTATGATTATAAGCACTGAACCAGAGGTGTGTCGTGATTGTGACTCGCCACCAATCAGAGAGAAAAAAGTGTTACTTACCCTGTTTGGGCGAATCGTAGTACACCTGTAGTTCTTGGCTGGCTTGAACAGTTTTGAACCGGAGGTGGAACACGAAAGGCGTGGTCAGCCTGTAGATTGCCACGTAGAGTTCCACCAAATCAGACGACATGACCCACCTTTTGCTGGTGTGCATATCCTCTCGCGCGGTTTGTTGGCAGTATGTGACCCAGGCATTGTTCGTGGTGTCCGTAGCTTTTACAACAAACGTGCAATCTGTTCTTTTCGCGAGAATTTCAATGTTGATGTGCATATCAGAGGGAGCACTTATATAAAGATTACAGATTAGATCATCGACTTTTGTTAGATTGTGCTCGTCGGGATTGTATCTCATGTAAACCGAGCCACTCTGGGAGTTCAGTATAATGACGCCCGTCTTCTGGAGGCAGTTCGTCATGGAGTCTAGGGTGACGGTGACGTTTTCTTTGCCTTGTTTGGCTAAAACAGTAAAAGCTGTATTCAGCATTAGGCGCAACATCAAAATTTGGTCTTGGCCAGTCAGTAGTCGCCACTTGTACGACAGAAGAGCAGGTCAGTTAGTGTATGCATACAGTCCTGTTGAAGTCAACAGCTGGGGTGGTGAGATCAACGGGAGGGGTGTGGGGGTGGGGGGTGGGGGTGGGGTAATTTATCGTCTACTCCAAGACCGAAGAAGAATCTGCAGTTTGAAACGTCGTCCCCGCCTTGTTTTGTTGTTGTTGCTGTTGTCTGTTTGTTGTTGTCGTTTTGTTGTTGTTGATTTCTATTACATACAGAGCTGTCACTTTTCTTACCTCTTTCTTACCCTTCTCTTAGCTTTTTTGCATATTCTGGTGGTCTGCACAAGAATGGTTAAGAACTTGTGCAAACTTTGAGGGTAAGCCTGTTTTTCAAAGAGGCATAACGACAGTTAAATGATGATAAATGAAAATAGCATACTTTTCCGGTTACGGTTTGTGGATTTCCTGGAATGTCTGGAAGAATGTTTCGCCCTGATATAACCGCAGTGGTTGACTGGGCGCAAAACACCAAGTTACTTTACTTACTTTACTGGAAGAATGTAGACATGGTAGTCTGGATTTTCCTCTTTTTTCTTCTGTTCCCGAGCCCGTTTTAAAGAGGAACTGAACCGAAGACACGCCACTTGCCCTTTCGATTGGAATGGAATGAAACAATGCACGCACATCCACTTTTCACTCCTTTCCTCGCCCTGTTTGTTAAAAACCGACGTTTGAAAGTCGCGAAAACATGAGTGTGCGTGCTGCCATTTTGTGCCCGGCAGTCTGTGTTAGTGGCGTCATGAACAAGGCCGGAATATGGAGCAAAAGTATCATACTCAGAGCCAACTTTTTCTGGTCTTCATTGGTAAAGAGCGAACCTGCATGGCTACGTGCTGAGGAGCTCAGATTGGCAGGAAAAGGAATTCATTTGGTGTGAATACTGACACAGCAGTCAAAGGAATTCATTTTCTGTGAATATTGACACAACAGTCAAAGGAATTCATTTGGTGTGAATACTGACCAAACAGTCAAAGGAATTCATTGTGTGTGAATATTGACATAACAGTCAAAGGAATTCATTTTGTGTGAATATTGACACAACAGTCAAAGGAATGTATTTTGTGTGAATACTGGCACAACAGTCAGAGTAATTCATTTTGTGTGGATATAGTCATCAAAAGAATTCACTGTGTATGAATATATTCACAACAGTCAAAGGAATTCATTTTGCATGAATATTGACACAACAGTCAAAGCAATTCATTGTGTATGCGTATTGACACAACAGTAAAAGGAATTCATTTTGTATGAATATTGAAACAACAATCAAAAGATTTAATTTTGTATGAATATTGGCACACCAGTCAGAGAAATTCAGCATGCAGAGGTACTGGTTGCGCATTGTTTACGTGTTCATGTCAGCTCGCGTATTCGCTTCATTTTTTTCTTGAACAGAATCGCCCTGTGTGTGATGAATAAAGTGTTACTGAGCTGAAGTACGCCAATAATATTTCATTACTTCTGACATCGTTAGAGTTTTGTTTACTGATTTAAATCCAGTGTTTACCTTGGGTGAGTTCCATGGGATGCCCTTGACATAATTCGATATCGAGGTTCATATTATTAAAGTACTTTATTACTGTCTAGTACTTTATTTACTGATTCAAATCCAGTGTTTACCTTGGATGAGTTCCACGGGATGGCCTTGACATAATTTGATATAGAAGTACATCTTATTAAAGTACTGTATTACTGTCTCGTATATTTTTCGATCAAAGGTAGGCGGAATCCAGTTTGTGCACAAATCAATAACATCAACGGCATTCGTAGAATTATCTGCTCCGTTAATCTGACTTCCAGCCGGAGTAGTCCCATGCCCGTCTTGACTGCTGCCAGAGTTACGGGTGTATGACACGGACGATTCTTTACTAGTCCCAACATCAATAGCGGTACAGGATTGTGTCAGGAAGCAGAGACATAGCGGCTTTAACATGATCAGCAGCAGGCATGCGGAAATCTTCAATCCTGTCGGCCGCATGTTGTTTTATGTTTGTTTTGGTTCCTTTCAAAGCAATACCTTTACTGTCCCAGTCTTATTGGGCTTTATAAACACTAAATACCTATCAAACTGTAACGGCTCTACGAACATCATACAACTGTAGAAGTGTAGTCTCATCCGGCTCTGCAGGTAATGGCATCTACGAATCTGTAGCGTTATGAAACGGATCTACCAATACGAATAACTACAAAAATGCAGCCGTAATCGCTTCTACAAACACTAACACCTATAAAACAGACATGTGGTTTTATCCAGTTCCACGAACTCTAATACCTTCGCGGCCGAAGTGATATACGGGTTTACGAACACTAATACCCATACAGCTGTAGTGTTATCCGGTCTAGACAAATGTAGACTTATCCGGTTCTACACACACTATGATCTGGACAATTGTAAACTGATCCGAGAGTACAAACACTAAGACCCAGACAAGGCTTAATCAGCTTCTACAAACACCACGATCCAGACAACTATAGGTAAACCTGACTCTGCAAACCCTATGATATAAACAACCGAAGGCATGTCGGGCTCGATAAGCACTACCTGATTCCACTAGAGCTTTATTCTAGTCCTCAACGAACAGTAGTACATCTACAGCTTTAGTATTATCCTCTTCAAGACCTCTAGTTACTGTCAGAGCTGTGCTCAACATCAGTACCAACATTGATGCCTATACAACTGCAGTTTTCTCCGGCTCTGCAAACACTATGATCTAGACAACTGTAGACGTATCCGGCTCTACACGCACACTATGATCTAGAGAACTGTAGACTTATTCGACTCTACACGCACACTATGATCTAGAGAACTGTAGACTTATCCGGCTCTACACACACACTATGATCTAGACAACTGTAGGCTTATTCGACTCTGAAAACACTACCAACCACCAGTAGAGCTTTATTCTACTCAACGAACATGAGTACAGCTGTAGTATTATCCTCTTCAAGATTTCCCGATACCATCAGAGCTGTAATGATCTTCACTATAAACACTTACACCTACACAGCAGTAGTCTTATCCGGCTCTACACACACTGCCTGATACCAAGAAAGCTTTGCAAGACAGAGACATCTGCATGTATATGCAGCTCCATAAGCACTGCACTGAAGCTGTACTGTACTAAATCACAGGCAGCAACGTATGGACCATTCTTAAAAATACCCATCAGAAGGTCAACAAGGTAACTGAGATCGAAGGCGAGGTTAGGGTCTGTATTTAAATGGAGTCATTCCTAGTGAGATGGGACACGAGATCGAAATTGAGACTGGGCTGAGCAAAAATAGCAAACTAACCTCGCTGTCGATCTCGTGACCCGCCGTGACCAAGCTGATTAGGAATGGACCCTGTCCCCTAAAGATCGGTCTGTGAGTCGATGTCGAGGATGAGCTATTGTAAAGTCTGAAGCAGAAAAGAAACTCAGCCACTTTTAATCTTTAGAGAGTGGCACACAAGAGATTCCGCGTTAATTTATAGAGGTTGCGGACACACAGACACGCACAGGCGCGCCTACCAAAGATGTGAAGTGAAAGGACAAAAAAGGAGAAAAAGAGAAAAGAAAAGAAAAAAAGAAGAAGAATCAGAAGAAGAAGAAGAGAAAACAAGAAGGATTCGCTATTGAAATAAAAAAAAATCCTGATCTTTATATCAGAAACAGAAATAACGAGTGGATGAGGGAGAGAGAGGCGCGAGACTGACAGACTGGCAGGCAGAGAGGCAGTCAGAAAGAGAGACAAAACTGATCAAGACAAAAGGGGGAAAAAACAAGGAAGAAAGACACAAGTAAATGGAAATGGATATCATGAAGCAAAACAAATAAAAAGGAACCAAACCAACCAACCAACCAACCAAAACAATAAAATATAAAGAAAATTAAATAAATACAGACAAAGTCATAACAATGAGATAAAAATCATTAAGCAGACAGACTAACATAAAAATCTGACAATCGTTTCTTTAAGTTATTGTTTTGCTTGCTGATATCTTTTGTTGTTGTCGATGTTCATTGTTTGATAATGAGAATCGGAATCGACAGGGGGTGCCGTAGTATTTATCAACAAAATGGTTGTGTTGTGTGTTATTTGATTAAATTATTTACTTTAATATTTCTGTTTCATTCATCGTCTTTGTATAATTATGCATGCGTACAAGCACTCGCCGGGTTCGCGCGCGCATATGCGTGTGAGTGTGAGCGCGCGCATATCTGCGTGTGCGTGCGCGCGTGCGTGTGTGTGTATTAGCGATCATTTGTAACAATGCTTAATTTTTCATTAATTTCTTTTGGTTTCATTCATTGTCTTTATCACATCCACGCGTACAAGCACGAACCGCGCGTGCGTTCCCGGGCTTGCGTGCGCGCGCGCGCGTGTGTGTGTATGCACACGCGTGTGTGTGCGTGCGTGTGTTTGTGTGCGCGCGCGTGTGTGAGCGTGCGTGTGTTTGTGTGTGCGTGTGTGTGTGGACGCGCGCGCGCGCAATAAGACATTGTGAACAATAAAGCCACTACATTCAAACGATTAACGTTCATTTGTGACAATGTTCAGTTGCGCACAGTTTCTATTTCGATCTGGAGAACAAACCAACACGGTATTACGATCCGACCTCATTAGCGTATTAATGATCATAACTGCCTTCCTATGTCTCATGTCTGTGCTATATAAGTCCACCCCTTTGTTCTGCAAACAGGGTCATACTCAATAATTCTATTCATTTTAAACAAACAAGAGCAGATGCTTCCAGCAAAAACAAATCCAAACAGTCTTGACTCCAGCAGGGAAAGCTATTAAAAGTAGCTACTACTACTTTCAGCAGTTTGCAGTCGTTTAATATTATACAAGCCAGGTAAATATATAGAGATCTCACATATAAATATTTCCGAAGCAGCTCTCAGAGGCATATAAGGTTCCTGGGTGTCAAGCACCCCAACAGTTTGAATGTCACAGTTAAGATCCTTGCGATTACAGCTGTGTAACGGAAGATACAATTTTACGGTCCTTTACACTTTGACATAACTTCCACACTTCAGTGTCACTATGTCGGTGAAAGACGCAACACTAACAATTCAGCTCTGTAGGCTTGGTGCCCTTGTGTAAGCAAAATACTGTAGCCAATTGAGCTCCGTATGCTTGACGTGCTTCTGTGTGCTCCTGTAGTAGGCGTCACCACAGAGCAGCATCAGATGACACACTGATACGATCACTGCGAAGAAAAATATACCTTGTATTATTTACCCACCACCCACCTTGAAGATTACGGGTGGTATTCCATCTGGACCAGGGGCCTTAATTGCCAGTCTGCAGATGCGTGACAGCCTTGGCGCTGTGGATCAAGGGACGCTGAGGCATATTCTGAATTGCCTGGTCTTCGACGCAGGAGGTCTTGTTCAACAGCCGGCTGAAGTGTGCTGTCCAGCACTCCAGGATGTGGGCTTTCTCCATCAGAAGTGTGTCATCTGATGCTCGGATAGGTGTCACGGTGCTGGTGGGTCCCGAGAAGAACAGCCTGGTGGAGTGTTGGTCAGCGTATCCCTGGAGTTCTTGTGCTTTAGCCGCCCACCAGGCATCTTTCATCTGTCTTGTCTTAGACTGAGCTTCGCTCCTCATTTCGTTGAAGCGGTCGTGCTTTGCAGCGCAATCTTTATCACTGAGTCAGGCTGCGAAAGCTGCTCTCTTGTCTGCCAGGAGGCCCAACATCTCCTGGTTGCTCTCGTCGAACCAGTCCTGATGCTTCTTTCTGGGGCGACCAAGCACAGACTTTGCAGTGTTGTAGACTATCTCTGAAAGACGACCAGGCAGCCTCAAGATCATGCTCTGCCTGAGGGTCGGCAGGCAGGTTTCTAGAAAGGGCATCCTTGAGGGAATCTTGCTCAGAGGTTCGCTGAGCTTCTTCACGTCGACCTCAGAGGTTCGCTGAGCTTCTTCACGTCGACTTTCTTCTTGGCGCTGCTGGCTTGACGGCGGTGCTTATGCGTCAGCTGAAAAGCTACTCTCCACCGTAGCCGCACATGGCCGGTCCAGCAGTCCGCCCCTCTCATGGCCCGTGTGATGAGGATGTCCCTTATGTCACGGCGCCTAGTGATGACGTCGTCTATGAGGTGCCAATGCTTAGAGCGTGTGTGCATCTAGGTGACCTTGTGGATTTCTAGTTGCTTTCAGAGGGTGTTTGTGATGGTGAGGCTCTCCTCTGAGCAAAGAGTCAGCAGCAGAGGTCCGTTTGCATTTTCGCGCCCCAGGCCATGGGGACCCACGACAGCAGATCATGCTCCCGAGTTCCTGCCGGTGCGTGCATTGAGTTCGTCCATCAGAAGTAGCTTGCCATTTCTTGGCACCGAGTGGAGTGTGTCTCTGAGGACTTGGTAGAATTGCTCCTTATCCTCCTCTGGGTAGGTCATCGTGGGCGCTTATGCGCTGATGAGGGTGAAGTGGGTGTTGCCAGTCATTCGGATGCGCATTATCATCAGCCTGTAGCTGTTCCCTTTTGGAAGGGTTTCATCTTGGGAATGAGAACTGCGCGGATGGCGAAGCCAGCACCGGCCTCCCTGGGTTCATCGGCTGCCTTGCCACTCCAGAAGAAAGTGCAGTCAGCACCGACCTCCGCTAGGTCTCCAGTTGCTATGAGGCGTGTCTCGCTGAGTGCCGCGATGTCAGTGTTATATGTCGAGGGTTAGTGGGTGACTAATGGCTGTCATTCGCTCTGGTCTGTTGCACACACACACACACACACACACACACACACACACACACACACACACACACACACACACACACACACACACTCGCACTTAGTACTTATTTAAATCGTACACACTCACAAACATAAACTGAAAGTGTGAATGTGAGTCAATCACAATTGAATTGAATTTATTTGTCGATAGATTCACAAAATTCCCAGTTCCGTACAGTTGAAATGTTCGGTTAAATCCCCCCCCTCCCAACCCTTAACAAAGTCAGAAGCACGTGTGACCGCCGTTGGCGTGGATGCAGTCCAAGCATCGCTGCCTCGCGGACATGGCCAACCTCCTCAGAGTCTCCTTGGGGATCGCTTAATTGCCACTCCTGCTGCAACAGTCCGGAACACCTGGTTGAGGCCAAAAGGTGGAGGGTGGTTGGCTCGCATTCCTCGCCCCAGCACATCGCAAACTCGATGTTCTGTGGGACTGAGATCAGGTGAACGTGCAGTGTAAATAATTATGGAGATGTGGTTGTTATCGATTGCTTTTGACCTGGTTGCTGCTGGCTGTGTTGTGTCCAGAACTGTGATTCACCTTTTGACCTGTAATTTAATGACTTGTGTTTTGAACTGGTGTCAAGGAATGTTGAGTGTGTGATTCATCTCTATACCGTTGACGGAACGTTACAATCCGAGAACTAGACCCCAAAACACCATGATGAGACTAGAAGGGAAGGAGGACTATAATCCAGAAACGCCATGCAAAGTGAGTGCACTTTGCTCTGACCTTTACAGTACAACCGAACATGTGGTGGTAATTGTTAGGGACGATGTTTTACATGCTGAACTTTTTAAAAGGATGACCTCATATTAGTTGTTTATTTGGGGGGAAATGGGGGGTGGGGGGTGCAGGGTGTGTCCGTTTTTGGTTTGGTTTTATTGTTGTTGTTTTTTGGGAGGTGGAGAGGGGGGGCGTCCATCTCAGATTACTTTGGTAAATGGCACGAATCTTATTTCACCCACAAATCGATTTGGGTATGGTGTGTCCGAGTTCCATAGCCCCCATGCACAGGTTTTCACTTTTACTGGTCTCTGTTCCTTATTCTGAAGATTCAGATGTGCCTATAACTGTCGGAGGTACGTAGAAACGAGGGTGTGTCTTGTCTGCGTGTGCTGATTGGTTCAATCCCAGAGTCGATCATTTTTCGGCGACATGTTAGGTCCCCAACTGAGAACCAGACGATATGCATATGAAGGGGTTAGTTATGGTTAGTTATTGAATTTTAACGTCCTGTCAGCCGCACAGGGTCACCTCAGCAGGATGATGAGTAGAAAAGAGGTTGCAGACTGCATGGCCAATCAAAACATGTGCGATTGTTGAACAAAATCACAGCCTCCGAATGGTTAGGTTTTACCTGGCCGAAAGCAACCATTTCCCTGTACAGCCAGCCACAGGCTACGTGCTATACCTCAGAATAGGCACAGGTTACGTAATATATCTCACAATAGGCACAGGCTATATAGTATACCTCACAACAGGCACAGGCTACATATTGCATCTCACAATAGGCACAGGTTACGTATTGTATCTCACAACAGGCACAGGCTACGTGTTATAGCTAACAATAGGCACACGCTACGTGTTATAGTTCACAATAGGCACAGGCTACGTGTTATCACTCACAATAGGCACAGGCTACGTATTATAGCTCACAATAAGCACAAGCTACGTGTTGCACTTCACAATAGGAACAGGCTACACATTGTAACTCGCAATAGGCACATGCTACGTAATATACCTCACAGTAGGCACATATCACGCATTGTAACTCACAATAGGTACAGGATACGTATGGTGCATCAAAATATGCTCAGCTACATGATGTATTTGCCAATAGGCACATGTTACATCTCATACCTCAAAAAAGGAAGAGGCTAATTATTGTACATCACAATAGACATAGGCTACATTTTGGACCCCACAACAGGCACTGCTGTGTGGTGTAATTCACAACAGACACAGGCTACATATTGTACCTCACAATAGGCACAGTCTACATATGTGTTGGACCACACAACAGACACTGGCTATGTGGTGTACCTCATAACGGATACAGGCTACCTATTCTACCTCACAATAAGCACCTTCTACATACTGTATCTCCCAACAGGCGCAGGATGCGTATTGTACACCAGAATGGGCACAGGCTACTTGTGGTAGCTCGCAAAAGGCACGGAAGGTTGTGTTATGTACCTCAGAATAGGCACAGGCTATGAGTTATAACTCAAAATAGGCACAGGCTATGACCTGGAATAGGCGCAGGCTACGAGTTATACCTCAGAAAAGGTACAGAATGTACGTCATAACTGCCCCGAAGGGAGGCTGGGGGTGTCTGATCCCCTGTCTGGAGATACAGGATAATTTGATGTGGTGTACCTCAGAATGGGCGCAAGCTGTGTGTTGTACCTCAGAACAGCATAGGCTCGTGTTATACATCAGAATAGGTACAGGCTGTGGGATATACATCAGAATAGGTACAGGCTGTGGGATATACATCAGAATAGGTACAGGCTGCGTGTGTTATGCATCAGACTATGTACAGGCTCAGTGTTATCCCCTGGAATAGATGCAGGCTTCGTGTTGTACCTCAGAACTGGCACGGGTGATGTGTTTGCCCCATAATAGGTAAGGTTGTACAGCGTACTTCATAATAGGTACATGCTTGCGGTGTACCTCAGAATCGACCCAGGCTATGTGCTATACCTCAGAACAGGTACAAGCTATATGAAGCACCCGAGAATAAGTGCAGGCTATGTGTTGAGCTTCAAAATAGATGCAGGCTACGCGTTGCCCACGTCATAACCGCTACAGACTTAGCGGTGTACATCAGAGTGCACGCTGGTTCAACTGGCCATCGCTACAATTATGTGGCAACATTGTATAAATTACGATGACACAGTAATAAGCGACAAGCCAGTTCCTCCATATGTCGTGATGTCACATTACGTAAGGTGAGACGCTATCCCATGACATTTCACACTCACACAGACAAAATCTACCCGTAGTACCCAAACATGTTTTCTTCGCTTGTGCTACGTTTTACTAAGTGATAGTATTACGAGTAACTGTTGAAGATTTTAGGGGGTCTAAAACTGTTTCATTTATCGAACAGATAAGTAGACAAGCCGTTTGTTTCTTTAAGTGCGCTTGAAGCCACTAAAGACTGCAGCGACTAGCTGGACATTGGTGAAGGCCTTCTTCTTCTTAATTTAGAATCATCAGTCTGACCATCCTGGCACCACGATGACTCATAATAACTACATGCTTTCATAGCACCGGCCGTTCTGTTACCGGAATAATGGGAGCTGTACGCAATGATTTTACTGCATGCGAGACAAGTTAGTAACTTGATTTTAACGTCTGCCGTCAGTAGGGGACCATCACACAGGTCGAACAGACACCGCCATCAGTCAACACACATTTAAATCCCTTCTCAAACACAAACGTAGCAAGTTCGATCTGCAAAAGGCAACTGGACCACATATTTAGCATGGGGATTCCCATAGCAGGCCATAAACACTAAAGCTTGAGCCAACCGTTCCCTCAACCTCCAGTCTACGACCCGTCAGAATTCAGGCTAAAAGTCTTTCGCCAAACTGTACTGTCCCCCACTGCTGCTGCCTCCCCTATGGTCTCCAGAATGGCACTACCTGCGTCCCTGTTCCTCCAGAAAGACCAGACACCTGAACACCCTTCCTTCCCACCATCGCCCCCACCCCCTCCCTACCACTACCTCTCCCAAACTGTTTGAATATCGCCACCAGGTGTCAGAAGCTGGTCGTGCTTAGCGACATCAACCTTCATTTTGACTCAACTCTGACTGAGGTCGTAAGATCACTCAGATCACTCTTTCCAACCATTGAGCTCGCCCAACACATCAGCGTTCCAACCCACCGCAGAGGATACACACTGGACTGGTTGATTGCAGTCAGCATCCGGGACATCGAAGTGGTCGATAAGCTCCTCTCAGACAATTATTTTTGTCATGTCTTTCAGTTTAACCTTAGGATGCCCGATGTTTCCTCACGTACCATGAGAAAGATTGATTTAAATGCTTTCAATGCAGATGTCGGTGCCCTTCAATTTGACAGCTCTTACCCTCACAGCTACAGATATGTTCTTGATAAACACGCCTCTCTTAGACATTGTCGCACTACTGACTGTCCCTCCTCACCCTGGGTCACATTGCAGATCAAGGAGGCGAAGCAGCAACGAAGATGTGCCGAACGGCGGTGGAGAAAATCGGGACTTACTGTGCAGACAGATCATCACCCACCACTGCGAGAAGGCGAAAGAACTCTTCCTGCAGGCAAAATAGAACTATGCGTCCGACAAGGTCGACAGCAGTTCTTCTTGCAAGGATCTCTTCTACATCACACACCAGTTGTCGAAGAAGGACAGCACCCTCCTAGGCTCTATCCCCACTGATAATCTACCAAAGACCCAGAGGTTGAGGGACGAGCCTGATGCTACGTTTGCACAGCCTGACTTCTCGGTCTTCTGTGGTCCCCACTCTTGAAACCTTCTCCCTTGTGACAGAGCAGCAAGTGAAGAACATCATCCTTAAAGCCCCAAAGAAGTCGTGCATGCCCGATCCCGTCCCGACATACCTAGTGCATGAGTGTCTTGATGACGTGATCCCCACCATCACTGCCGTCATCAATGAGTCCCTAATTGTGTCTGGTATTATCACCCCACCCGTCAAGCAAGCAGGTGTGCTTCCAATTCAAAAAAAAAAAAAAAAAAAAAAAGAGAGTCCAATTTAGACAGAAATGTGCTTGAGAAATATGCTTAAGAACTATGCCCTCTCTCCAACCTACACTTCCTTTCAAGTGATTCTTGAAAACGCCGTCCTTTAACAGATATCCGACCATTTGAAAGCCACAGACACGCTTGAGCCGTTTCAGTCAGCATGCAGAGCAGACCACAGCAAATAAACATTGCTGCTAAAAGTCACAAATGTCCTGCTCAAGAGCCTGCGATCAAAGATCTGTTTCCAATTTGTTGCTCCTGGACCTGTCAGCAGCTTTTGGTGTACCTGAGCACAATATACTGCTGAAGAGACTATGGCTGAGCTTTGGCATATATGGTGTAGTATTGCAATGGTTGGAGTCATATCTGACTGAGCATAACCAGACAGTGCTGGCTAGAGGCAGGTCGCCTCAGCCTACAGTGTTGAGTTATGGTGTACTTTAGGGCTCTGTGTTGGGCCCGGTACTGTTCACCATGTATATCGCGCCATTGGACTATGCCATTATGCACTACAACACATTGTACCACCTATCTGCAGATCTCACGCAGCTGCACAAATCTTCCATCTCCGTGCACTTTGCCAAACTGCTGCTCGGCAACTAATCTAGCGCAGAATCTGTGAGAGACTGTATGGCTTGCAACAGGCTGATAATGAATGACGACAAGACGGAGATCATGCCTGTTGAAACTAAAGCAAATCTAAATTATGTTCCACAAATGTCCTTTTGACTACTATACCATATTGTGTCACAAAGTTAGAAACATAGGGGTCTATCTTGACAGCAGTCTTTCCATAGATCAGCCTGTCAACCTTCTCCGCAGATCTGTCTTTCTAGAATTACGTAGAATTGGACACCTTAGGCGCCACCTATCTGTTGACGCGACGAAGAAGCTGGTTTCGTCTTTCGATCTGTCAAGGCCGGACTACTGCAACTCTTTGCTGGCGGCTCTCCCTGAAAAAGGCTGAATCGCCTGCAGAGAGTACAAAACAATGCAGCTTGTCTTGTCCTTGGCAGACGAGGGTGAAACCACGCAAAGCCTTTGCTCAGATCCTTCCACTTTTTGCCAATCGGAACTCGGACTGAATACTAGTCTCATGACTGTTCCACGCATCAAACTCTCCAAGTATGGAAAGCGTGTTTTCTCATACATAGAACCAGTGACGTGGAATTTCCTCCCAAAACATTTACACGGAGCTCCAAATCTCTTCTCCTTGAAATCCAATCTGAAAACGTTCTTCTTCAAAAGGCATCTGTACTGAGGACATTCAGTTAGATCCACCAGGGTGTTGAAGAATGTCCGCCACGTTTGCCTCACAAGCAAATTGAAAGCCCTAGAGCAGATGGCAGATAGAGTCCGTTACATAGGACATCAGGGTCGGTTTGTTGTGGTTGCTGTCGTCTCTGTCCAAACGAGACAGAGTAGCACGGGCCGGTTTCGGAAACTAAGTGACAACTTTATTCAGGGATCTGTGCCGTTACAGCGAGCAGGCGGAGGCTTCTTCACCGGCTTGAAGAGCAACATGTTGTAGTACACAGGCTGTGACAAGCGTGCGTCACTCTGCGTAATACCTACCAAGCACCAGGCAAGGAGGTCTTGGGTAGCATCCGTACACAGATAAGGGAAGTTTGTGGAAATGGTACGAAAACAATTTCTATACAGAAAAGCGAATGTTTCGTGAAGGGAAGTGATCGTTATTGAAGTTGGCTGCTGTGTGAAAGTCAGGGCTAGTTACTTTTGTGTTAAGGTCAGGGACAGGGAGCGTTATATGGAAGTCAGGGCTAGTGACTTTTGTGTTTTGTTCAGGGACATGGAGTTTCATGTGAAGGTCAGCGATAGTGGCATTTGTGTGGAGCTCAGAGCCGACGAGTGTTGTGTGGTGTTCAGGGATAGTGAGTGTTGTGTGGAGGCCAAGGATATTGCTTGTGTGATGTTCAGGGATAGTGCTTCCTGTGTGGAGATCAGGGATAGTGAGTGATGTGTAGAGATTACTGGTGAGTGTTTTGTGGACGTTAGAGCTAATGCGTGTAGTGGGGAGGTCAGGGCTTGTGAGCATTATGTAGACATCAGAGCTAGTGACTTGTATGGAAGTCATTCCTGGTGAGTGACGTGTGGAAGTCATTACTGGTGAGTGATGTTTGGAAGTCCGGACTAGGGAGTGTTGTGTGGACGTTAGAGCTAGTGACTTGTGTGGAGGTCATTGTTGGTGAATGATGAGTGGAGGTCATTTTTTGTGAGTGATATGTGGAGTTCAGGACTAGTGAATGTTGCACATGGGTCAGTGCGATGTGGAAGCTTTGTTCTCTCCTTTGGCAAGCAGCTGAGCCAACAGGAACTTCCTCAGCCTTTCTTCTCTCTCACGGCGCGAGCGCTCCAGTATCATGTTGAGCGTGTAGAGGAACGGGTTGATGGCCGAGTTGAGCGGGAGAGCGAAGATTGCCATGGCGACACTCACCTCCCCGGGGATGGCCAAGCCGTTGGAGGCCAGCAGCCCCAGTAAACCAATGGGAAACCAGCACAGAAAGTCCGACATCGCGATGGTGATCAGCCGCCGTGCAATGGCAATGTCCTTGGAACTTCTGTTGACGTCCGCTGTTTTCATGGAGTTGGCCTTAACGGTGTAGTAGATGACACCCTGCCCAACGGCGATCAAGAGAAAGAGGACGAAGTTGAGAACGATCATGACGCCGAAGGTGTACGTGTGTCCCGGAAAGTCGTTCCTGGTGACGGGCAGCGGGATGCAGATGCCTGTCTGGCTGTAGAACTGCCAGTGAGCCGTGGCGGGCAGCAAAGGAAGGAGGGCGAGCAGCAGACCGAAGAGCCACACCAGCAGGCTGGCTACGAGCGCAGAGCGCGGGCTGAAGTGCAACTGACTGAAAGGGAAGCGCAGCACCAGGAAGCGGTCCACGGTGATGAGACAGACGACCAGGGCCGACACCTCACTGGACAGAAGGGACAGAAACCCGGCCACCTGGCACGCCGCGCTGTGTCTCCAGGTGCTTTCCTCCCACAGGTAAGACCCCAGGTACACGCGGTCCGCCACCCCAATCAGTGCCAGGTACAGGCCCATCAGAAAGTCCGATAGGCACAGGTTGGTGACGAACACGTCAAAGCCCAGTTTGATCTTGCTTCTGACCGTTCTCACGACGATGCTGGCCAGGTTTCCCACCAACGCCATGACGGCGAACCCGGCCAGAAAGCCGCGGTAAATGTTGGAACGCAGCAGAGCTTCACAGGAAGAGATCTCGTCAGACGGGGCGTGGCAGTTCAGTGGATTAAAGCCCTCCGGTAGAGTAACCGGGCAGCACAACTTGAAAGTTGATGCGTGGACAATCTGCAGGTCGCTCAATCCCTTGAAAATATCTCGTGGGAACACGGACAAAGGACAGCCCTGGAGGTCAAGAGTCTGGAGCTTTGTCAGAGGTTTAAATCCGGCCTCAGAGACCTGCCGCACGCCACTGTGTGACAAGTTTAACCTCTGCAGGTTTATTAACACAGACAGGTTGTACACGTTCAGTGTAGTCATGATGACGCCAGACAGGTCTAACTCTCGGAGAGAGGCCAACGAGGGCAAACCAGGGCCATGACCGAACACCGTCACCAGCGGGTTTCCTGCCAGAGACAGGCGACGCAGGTGTATGACGGTACGGAGGTGATAGGAAGTGACAACGGACAGGCGATTGTCTGAGAGGTCGAGACTGTGGAGGTTGGGTAGGCCTGGCAAGTAGAAAGAGTCCAGCCCGCACAGCCCCAGCCCGAGGTGCACCAACGGCAAGCTGTTCCCCATTTTCCTAGGCAACAGGCCCGAACCCCGAGCCTCCAGGAACCGGAGCGCGGTGTAGCGGAACACCCGGAACGGGCGGGTACAGAAAAATGCCATGCCGTAGCACGTGCAGCTTTCGGGACAGGTGGCGTCACAGTTGAGTTCATCGTCGCGCAGCGGACATTGGTACACGTCGTCGCACAAGTGGTCGGGGTGCAGGCACACTGTCAGGGACCCCCGACAGCGGTACCAGCCAGTGCACGAGTACTCGTCACACCCCGCTTCATCTTCCTTTCCCGGGCAGTCATTCACACCGTTACAGCGCAAGTACACCGGCAAACAGGAGCCTTCCTTCCCCGCACACCGGAAATGAGTCTCCGGGCACCTGGCCCCAGGGGTCATCGGTCGAGATGTGAAAGACGCCCAATTTACGTCTTCATAGCTAAAGTCTATGATGGCGGGATGGGGATTTGCCATGCGATAAGGCGCGCCTGGAGCGTACGCACACCCGTGAAGTTCGTCTTCGGCTTTAAGGCAGTCCACAAAGAGATCACACGCTACCCTCGCCGGCACACACTTTAAACCGAGTGAATAACAATCGAAATGTGTAAAGCGCCTATCATGCGGTTCAAAGCGATGAACAAGCATAATATAACACGCATAATGTACATCGAGATTCAAAATGTTATACGCAATTTAACAAAAAGTCAACACATAATGTAGACATGAACACGGGTTCAATCATAACTATGTAAAAGATGCAAACATGCGCGCATGCACGCACGCACGCACACACACACACGCACACGCGCGCGCGCGCACACACACACACACACACACACACACACACACACACACACACACACACACACA
>OY757552.1:12868033-12873033 GCA_963584105.1 Alviniconcha strummeri
CACGATGGCTGTGAGACAGAGGGCACGACGGCTGTGAGACAGAGAGAGCACGACGGCTGTGAGACAGAGTACGACGGCTGTGAGACAGAGAGAGCACGGCGGCTGTGAGACAGAGAGAGTACGACGGCTGTGAGACAGAGAGAGTACGACGGCTGTGAGACAGAGGGCACGACGGCTGTGAGACAGAGAGGGAACGCGTGCGGAACGCAAGGCACGATTAAAGGTGCCCCCTCTTCGTGTTAATACTAATTACCATTATCTGAAGGAGGTGGTGTCACATGTCGTGCACATTCAGCCTGCAAGCACTGGAACGTGCACCATCAAATACCGTGCCAAGGAATAAATAGATCCTAACTAGAGGCAGAGGGAAAGAAAAAAACGAAAACGTAATAGGACTAAGGAAACATACACAAAAGCCAAGCCTTAAAACAAAATCATATCTCTCTCTCTCTCTCTCTCTCTCTCTCTCTCTCTCTCTCTCTCTCTCTCTCTCTCTCCTGGGCCGCGCGCGCGCGCGCGCGCGCGCGCGCGCGTGTGTGTGTGTGTGTGTGTGTGTGTGTGTGTGTGTGTGTGTGTGTGTGTACGTGCGTGTGTGTGTGTGTGTGTGTGTGTGTGCGAGCGCACATTAGTTTGCGTGTGTGCGTGCGTGTGTGTGTGTGTGTGTGTGTGTGTGTGTGTGTGTGTGTGTGTGTGTGTATCTCCCTTCCCCCTCCCTCTTTCTATGCCCACAAATCCGTGCGTGTGTGCGTGCGTGTGTGCGTGTGCGAGCCATCATACCCTCAGAGTACACGATCATGGTAACAGTGAAGGCGGGCCGGCCGAGGCGCGGACCGGCGGTTGTATCCCGTGAAGAGCATGGTGTCACTGCAGTCCACAACTGTCCCCTCGTTCATCGCTCGTCCCTCGCTCTCGTTCCACGCTCAGCTCCTACCCTCTCACTCGGCACGCTGACACTCACTCCGCACAGCAATCGAACGGCAGTCCTTTCCTTGCCTCAGACGGTCGTTTTCAAAAGTGCTGCTATAAGTGAAGAACGCCCACGGGTTTGGTAATAACGTCTTTCTTCTTTTGTTTTCATGAACACTTCCGTCACTGGAGAACGGTCACGTGCTTTTTGCTTGAAAGGATTCGGTCGTGGTGTCTTTCTTTCTTTCTTTCTTTCTTTCTTCGGAAAGATTTCCTGTTCAAGAACGGGGTATGCACTTGCTGTAAAGAAAGGGGTTGGTATTGTCTTTTTCTCTCTTCACCCAGACTTCCTACTGAGACGTAGCAGTGCGCTGACGTTTGGTAGTGTATAGCGTATTTTTCTCTCTTTCTTCACAAAACAATACTCTTACTGAAAAACAGCCATGTAGTGTCGACTCAAAAAGCTTCGCCGGTAGCGTCCCTCTCCCTTCACAAACACTCACTGATACAGAAGAAAGGCCACGTACGCACTTGCTCAAAGGCGTTTTGTAGCGTCTTCCTCCCTTCTTTCCTTCCTTTCTTTGGTCCTTCCTTCTTTCTTTTCTTGTTTTTGTTGTTGTTGTTTGTTTGTTGTTGTTTTTCTCTCCCTGGTGATAGGGCCTATCAGTCACACTCCTCAGCCACTGACGAGCTGATCAGTGCAGCACAGCCAATGAGATCGAGCCAGTGTTCGGAAGAGGCTGCTTTCCTCCCGTCCTCGCCCGATGCGGCGCGATGTCAAGCGTGTTGGAGGCGAGCGCGCCGCAGAGCTGAAGACACGGACCGAGCGGTGATGGGAGAGGAACGTACATACGTCACGTGAGTGCGGAGACAGACGAGAAACGACAGAGAGAGACAGAGAGAGTGAGGGAGCGAGAGAAAGAAGAAAAAGAGCGAGAGAGCTGCTGCGACTGATGTGTCTGCTGCCTGCCCCGGTTGTGCCGGGCGCCGCAGCAGCTGTGTCGACGACGGGGTCGCTGTTGTTGAGCCACAAACCCCCCTGCCTCCCCAACACCACCACCCCCCACCCCGTCCCCCCTCTATCTCTCTCCTCCTTCCCCTTCTTCCCTCCGCCCTTTGTGACACTGGTTGCGCGTGCAGGCACGTACGGAGGGCACCGCCTGGGGACCCACATCGCCATCGGCTGCCTCCATCCCTATGTAGGTAATTATGCAGTAACTCGAAACAAAACAGAAATATTTCCTGTTGATAAATACTGATGAATAACCAGTTAAATCAAGCCTGTAGAAGGGGGTATTTGCACATTTTCTACTTTCTCCGTTCAGGCCAACTTTCCTCTTGGGATCGGTCCCTATTACATTATCAAATCTCAAAACCCACTGTGCGTGCGTGCGTGCGTGCGCGCGCGCGCGTGTGTATGTGTGTGTGTGTGTGTGTGTGTGTGTGTGTGTGTTGTGTGTGTGAGTGAGTGTGAGAGAGAGATTGAGAGAGAGAGAGAGAGAGAGAGAGTGTGTGTGTGTGTGTGTGTGTGTGTGTGTGTGTGTGTGTGTGTGTGTGTGTGTATGTGTGTGTGTGTGATGTGTGTGTGATGTGTGTATGTGTGTGTGATGTGTGTGTGTGCGTGTGTGTGTGTGTGTGTGTGATGTGTGTGCGTGTGTGTGTGTGTGTGTGTGTGTGTGTGTGTGTGTGTGTGTGTGTGTGTGTGTGTGTGTGTGTTTACCTCATTGTGCATGTGCTTATTACGGTGCGCGCGTTTGAAAATGTATGCTTCATTCTCCCTAACCCCTGCTCTGTGAATACGCACATTGTTGCGTGGAAGTTTTGTTGTTGTCGTTGTTGTTGTTGTTGTTTTTAAAATAATTTCTTTATGCGCGTTATTAATTATCATTCAATCACTCATCCGACGATCGCTGATGATCCACACCGAATGTTTTAAAAGGGATTTAAAAAAAAAAAAAAAACAAAAAAAAAACACGAAATTCAAAACGTGTGCGAAGTATTGTTTTTATGGGCAATATATTATTCCACGAACTAACCTCGTTAGTTGCTACAGTGGCTTCCACCCTCAGGGAAAAGCGACCGCTGACAGCAGCAGCGGTGAATAAGAAACACAGGGGATTGCCTTCTTTCTTCTTCCCCTTCTTTCTGTGTTGTGGGAGTTTTGTTATGCAAGTGAGCAGGGAACTTCTTCCTCTTCCATGTTGAGTAGCTGAGCGAATCGTCACGTATGAAGATCCATAGTTGTCTCTGCCTTTGTCCCAGCCCATTCTCAAATCAAAGCTTGAATGCTAATCAGAATTACTACGTCCGTTCGCGGCCGCACGCGGGCGCGTGTGCACACACATACACATACGCACGCACGCACGCACGCACGCACACACACACACGCATCCACACACAGTGATACTCTCTCTCTCTCTCTCTCTCTCTCTCTCTCTCTCTCTCTCTCTCTCTCTCTCTCTCTCTCTCTCTCTCTCTCTCTCTCTCACACACACACACACACACACACACACACACACACACACACACACACATCCACACACACACACACATCCACACACACACACACACACACACACACACACATACACACACACACACACACACACACACACACACACACACACACACACACACACACACACACACACACACACACACCTATCACTCCCGCAGGCCCGCTGCGATGAGTAGAATGCATAAAGAACATAACCAGTGCAGGTGATCAATATCGTAAGCTGAAAGCATGCATAATGAAGGACTAGTTTCAGCAGCGTGCAGTTTTATATTGGAACTGTAAATGAAACAACACCATGCTTTAATAGCCTTTCGAACTCACCGCTCAAGCGGCCGTGACAACTGGAGCTTACAAAGACGCGTAGTGGAGCAGTAATGAGCAACTGTTTGTATGTTATATTGATTAAAGCCATATAAGGGAAGATGGTTAAAGGGACTAGCTTCTCAAAGCAAGATTGTCAGCAACAACAAAAGCCAGCCTCTCTCCATCAGACTCGAGCAGAAGAGATGGAAAAGCAAAACAATATATAAATGGGAGTATTTATTCTTACAATCCGACTTGCGTCAGTAACGGTTAGCGGGACTGTCTACAGAAAACACGGTCACGTGCTACAGCTGGTCTAACAGCTTCCCGTATGTTACCGACCTTGAAAACGGGTCATAGAGAACGCAATGGCTGGAGACGAAATCAGCGTGTTTTGTTGTTGTTGTTTTGTAACTGTTGTTCTTTGCTGTTTTAGTTTTTATTTGTTTGTTTCGTTCGTTGTTGTTTCTTGTTTGTTTGACTGTTTGTTGGGTAGTTGTTGTTGTTGTCGTTATTATTTCTTTGTATTTGTATTTTTCGCCTCCTTTTTTTTTTTTTTTTTTCTTCTATTGTTGTTATTGATTTTTGTTTTTGTTTGTTTTATTATGCAATGCTTCAAACAGTACGCTTACACTGCATCAGAGAAAATACCAAATTTACTGTTGTTATTTTTTTATCAAAGCTGAATACGCATTGAATACGTATCCCTGTTTCATTCTGTATTTCTTACTCAAGGCATTTAATGTACATGAAACATGGCTCAACAAAATAGGGTTTCCGGGACTGGTCGTATAAATGTAGTGTAGATAAAATGTCACCGACCTTTTCAAAATCAATAAAAGCGGTATATTCATTTCCCTTTCTGTCATAATAAAAACAGCAATAATACTCATAAATATTTACCCAGATCCCTGTCTCCCAGCTGTGCTTTTAGCGAATTGACATAGTATTTATATACCATGACAGGACATCCGCTGGAAAAACAATGAAAACATTCCAGTGTGTGTGTGTGTGTGTGTGTGTGTGTGTGTGTGTGTGTGTGTGTGTGTGTGTGTGTGTGTGTGTGTGTGTGTGTATGTGTGTGTGTGTGTGTGTGTGTGAGTGTGTGTGTGAGTGTGTGTGTGTGTGTGTGTGTCTGTGTCTGTGTGTGTGTGTGTGTGAGTCAGTCAGTGAGTCTGTGAGTGAGCGAGCGAGTGCGTGTGTGTGTGCGTGCGTATGCGTGTGTACATATGATGAGAGAGACAGACAGACAGAGACAGACAGACAGACAGAC
>OY757552.1:12889099-12909099 GCA_963584105.1 Alviniconcha strummeri
AACGTCACCCTCAGGAAACCAAGTTTCGGTCTGTATCGGCAAGCAGACTACGACGTGGAGTGAAGTGCACAGTATTCGTACGGGCGCGTAGGCTATTTTGCCACGAAAGGCACGAGCTGTACTAGCTCGGTCACTCACCTGCACAAGTGTGGATACAGAGGCCTCGCAACAGAGCTTGTTATTGATGGAATATGCACCTGCCTACCTACCTCCTACACATGGTTTTACCGGGAGCAATATTTGTTCTCGATGTCACTAAACTCTCATCATCAGTTTCTCGGGTGTAACAGGACCGACGTCATTGCATGTTGTTTCAACGACAGGCGGACAGAAACAGACTTGTTCTCTTGGCACCCGCTTCACCACCACTCAACAATTCTCCTGGAAAAACTGCACTGGCTTCCCATTTCAGAATGTATTAAGTATAAAGTCGCTTATCTGTGTTTCAGTGCTATAAATGGTTCTGGTCTTGCTTACATCTCTGAGCTGCTGCATGTCTACACTCCGTCTCATACACTACGCTCTTCTTCTGACACCCGCATGCTGGAAATCCAGCACTACAAACGCAAGACTCATGGCTTTCGCACCTTCTCTTGCTTTGGACTCCACATTTGGAATTCACTCCCACAAGACCTTAGACACTGCTCAACCCTGTCATCTTTTAAAGCCAAACTGAAAACCTTCCTCTTCTCACAGTATTTCCATCCTAACTAATATCAGTACCCAGTTTCTGCAAGTCAGTGTGTGTGTGTGTGTGTGTGTGTGTGTGTGTGTGTGTGTGTGTGTGTGTGTGTGTGTGTGTGTGTGTGTGTGTGTGTGTGTGTGTGTGTAGTGCGTATTTTTTTATTTTATTTTTTATAATACTTTATGTAAATTGTTTTGGTAGGACTATGCTCTGCATGTGTATAGAATATCATATTTAGGTTAATATGTATCATGTGAGCGCTCAGGGCGTTGATGAGCGCATGATAGGTGTACATTATTATTATTATCATCATTTAAAAAAAATGGCATATTTTATCATGTGTTCATTGACCGTATTATGATTGTACTTATGGAAACATATAACACACTGAAGACTGCAGGAAACAAACAGATCATAAAACCATATTATGTCCTGTTTCAACACATGGCACGTGGAATCAGATATAAGACACATAAGACTGACATGGAAAAAACAGATCATAAAAACCTATTATGTGCTGTTTGAACACATGGCTCATGTAATCATATACAACACACAGAAGACGAACGAAACAAAGAAATTATAAAGCCTTACTGTGCGCTGTTTCCATCAATACAACGTTCGTAAAAACATATTAAAACGAACAAAGAAATCAAAACAAACAGAAAAAGGACAGAAATAGATTCTGCGCTGTTTGAACAGAATGCTGATGGCGATAAAAGGACAAAGCTCATCTTTTGTTGCTTTGAATGACACCTGGTTGCAACAAACAAATTACAAAAGAATATACCTCATTGTGTGTTGTTTCAACAGAGGGCAAAGAAAAACACAGACCTCATCACGCGTTATTTCAACATAAAAGGGACAAAGTCATTGTGTGTTGTTTCAACTAAACTCAAAGACAGAGCAGATGGCAACAAACAACTTTTACAAGGACAAACATTCATATCACTAAAGGTTATTACGTGTTACAATAGAAGACTTATGGCTACAACAAGATCATAAAAGGATAGACCTCGTTATATGATGTTACAATAAAAGAGAGATGGCAACAACCAGATCATAAAAGGACAGACCTCGTTATGTGGTGTTACAACAGAAGACAACGGCAACAAACATATTACAGAAGGACAGACCTCGTTATGTGGTGTTACAACAGAAGACAATGGCAACAAACATATTACAGAAGGACAGACCTCGTTATGTGGTGTTACAACAGAAAACAATGGCAACAAACATATTACAGAAGGACAGACCTCGTTATGTGGTGTTGCAACAGAAGACAATGGCAACAAACATATTACAGAAGGACAGACCTCGTTATGTGGTGTTACAACAGAAGACAATGGCAACAAACATATTATAGAAGGACAGACCTCGTTATGTGGTGTTACAACAGAAGACAATGGCATCAAACACAGAATGATATACCTCGTTATGTAATTCTACAATAGAAAAGAGATGGTAACATCTAGACTGTAATAGGACAGATGTATAACATTCAGACTGTAAAAAGACAGAACTCATTATCTGCTGGACAACAGAAGATCGATGGTAACATCCAGATTGTAAAAGGACAGAACTCACGAGTTACTACAATAGAAGACACATGGTAACAAAACTCATTATGTGTCGTACAATGGAAGACGGATGGTAACAACCTGATTGTAAAGGAAAAAAAGAACATTCACACACACACACACACACACACACACACACACACACACACACACACACACACACACACACACACACACAGAGACACACACACACACAGCACACACACACACACACACACACACACACACACACACACACACACACACACACACACACACACACACACACACACACACACACAAGGATAAACACCCGACCTGATTATCGGTCGCTTCAACAGAAGACAGATGTCCACAAATAGATTTGGAAAGTATAGACCACATAATGTTTGCATCAGCAGAATACAGGTGCTAAACATTGCAAACAGGTATAAACAACGAACTGACCCGATTATGTCGCTTCTAGATCAACAGAAGACAGGCGGCAACAAATAAAGAGCCCATAAAAGGAGCACCTCAGTATTCTTTGAGTTCTCTCAAGAGTCACGGCAGCCAAGAGCACACAGAAAGACTGACCTCGATGTGTTGTTGAAACAGAAGAGAAACGACACGCGGTGAAATACTGATAAGAGGTGAAAACACAAAAAGGATTTTTTTTAAAGGAGATGGTGCCCATAAACAGTTCAAACAAATCAAGCTCGGCGAGCGAAGACAGACAGACAAACAGACTGAGGGGCAGAGACTCAGAGACTCAGAGAGAAAAAGAGACTCAGAGAGAAAAAGAGACAGAGCCAAAGAGAGGCAGGCAAGCAGACAGACTGAGAAAGAGAACACATAGAAAGAGACAGAGACAGAGAGAGGCAGACAGACAGAGACAGACAGACCACGACAGACAGACAGACAGAGACAGTGAGAACAGAGGGAGACATAGAAAGAAACCACACACAAAGAGACAGAGGGAGGGTGCGGAAAGATCTGATTAATTCTTGACATTTAACGCCCAGCCAAAACGGAGGTCATATCAAGGCAAACCCTAATTCATCAAACAGCACGAAAAAGTCTGGTTCACTAGAACGTCGCTCAAAACAAAACAAAAACAAACAAAACAAAAAATGTGCGCAGGCTATTTTTTTATTATTTTTATTTTATTTTATTTTTTATTTTTATTTTTTTGCGAATTGTAAATATATAAACTGTGTGGGGCCTAAACTGTGAACCAGTTTTTCGACTGTGTTATTTGACGACCTTCAAACCACCTTACGTGGTTCTAATTTTCTTACTTAAACTCATTTCTGTTCGTCTTGAGGTGACCCTATGCGGCTGACTGGACTTCAAAACACAAAAACTAACTAACTAAATGAATAAATAACTAGTTGTTCACGCCCTACGCCACTCTCTGTTTGAAGAGGGTCGAGGACAATGAAACGGACTGAACAGGGAAGGCAGAATTTGTGGCGGCATCTACAATACAGTACAACTTTATTGTCTCCGAGTATAAATATTTCCCTTCTAGGTCACGCATGCACGGATGTATCACGAAATTTTGCTATAGCGCTGGGCCTTTACGTATGAAGAGCAAATAAAGTTAAAGGTGGATAGCCCTGATCTCGATTTGTTCAAAGAGAAATGTACTCACCTATACGACGACACATAAAGAACAATTAAAAATAAAAATATAATTATCTTTTGTTTGTTTGTTTGTTTTTGACCGTATATATTAACTTTTTGTGCACATGTGATTTGTTCTTTTAACATAGTACAGTTAAGGGACGTTAAAAATCCAAGAATTAACTCCTTCTGTATATGTGATTATACGTTTTGATTATACAAATGACCGCTGCGTACTCATACCTCTGAACTTTGTCAAAAATTAATAATTATGCTACTGTAGAAGACTTTTTACCATCTTTCCCTTTCCCCACCCCCCTCTGTCTCCACATTCCAATTCTCTCTCGCTAGCATTTATTTAAGCCACCAGCCAATCTATCTATCTACCTAACATTGTTTTGTTTTTTCCACTACAATTTGTTTTGACTGTTTTCTAGCGACTGTTCGTATTTTTGTGTTTTGTTGTTGTAGTTTGTTTCTTTGTTTCTTTCTTCTTTCTTTGTTTTCTCTTGTTTTTCGTTTTTGTTGTTGTTATTTTTTTGTTACGTCTCACTTTTCGTTAACGAAATGTAATTGTTCGTCCGCCTTACATTGTGTGTTTTTCCCAACTGCATGAGCTCATCGCCTATAAGCTGTAGCTTGTTGATGAGCACATAACGATTCTTTGTATCTTTATTTTGTCTTGAATACATTTTTGTTTAAACCAACAATTAAAAACGCAAGCGCTTTCGACACATGGTCTTCGCCTGGTGTAGAAGAGAGATAGAAAATAATAAAAGAAGAAGGAACTGTTCTTTATGTGTCGTCGTATAGGTGAGTACATTTCTTTAGAGCTGTTGTACTTGATCAACCTCACCAGCAGTTGGTGACTCATTCCTTGTTCAAAGAGTGTCTATAGGTAAATCCGGCTCTCTTCCCCATGCGCGACTCGTCAGTTAATAACCCCCCCCTCCCCCCCGCCCCTTCTATTGTCGCCCTGATATAGCCGTAAATAGTGAGTGGGCGTAAAGCATCAAGTTACTTACTTACGTACCCCCGCTCTATCACGTTTCATATCTAAACTTCATTTATTCCATGTGTGTAACGGTGTGTCTTTTTGTTGTTGTTGTTGTTGTTGTTGTTGTTGTTGTTGTTGTTGTTGTTGTTGTTGTCTTTTTTCTTCTTTTTTTCAATTACATGTATAATTAGATTTAGAATAGGGCTTCGTTTCGGCAAGGGCTCAATGTAAACTGACCCTCATAAACAAGCAATCTCTCTCTCTCTCTCTCTCTCTCTCTCTCTCTCTCTCTCTCTCTCTCTGTCTCTGTCTCTCTCTCTCTCTCTCTCTCTCTCTCTCTCTCTCTCTCTCTCTCTCTCTCGCTCGCTCGCTCGCTCGCCCTGATATAACCGTACCGGTTGACTGGGCGTAAAACACCAACTTACTAAATTCTCTCTCTCTCTCTCTCTCTCTCTCTCTCTCTCTCTCTCTCTCTCTCTCTCTCTCTCTCTCTCTCACTCACTCTCTCTCTCTCTCTCTCTCTCTCTCTCTCTCTCTCTCTCTCTCTCTCTCTCTCTCTCTCTCTCTCTCTCTCTCTCTCTCTCTCTCTCACTCTCTCTCGGAACTTTTTCATCGCTCGTCAAAAGTTTTCGTTAATTACGAAAATTCTCATTAACCAGCACAAATGGGGTGTTCTCTCGAAGACCACCGAGTAGCCGTTGGACTGTTTATTGGAATTCTGCTAAAAATTCTGGCAAAAAGAGCAGCGACAGCAGCAAAACGAGTGAAAGGATTACGAGTTCATAGGCTTGCCGCACGGTTTGCAGTGACAACGCTACTCCTCATGTTGTTGATGGCAGGCGTTGAGCCCAACCCTGGCCCGACTTTCACCACAAGCGAAGAAAATCATGTTGTGGATAGGACTACCAACGCCAGTGACAGCGGCAACCTCATCCACACTGCCAACGGCACCGCCAACAACAACAGTCAACAACAGTTTGATCGCCTCTTCACTGCTATGAACCAACTCGCCCTGACAGTCTCTGAGCTTGGAGACAAGGTAGGCCATTTTGAACACTCACAAAACGAAAAGTCGTCTCGCATCGATCAACGTCTAGGCGTCATGGAGAATGCAATCAACACAAGATTGATAGATGTGGAAGAGAACCAAAACGTGTTACGTATAGACACGGACGCTATGGACTATGAGTTTGCAAAAATGACAGATTCATTTGAACACATGCAGAAGAAAACGGACGACCTTGAAACAAAAGTTGAACTCTTGGACACTCAATCTAGACGGAACAACCTCCTCTTCTTTGGACTACCTCGTGTTTTCGGGGAAACATGGGATTTGTGTGAAGCCAAAGTAAGAGAGATAATTTGTCGGGACATGAAGGTGCGTCAGCCTGTGCAGATAGACCGAGCACAACGAGTTGGTTCCGCCATTCTTGTGCAGTTCCAATCCTTCAAGCAGCGAGAAGACGTACTGAGCCACAGCAGAGAGCTCAGAGCGACAGAGTCCCCGATATACGTCCGAGAGGATTTTTCAGAAGCAGTCAGACGGAAACATTCTGGCTTGACACCCTTGCTGAAACAGTTTCGTGATGATGGTAAATGGGCCAAACTAAGACATGACAGACTGGTCACCGAAGACGGAACCTTCACGTTCGACCTGAAGCGACAGGAGTACCAAAGAGTGGAACCGAGAAGCAGACCAGCGGCCACAACGAGGTCAGTGGCTTCAGCATTTTATGACAGTATTTAACTCTGGAAATAACGATAGGGAATCAGATGTTGAGAAGTGGGAAAAGAGTAGTAAGCATCATTCTCCAAACATCGAAAGTCTAGACTGTCCAATATCCGAGGAAGAAGTGACCGAATCAATCCGTAAGCTGAAGCAGGGGAAAGCAAGTGGACTAAATAACGTGTTAGCTGAAATGTTGAAATCATCTGGAGCTTTACTGACTCCTTTCCTTACTGAATGCTTTAACGAAATCTTTAAAAGTGGTTCCTACCCAGATACGTGGACCAGAGCTGTCACTGTGCCCATACACAAGAAAGGGGACACCGGGGCTGCTGATAACTACCGAGGGATTTCGTTACTAAGCCTCTTAGGGAAGTGTTATACTAGCATTCTGAATAAGAGATTAAACGAGTGGTTGGAAGATAATAACAAAATTGCAGAAACGCAAGCAGTTTTCAGAAAAGGATACTCGACCACAGATCATGTTTTTACATTATACGCCATTACACAAAAATATTTGTCTAGACCAGGTGGAAAACTATATGTGGCTTTCATAGACCTGAGAAAAGCATTCGATTCGGTCAGGCGGGACACGTTATTAAACATGCTATGTAGTGCTGGTATCTCTAATACCTTTATCAATGCAGTGAAAGCCATTTACGGTAAAGTTTTGTCGTGTGTGAGGGTGAATGGCGAATTTACCGATATGTTCGACTGTCCTCAAGGTCTCAGGCAAGGCTGTGTGTTGAGCCCTACGCTGTTTTCTATTGTAATTAATGAAATTGCAACAAGCGTGGCAAACGAAGGAAAGCACGGTATACAGTTGCTCCCTGGTTTGATCGAGCTTTTCATTTTGCTCTTTGCTGATGACCTGGCACTCCTGTCATGTTCGCCACATGGACTCCAAGTACAACTTGACTGTGTGCATAGATTATGTATGGAGCTTGGGTTAGAGATAAATACTGAGAAATCTAAGATTGTGGTTTTAAGAAAGGGCGGCTTCCTTGGGAGGTATGAACAGTGGTCGATCGATGGAAATCAGCTGGAAGTGGTAAATAAGTACGTGTATTTAGGTTTTACTTTCACAACGTCGATGAGCTTACAGGAAAGCGCCAAACAGCTGGCTTTGAAAGGTAAAAGGGCCCTATTCGATGTATTAAGGCTACACAGCCAATTGGAACAAATGACTCGCAACACCTTTTTCAAGATATTTGATTCAAAAATCCAGCATTCTTTTGCACTCTAGTGAAGTGTGGGGAGTACTTGTAAAGGATAACAATCCGACTGAAAGTGTACATCTCTTTGCCTGCAAGAGATTTCTCAACGTGGCAGCCCGCACACCAAACAAAATGGTGTATGGCGAGTTTGGTCGGCACCCTCTACAGATCAATTGTTACATCAGAGCAATAAAGTACTGGTTATTGAAGATGGATTCTGAGCGCCTGCCAAACCAAGCTAATCGCATGCTGATGAATCTTGACAGTAACGGTAAATGCAACTGGGCCTCAAGCATTAGGTCAGTGTTACAATCTCTTGGTTTTGGTACGTTTGGTTAGCTCAAGGTGTCACAAGAGAAAACTGTTTTCTGCGCATGTTTAAACAAAGACTTACAGATGTGTTCAGACAGGACTGGATGGCCGGTATTAATTCTAGTGACCGTTTTATCCAGTATCGCAAGTTTAAATCTGTGCTGGAACCAGAGAAATATCTTGACAGCATCCGACAAAAGTGCTTTAGAGATGCACTCATCAGGTTCAGACTAGGTATAAGCGATATAAATGTTCACAAAAACCGATACAAAGCAAGTGATCTTCCTACTGGGAATGATTGTCCTTTCTGTCCAGGAACAGAAGAGAACGAGTGCCATTTGTGCTTCAAATGTTCTGTGTATAATGATATTAGACCCAGCGTAATGAAAAACATAGAACTATATCAAGAGTCAGCACTGTTGGCGAGGCTCATGTATTCTAGGGATGACGGGACAATAAGAAAGATAGCATGGTATATGTTCAAGGCTTTGAATTGAGAAAACGTGCAGTGGACTCGGGACAGTGAAACTAGTGCTGGATTAGTCAGACACGCCCCGTGCCAAGGAAGCGATTGTGGGTGTACTATATTTCATATATGTGTGTATATATATGTGTATTTATATATATATATGTATATATATATGTGTGTGTGTGTGTGAGAGAGAGAGAGAGAGAGAGTGTGTGTGTGTGTGTGTGTGTGTGTGAGAGAGAGAGAGAGAGAGAGAGAGAGAGAGAGAGAGAGAGAGAGAGAGAGAGAGAGGAGAGTGTGAGAGAGAGAGAGAGAGAGTGTGTGTGTGTGTGTGTGTGTGTGTGTGTGTGTGTGTGTGTGTGTGTGTGTGTGTGTGTGAGGGCGCGGGCGCCCCCAGGCGCAACACGACTGTAATACAAAATGTGAAAATGTACACATATTGATAACTATTGTTACCCCTATGAGACTGGGCAGATGGCCTGAAATCATTAACCTTTTCAATGCCAAGAACTTCGCGTTTTTGGTGCAGATTCATCCAAAAATAGTCTGGAAAAGATTAAGCTGACCAAGAATGCTGCTTTTTAGAACTTTCGCGAGAAGCCGCACTTTAAGAAGAAAGTTGTACAACACCCTATAGATATATATGCAGATGGTAACATTTTGTCAATGACAGCATAGGACGTCCAAGGCAGGGAAAGGTTAAAGAATTGTCATTGTCATTCTCTCTCTCTCTCTCTCTCTCTCTCTCTCTCTCTCTCTCTCTCTCTCTCTCTCTCTCTCTCTCTCTCTCGTTCAGCTAGTGGCATCATCAGTTTTGACTAGATACGTGTACATATCTCGCTTTCATTAAGACCCATCATCAAACGTTATTTCTTCAAAGACCAGCTCCTTAGACAGCCTAAAGCAAACATAAGGCGTCTTTTTGTGCCATCTCCTTCAGAGCACTGAGCATTCAGATTAATGGAATCATGCGCATTGGAAATGGAAATCATCACTGTATGTAAACCTTTCCTGCAGATCTAGAAACAATGAAGACAAATTCAATCATGGTTAACGAAGGAGCAATCATACAACCCGCTCAAACGGTCATCTTTTAAAACCAGACTGAAAACCTTCCTCTTCTCATAGTATTTCCGCCCCAGCTAATATCAATACCCAGTTTCTGCTACGGTCAGTGTGTGTGTGTGTGTGTGTGTGGTGTGTGTGTGTGTGTGTGTGTGTGTGTGTGTGTGGTGTGTGTGTGTGTGTGTGTGTGTGTGTGTGTGTGCGTGTGTGTGTGTTTCCGTATAGTACTTTATGTAAATTGTTTTGGTAGGACTGTGCTCTACATGTATAAAGAATATATATTTAGGTTAATATGTATCATGTGAGCGCTCAGGGCGTTCATGAGCGCACGATAAATGTACATTATTATTATTATTAAACATGACGCTACTCAACTCAGCAGATTCATAGCCACACAATCCCAATTGAACACGACAACCCTAACTAATACGTAACTCTTGTATTGATTAGAATCAACGACAAAAACGACGTATCTTTCTTTTTAAAAAGCCAGAAAGCCGACAGTCAATAACTTCAAAGGAGACTACACAGTTTTATTTGAAATCAAATCCCCTACTTTAGCTCATATCTAGGTTTGGTCACGATGCCAGAAGAAGAAAAAAAAGCCATGTTATTTATGGTATATTTGACAACAGAGATCACTGATACTGTGAATCATATTTCAACAGATTCAAAACCACATTTAGACACAATGCCATCGGCGATGATATCCAAAGAAGAGACCATAAATTTCCCATTAATTTTAAAGGGGAGGGGGGGGAGGTAGACGTTAAAATATCCCCTTTGTGTATTGAAAGATGCCCGGGGAACAATAATGAACAATTCGTAATAATGTGTACGTTATGCGGCATATCCGAAACCATCAGGTAAAATGCCGTAGGCCTGTGAAAAAGAACTTAAAAACAAACTAAGAACATCGTGATCTGCATTGGTGAATTGTGGATTCGTTGAGTTATACTTAGCCTAAGGACTAAGACTAGTCTGAGGCTGTCACAACTGCTCGTAATCCTTGTCTCGCCTTGGTTACCTTGTCCTCGCCTTGGTTACCTCGTCCTCGCTTGGTTACCTCGTCCTCGCCTTGGGTAATCTGTGAGGCGAACCGGCAGAGATGTCCCGGAGAACAAATGAAGACTCCACTAAAAGAACAGTTGTGGAACTATCCTGAGACCCACGACAATCACCATTGCCATGAAACAGTCCCTGAAAACCTGAAGAAACAATTCCGTAACTGCAATTACATTGCTAGTGTCGAACGCTGCACGTGGTCGTGGTTCCAACTTTAGAAGTCGATCGTCTTCAAAACGTCCTTTCTCCTTTCATCTACCCCCTCCTCTCCCCCCCCCCCCCCCCCCCCCAACGTAGATTTTTGAGCAAAAGCATTTTTCAATTCAACCTGTAGAGCTCAGCGTGAATGGCTGTGACGAGTTGTAAATAAGTGATTTGTAAATACTGATATACAATAGATACACATACAATATATATACTCACCGCGTACAAACCACAAGCCTGCTGGTGAGCCCATGACGTTTTCATTGTATCTTTATTTTGTCTGGAATAAATTCTTGTTTAAACCAAATATTGATATCTACTAAACTATTATCTGAACTATTGCTGCTGACTGTATTCCGTCTCGAACGAACCGGCGGCGAACCTGGTTTTCACTCGTGACTGAATGACTTGTGTTGTCCACCTATTTCCACGCCTTTCAACGCACGAGGCTGGGTGGCCGTCACGCGTCAAGAATCGTTCACCCCTTATCAAAACGCAAAACTGATCCAGTATGGCTTATCAATGCAGACAGGGGACACATTCGCTTCAAACAATATAAATCATTACTCAGTGGCCATAGCCCGAAGATAGGGAATTTAAAAATACTTCAAGAGAAAGAGAGGGGGACGGGAAAGAGACAGACAGACAGAGACAGTGAGAGACAGAGAGAGTGACAGAGAGAGACACACAGAGACAAAGAGAGAGAGACAGAGACAGAGACAAAGAGAGGCAGACAGAGACAGACAGAGACAGACAGAGGCAGAATCAGAGACAGACAGAGACAAAGAGATAGAAACACAGAGACCGAGACAAAGAGAGAGAGATAGAGAGAGAGAGAAAAAAAAACCCAGAGAGACAGAGACAAAGAGAGAGACAGAGACAGACAGAGAGACAGAGAGAAGGGGGGGTTGTTGGTTAAACGGGTTGCCGTAGTCTGAACTAGGTTAGGTGTGTGTTACGAAGCTACGATCCTGAACAGCCTTGTGGTACCTGCACATAACTGCCGGTGTTTACATTCCGCTCGTCGTTCTGGTTGGCATACAATCCGGTTTGAATAGCTAGGGTAAGCCAGCGAGTGGCAGCAGCAACACGCACAAAAACCCAATTCAGATGGTGTCAAAACGCGTCGGTAGGCAAGGTCCAGCGACGGAAGGAGGGAGCTGAGCTTTGGCTGGTTTGCAATTAAGGAATGCCATATCATTATTACACTGCACGGCTCGCTGCACAGTACTACGTTCCACGTCAGTGCTGTCACCAAACTTTAACTACAAAATAATCTGAGAAAGAACGAAACAAAAGGCGTGACAAGATTAGATAGAGTTCTTGGAGTTTGACGTCCCGCCAACCGCAGACAGACAGACAGACAGACAGATAGAGAGAGAGAGAGAGAGAGAGAGAGAGAGAGAGAGAGAGAGAGAGAGAGAGAGAGAGAGAGAGAGAGAGAGAGAGAGAGTTCTTGGGTTTTAACGTCCCGTCATTTGCAAATAGATATATAGATAAACAGAGTTCTTAAATTTTAAGGTCCCGTCAACTGCAGATAGCTCGATAGACAGACAGACATCTGGAGAGATAAACAGATAGACAGACATCTAGAGAGATAAATAGATAGACATCTAGAGAGATAAATAGATAGACATCTAGAGAGATAAACAGATAGAAAGATAGACATCTAGAGAGATAAATAGATAGACAGATAGGATTGCAGTCAGCAGCTGAGCGAATTAGCCACGGATGTTGGAAGAGAACCGTCACAGGAGCTTAGTAAAAGGATCTAGGGCATGGAATGTGCGGTGAGAAGTTACCCCTGAAAACAAGACCGGCTTAATGCTCGAAAGTAAACAGCAGAAAGATACACGGACTACATTTCTTCCGGGGGTATCAGTTAAGGTAAGAGTTAATTAAGCCTGCTGAATGTCAACAGGCCAGAGTACCCTCTGTCCCGTCTAAGGCTACCGAACGTCAACAGGTCATTGTACTGTTTCTCTTCACTGACGCCACATAATGTCGACAGGCCACAGTATTCTTCATCTTGCCTACGACTACCGACTATCAGCAGGCCATCATACGTCCCACAATCGAGCAGGATCACGCGTGAACGCTTTCTGTGTCCTCCACTCATAAAATCGACAGCAAACCGGAAGTGAACGTCCGTACTTGCAGCTGTGCACTTCCGGTGTTTCGGTAAATTACACTCTGTGTATACTACCCGAGACAGGCAGTAAACTCAGGACGAGGTATTCAACTACAGGGAAGTACTGTGCGCATAGTGTACTCAAAAATAATGTGTTGTCATTATAATTTCCTGCTCTTTATAAGGGGATATTCGTTTCTTAAACCTTTCAGATACTTCTAGTAAATGTCCACCTTTTGTGTGTGTGTGTCTGTGTGTGTGTGTGTGTGTGTATGTGTGTGTGTGTGTTGTTGTTGTTGTTGTTGTTGTTGTTGTTGTTGTTGTTGTCGTCGTCGTCGTCGTCGTCGTCGTTGTAAACAGGGGGAGAGAAAGGGAGGAGAGAGAGGGGGGAGGACAGAGGGGGAGAGAGAGGAGAGTGCAGTCTTGATTATTTTGAGTTTTCTTTGGCTAACACTTCGTAAAGGTAATATAAACGATGGGTGTTAAAATTCAGTTATCTAACGATCTATCTTAGCTTGAGCCGCGTCACAAAGCAAGTAACACCAGCAAGAACACCACGGCTACATTAACATGTTGCTGTGCGCTGAATAATTATGTATAAACTCTCTTCAGCTGTAAGTGACGATCCAACCGGTGGAGCAGGGTTTTTTCTTCGCCAAATAAGAGACGTGAGAAATAATACACTTTTATATGTTGAAATCTCTATCAAATCCCTAACACACACACGCCCGCGCGCGCGCATGCACGCACACACACACAGGGCATTAAAGAAAATGAACTGCCTTGAGCAATGGTATGGGCAAGTCTTCCGGCATTAATGGGTGACATGTACTTCCGTGAATGCAATGGAAAAGAAAGTGTGAAACAACTGGGGACAGCATCGCCAAACTGGGCCAGCCATGGGCAAACATGTCACGCCTCGTGCATCGAGACAGGCCACGAGAAAACGCTGTGACTACCTTAAGGTTTACACTCCAACCCGCCAGCTACGCTCTTCCTCTGATACTTCCATTCTTTGTCTCCCCTCTCTGTGTGCACGCACTCACTTGGTGAGAGATCTTTTTTTCCTGTGCTGCAACGTCTGTCTGGGACGGTCTCTCTTGCAGAATCAGGTCATCAAACACACTCACGTCTTTGAAATCATCTTTGAAATTTCACCTCTTAAGATTTCCTAGTGACTGTGTGTGTGTGTGTGTGTGTGTGTGTGTGTGTGTGTGTGTGTGTGTGTGTGTGTGTGTGTGTGTGTACATGTGTGTGTGCGTGTGTGTGTATGTGTTTGTGTGTGTGTGTATGTGTGTGTGTGTATGTGTGTGTTTGTGTGTATGTGTGTGTGCGTGCGCGTGCGTGCGTGTTTGTGTGTGTGTGTGTGTGTGTGTGTGTGTGTGTGTGTGTGTATACGTGCGTGTGTGTGTTTGTGTGTTTATGTGTGTGTGTTTGTGTGTGTTTGTTTGTGTGTGTGTGTGTGTGTGTGTGTACGTGCGTGCGGGTGTTTATGTGTGTGTGTGTGTGTGTGTGTGTGTGTGTGTGTGTGTGTGTGTGTGTGTCTGTGTCTGTGCGCGCGTGTTTGTTTTGTCTGTGCTCTGGATTTTGGCTTTGTAATAGCTATGAGATTCAATTTGGAGAAATAGCAAACATTAGAGTACATCATTATTATCATTATTATTGCCGACCTCCTTGTCCCCGATGCACGCACTGAAGTACAAGTAGCAGACCAAATATCTGTCGCTTCTACGATCGGCAGGCTATGTGCTCAAACGTAAAATATACCACCTGCACTATTACAAGATCTGACCTCATTTCGTGAGGAGTAATGTGACCCGATCTTCAGGCCTTTCCACACAAAAGAAGCCTCATAGGACACAGCCGAGACAGGTGGATCAGCAACTTGATACCATCGCTGATGCTCTGCAACGTTTATCACGTGATGATTCCCATGTCCCCAGCATCGACTATTCGTCGCGCGGAGTTGGCCCGTTGTGTCCCAGATGTCAGACCTTTCACCCTGTCATCCTGTCAGACCTGTCACCTACAGCCTGAATAGAGGGGTCTACGTACAGCTGTCTGACCTGTCACCTACAGCCTAAACAGAGAGGTCCAAGTACAGCTGTCAGACTTGCACCTACAGTCTGAATAGAGAGGTCCAAGTACAGCTGTCAGACCTGTCATCTACAGCCCGAATAGAGGGGTCTACGTATAGCTGTCAGACCTGTCACCTACAGCCTGAATAGAGAGGTCCAAGTACAGCTGTCAGACCTGTCACCTACAGCCTGAATAGAGAGGTCCAAGTACAGCTGTCAGACCTGTCACCTACAGCCTGAATAGAGAGGTCCAAGTACAGCTGTCAGACCTGTCACCTACAGCCTGAATAGAGAGGTCCAAGTACAGCTGTCAGACCTGTCACCTACAGCCTGAATAGAGAGGTCCAAGTACAGCTGTCAGACCTGTCACCTACAGCCTGAATAGAGAGGTTTCCGTACAGCTGTCAGACCTGTCACCTACAGCCTGAATAGAGAGGTCCAAGTACAGCTGTCAGACCTGTCACCTACAGCCTGAATAGACGGTCTCCGTACAGCTGTCAGACCCGCGGGGTAGCAAAAGCAGGAAACGGGACCGGGGAAGGGAACAGAGGCGGGAAATGGGACGGGGCGGGGGGGGGGGGGGGGGATGGGGGGGGGATGGGGGGGGGGGTGCACCACCCAAGCGACCTGAGGCAAAGTCACTGAATATTTCCTGGGCTTGTATTCTCCGACTCTTTAAAAAAAAGGTCATCACTCTTAAATTAAACAGTGTGTGTGTGTTCGTGCGTGCGTGCATGCGTGTGTGCGTGCGTGTGTGTGTGTGCCTGCCTGCCTGCCTGCCTGCCTGCCTGCCTGCCTGCCCGCGTGCGTGCGTGCGTGCGTGCGTGCGTGCGTGCGCGTGTGTGTGTGTGTGTGTGTGTGTGTGTGTGTGTGTGTGTGTGTGTGTGTGCGTGCGTGCGTGTGCGTGTGTGGGTATGGGTGCGCGTGTGCGTGCGTGTGTATTTTGTCTAATGCTCCTCTGAGTCTGTGTGAACATTTTATCCATTAAACGTAATGTGAGACAGCTGTTATCCATTAACAACTATTTACGACAGATTCAGAGATAAGTACCTAGGCTTCAAAACGGCACAGAGAGCAGCTTCAATTACTCTCTGCCTGGAGACAGGACTGGGGGGGGGGGGTGCAGAATGGATTCAGGATCGGGTATGGGCGCAAAAACGAAAACAACCGGTTTAACAGCGAGGCTTGTGTCAGTTAGGAAACAATGGACACACAACAGTAACAGCCAAGCGTGCTTGACAGAGCGAGGGGAGAGAACTGAGCCTTACCTGAATCTTCCTCTGTCGTCCCAGGCACTGCATGGGGCTTCTCGCTGGCGCTGGATGTCTTACGAACCGGATCTCGCGGCCGCTTCCGCTTCCGGCGACCTTTCCTTGACCCCTTGCCCTTGCTGGCTGGCCTTGACTCTGGCGCTTCCGGTATAGAGTCTATGGCAATGGTGCTTCTCCTCTGCTGGCAGAGCTTCGCCAGGTTTGTCTTCGTCAAACTGCTAGCGCCGAAAGCCTGTGGAGATTTCGACGAGGAGCTGAACGGGTCGTTGGAAAAGCTTTCCAGAGGAGAGCTGGAACCACTGTCCGACTCCGCTGCTGAGGTCTTTGAGAAGACGAGCGTGGCCTCGACTCCTCTCGCTGAGGACGCGGCAGGACCGGCAGGGGTGTGACTGCTGGCCGAAGCGGGAGATTTTAAAGCAGGCTGCTGTCTACACGAGTCACTCTCGGAAACGTTCGCCCTTGCTTTCGGCCGCTTAGCTGCGACCTGATTCCGTTTCTTAAACAACGGATGCCTCTGTGTGCCTTTTTTAGGCGACTTTTTCTTGTCCACTTGCTTGCCCTTCGGGGCTGGGAGCGGCGGATCGATGACTTTGATGCTCGGTGCTTGGCGGGATCTCTTCGGATAGTTCTTTCTGCCGGAGTCGCTGGGGGCTGGGGACAGGAGTGGGGAGGGCGGCTTGCTCTTCCGCGGCGTCTTGCTGTGCCTCCGCTTCCTGGCTTTGTGAGTCTTGGATCTTCTCGTCTTTTTCTTGGCCTTGGCTTCGCGCTCTTCGCGCGGGTAAGGCAGCGTGGCGTCGCTGTCGTAGCCTTCCAACCCTCCGCCACCTTCGTCTCCGCTCCCGCGTTTCATCTCCCCGATGCCAGCGACGTCTGTCTTTGACGGCGATGCTGGATCACATCCGTGACCCTGCCGTCCCGGTTCTCGCAGCAAGTTCAGACTCTGCAAAAACGCCTCGTCAGGTATGGGAACGTCGCGTTCGTTGACGATCTCAAAGACATCGTCCGCTTCTTCGTCCTCCCCTTGACTGATCTCCACCTCTCCCACGATCTGCTCCTCGAGGTCCGGCAGATACATCAGCAAGGAACGATCCGCGGTGCCGTCTTCGGTGACCTCTCGCGCGTCGTCCGTTACCTCCTGCTCTGAGGTCAGCACCTGTTCTTCGACCACGTCCAAGGTTCCGCTGATCCAGTCGTTTTGCTGCAACTGCTCGGGTGAGGCAGCAGACGGCTGCTGATCACCGCTCACGTCGTGTTCCTGCACGTGTGGGTGAGTAGCGGGGTGCTGCTGGTCGGTCTCAACGTCTGGTCCTGACGCTTGGGAGGCTGGCAGCGGGGTGAGGAGGCGGTCGACCTTCACCAGCACCGTGGACAGCTCCACGTCTCGGTACGCGGCGCTGCTCGGCTCGTCATTCCGCTCGGACACGCTGCGGTGGCGTCCTGGGGACACTTTGGGAGAAACGGTCCTGCAAACGGTAGCGCTGGCGTTGATCATGAGGATGCCGGCGTTGGCGAGGTGGCTCTGGTTGGACAGGCAGTGCCCGGGCCTGGGCAGATCCGCAGCCTCACTCACCCGCACCGTCAAAGGCACTGCCAGTGAACAGCAGGCCGCCGAGGACGCCTCCGTCGGAGCACTGCCAACGTCAACTGAGGAATCCCCTGCAGCAGTAGCGTCGTCGTCGTCGTTGCGGTCGTGGTGGTCGTCGGGGTGCTGGCAGCAGCCAGACACCACCACCGCAGCCTCGCCGTCTTCGTGAGCGGAGCGGAGTCTGCCGTAGTGGTTCTGCATGACGACCATGTCGCTCTCCACCGACACCTTCTCCTCCTGGTAAGGAATGACGAAGGCCGGTGACGTCTTCTCTATGCACGCGATCACGCACCCGGAGTCCGCGCCGCGCGCACCGGAGACAGAGATGTCCAGCCCGGCCGTGGCCTTGACCCCAGCGGCATGCACCTGACTCAGCGGCTCGGCCTCTTCCGGCTCGGCCCTGGTCTGGAGTTGGCGATGAGCAGCAGAGTGTGACGGCTCGTTCACGCGGTCGTGGAACAGTTCACTTTGCTGAACACTCGGGGCCCGGGCCTGCGGCAGACACCTGTCGTTCCTATGAGCTTCCTTCGCCGCTACCATTACCCCTGAATGTTGGAAGCTTTGAGGCTGAGACCGATGTGTCGCCTCAACACAGATGCTGGAAGAGTTCGCGCCGTTCGTGTTCGAGCTTGTCGGAGACAATGGGGCACTTTGAGAACCGAGGCAAGCCGTTTCTTTCGAAGGCGTGGGCGATTTTGACCGTCCGCTGCTTCGCTGATCTGCACGTGCAGTTCGACCGGGCGGGATGGCCTGCACTGAAGGCGCGTCTGATGATGACGCCTTCATCCGCTCACCGGCACGCGCCGATGACCAGCTGCTGTCTCGTGCTTGTGCACTCCTCGGACACGACTCTGGATCCTCGCTTCCTCGCCTCATCATCTCGTCGGACGCGGACCGGGATGCTGCAGGCGTCTTCTTTCTTCCACCTCTCTCGTCAGCAGGACTGGGGGCAAGTTTGGAGGGCGGCTGGGTCGTAAGGCTGTGTGTTGTTGAAGGCACTTTGCTCAGCGAAGATTCAGCAGCATTTCTGGGGGCAGCGTGCTCGTCAGCACTGTTTTCGGAGGCAGCAGCGGTCGCGCGAGCGTGCGGCAAGAGCGTGGAGCAAACGTCTCCAACGGCGGAGGAGCTTACCGCACGGGAGTCACTGCCGCTCTCAACAGTCCGGGCCAGAGCTGAGCAAGAATACAGAGGCTGGCCCGCCAAAGCAGGCGGGGAAGAAGAAGAAGAAGAGTGATGAGATGGCAGGTTTTCAGCACCAACGCTGCTCGCCGAGGTAAGTTTCTGAGTGCGTGAGTAACGTTTGTTGCGCTGCACCTTCAATGTGGGAACCTCGGCAGCGCCGTTTTCGTTCTGAGAGAGCGCGAGCTCGTCGGGCGAGCCGCAGTCAAATATAACGTCCGGTCGGCTCTCCCAACCGTCAACGGCCGGCTCCTTGCAAGGAGCGATGGCGTCGTGGCGTGTTCCGGTCCTGTCCCTCCCTTTCCGGTGTCCGGACAGCGGGGAGGACGTCTCGCGCGGAACGAAGCAGATTTTCAAGGCACTCTGGCTGTGAGCAGTATAGGCAATGTGAGCAGTGTGAGCAGTGTGATGACCCTTCCTGCGGTGTTGTCCTGGGATCTTCAGCTGCTTGCGAAGCTTCTCCAAGGTGGAAGGGGGTGCGTGTTTGACGGCGGGGTGGGAGGGGCCGGAGGAGCGCGAGCCTGGCGCGAGCGGGCCCGACAGAGCGAGAGGGCGCCTCTGCTTGAAGGCGATCTGATCCGCGTTCTTGCCGTTGCTGCACGCCAGGTGCAGCGTTTTCGACAGGGACGCCACCTTGGGGTCTACGAGCACGCACGAGTTCAGACCGTGGCCTGGCTCGCTGCTGCTGCTGCTGCTGCTCTTCACGTCCACACTCACACTTAAAGGCACGGTGTCAGCGCTTGTCGAGTGCAGCGGCAAGGAATCATCGGTCACTAGAGCATTACCGCTAAGCACCTTCGACCACTCGCGCGTTTCGTTCAAGGGAGTCGTCTTCTCTTTTTTACTCGT
>OY757552.1:12916599-12919785 GCA_963584105.1 Alviniconcha strummeri
AGTGGAAGCTCTTTACAAGTCCATGCTGACGACACCAGCGGAACAGAGGAAGCTGTTTACGAGTCCATGCTGACGTGACTAGAGGAACAGAGGAAGCTCTTTACAAGTCCATGCTGACGACACCAGCGGAACAGATGAAGCTGTTTACGAGTCCATGCTGAAGTGACTAGCGGAACAGAGGAAGCTCTATACAAGTCCATGCTGATGACACCAGCGGAACAGAGGAAGCTGTTTACGAGTCCATGCTGACGAACCCAGCGGAACAGAGGAAGCTGTTTACGAGTCCATGCTGACGACACCAGCGGAACAGAGGAAGCGGCTTAAGCCCGTTCTTAATTGGGCGAACATTTGCTTCGCGAACATAGTTCTGGGTATTCGTCAAACCTAGTTGGTTCATAATTGGGCGAACATTTGCTTCGCGAACCTAAAAAAGGCGCGCACACACACAAAGGTTAAAAAGTTGAAACCGGACAGTTAGTGCGGGTCAGACACTTAAAATGCTCACACTGAACAGTTAGTGCAGATCTCCTTTCTTTGGGCTCAGTAAGTGAACACATACTGGCATGAGTTTCTATTTATCTGGACAGCTAAGACAAAATGAACAGTTACGGCCACAACAATCTACTCTTTCTACTGTTCCGCGTCAGAATTGTGGACAACGCTCGGCACAAAGTGAACTGTGTCCCTGTCCTGTATTTTTAGAAAAAATGAAGAAGAAGAAGAAGATTAATTTCCGGCAGCAAGTGAAGCAGGCAAAGCTATATTCTGACCCAGTCCAGGCGTGAAAGAGAGATATCGAGCTAGTTCTCTGCTCTCTGCAGAGGGGACCTTTTTGTGCGTCCACAGGCGAAACCCAGACGATTGTTTTCCCGCCAGTGTCATCATCTCCCCTTCGCTCCAGAGAAATCAAGCCCTGTGCGGTTTCTGATCAAGTTAGAACTAACCAGTCCTCTCCAATGCGTTAAAAAAAAATCTTTCAATAGTTTTCACAGAGTACAAGTTCAAAAACGAAGAAACGACTGATAAGGTCAAGATCACCAAACGTCGCTATCAGTTCCTTCGTAAAGGCAAAGTAGTCCATTATATCATGTTGGGTTATCGCCGACTGCCATCAGCCGTTCTCAAGTATCATCCGTTTTAAACTCATCGACGATACAGCCATCGTACCATCGAGCTGTAAGCATTTCATTGGACAGGTTTGTACTTTGCACATGAGATAAGAAAACTTTGAAAAGATACCGCTGGCTAACTTTCCAACGCAAGATAAACAAGTTCTGTCCGTTTGCGCAACGGCCCCTTGTGGTGAGCCTAGCGCTACTTGAAGTCAACGTGTTACTGTCAACGAGTTACTGTTAGCGTGTTACTGTCAGTGTGTTACTGTCAGTGTGTTACTGTCAACTTGCCGTACTGTCAGTGTGTTGCTTTCAGTGTGTTACTGTCAACGTGTCGTACTGTCAGCGTGTTACTGTCAACGTGTTACTGTCAACTTGCCGTACTGTCAGTGTGTTGCTGTCAGTGTGTTACTGCCAACGTGCCGTACTGTAAGTGTGTTACTGTCAACGTGTTACTGTCAACTTGTCGTACTGTCAGCGTGTTACTGTCAACTTGTCGCTCTATCAGCGTGTTACTGTCAATGTGTTACTACCAAAGTGCTACCGTCGACGTGTTACTGTCAGCGTGTTACTGTCAACATGTTACTGTCAGCGTGTTACTGTCAACGTGTCGTACTGTCTGCGTGTTATTGTCAACGTGTTAACACATCTAGTTAACTGGCTTGCAAAGAAGTCAGTGGTACCAAAAGAAAAATATATAGGATTGACAAACATTCAATAAAGTTTTGAAGCATCTCTGTGACCTTGACGCTAAACGCAGCCTCTTCACTATAAGACACCCAGACGAAGACGCTGCAGCTTATGATGACAATAATTAAATATACCAGACAAATCAGTCTGGTTGCAAAAAGGATCAGGAGTTGACAGCGTGCAGTCGAAATAGTCATAACTCATTCTACGAGTCCTCACTGTGAACGTGACCTAAATACAGAAACAGCCTTAAAGAAAACGAGGCCCAGAGCGTTCGTGCAGAATCCACACCCAAGAGAGTTAATTAACGCTCGAAAGACGTCACACAAACACAGCTACAAAGACTTGAGTCGCCTACGGTAACTCTCACCTGGCATGCGACCAGTCTCCTTAGACGATGTACATCTGATGGAATTACGTACCTTGAATTTACTTGCATCCCAGGTGAATGTTACCGTAGGCGTCTCTGGTCTTTGCTGTTGTGCTTGTGTGACGTCTTTCCAGAGGTAATTAACTTCCTTGTGCGTTGTGTCTAAAGACAGAAAACCAAAACTAATCTTTTTGCACAGGACTCCGACGCAGGGTGATGCACCACCGTTACAGAAGGCGAAGCTGTTCAGATGATATTTTCCGGACAAACCCCGGACACACGGACAAAACCCGCACACGCGGACAAAACCGAACACACAGACAAAACCCGGACACACAGACAAAACCCGGACACCGAGACAAAACCCGCACAATCGGACAAAACTGAACACACAGACAAAACCCGGACACACAGACAAAACCCGGACGTAACGACAAAACCCGGATACACGGACAAAGCCCGGACATACAGACAAATCCGGACACACGGGCAAAAACCCGCACACACTGACACAGATGCCAGTACAGCAATTTCCCCACGCGATCCTTGCATGTGAAATGTAGCACCATGTAAAACTACCCCCAAGAAATGACAGGAATCAGTACGTGAATAAGTATAACGTACCGGAGTGTCCAAAATGGATCTGTAAAAAGACACCATCGGGAAGCCCCTGTCGGACTGAACACAAAACCAACAGTGGCACCTCCCCACCCCCCACCCCCCCCCCCCACCCCACCCCATCGTCCCCACTCTCCTCCCGCCGTGATATAGTCCCATGGCTGACTGAGCGTTTAAAAATCAGTTATCTCTCTATCTATCGTTCACTTCGTACCCGTGTTGCACCAGAACTCAGCCAAGAAGAACATCTCTGACTGGTAGGAGTGTAAAGACTGTTGGAGACTGCTTGGTAGGAGTGTAAAGACTGTTGGAGACTGCTTGGTAGGAGGGTAAAGACTGTTGGAGACTGATTGGTAGGAGGGTAAAGACTGTTGGAGACTGACTGGTAGGAGTGTA
>OY757552.1:12922485-12936771 GCA_963584105.1 Alviniconcha strummeri
GTGTGTGTGGGGGGGGGGGGGATAATATGTAAAACCGTGGCAACAAGTCGAGCAGTGCAGGAGCAACATTCAGTTGAATCCTACTTCTCAGAGTCTCAATCCCACCACTAAAGAAGAAAGCACTACCTGATATGAACCAAATAACCACACGTAAACTGACAGGCGCCAACCTGACGCCAACGAATATCAAGACGATTTCCAAAGGAAATTCAAACACATCTTGCCACATATAAAGGGACTAGCCGCGTTAGCGTACTGTCTCTGGTGATGATGATGGGAAACGGACAACAGCTGTGGCGAAGCATCGTGGTTTTTCATTGTACTCTATTCATTATCTCCAAATTCAGCCATAAACGCTACGGCAGTGAGGGCTATAAAGGCACGTATAAAAGGTACGCACAATAACAGCGCAGCAGCGATCGGAAGACTGGTGGAGCTGGGCTGTCGTAAGTGTGTTGGACTGTCTTTTGCTTCACGTTCCAACAGCTGGTCTCTCGGACTCTTGTCTTTGTGACTCGGTTCCGCACAGCCGTTGAAAGAGCGAGTTGCAGAGTATACACACGTTGCTTCGCACTGGCGGGGTCCCCAACTCCTTAGCATTTATATTGTTCTGGCTGTGGCCGACGGCCTCCTCGATCCTTACGGGTCGGAGCGCGTGACAAGCTGTTCCTAGGTAACCCCCAGCCCCCTCCCCCCACTTCCCCCATCGCCCCCACCCCTGATCCGAGGTCCCTAATAAGTCGTATGTGGCTTTTGTGGACGTTAAGCATCACACACAAAATGCGCAATGGGCAGTCAATCTCCAAATCAGTAACTGAGTCGTGCTCAAGCTCTCCAGTGTTTCAGCATCTCAAACATCTGGTCGCCAAGCTGTTCCACCATCATGGCTGGTTGCCTAAAGCCCGTTCTTAGATGGGCGAATGTTTGTTCGCCGAACATACTTCGGACAGTTCGACGAACTATGATTCGTTTCTTAACTGAACTTTTAGTTCGCCAACATGGTTCGGACAGTCCAAACTTTACTTCATTCTCAACTGGCTTGTAATGAGATGCAAGCTTCGGCCCGAACTTGCGGCAGACGCGCAGCGGACAGCATGATCGAAAATGTAGGCTAAAATCAAGTCAAATCAATATACTTTGATTATCCCTCACATGGTAATTCAACTAACTACTATCTCATTCTGGATCTCGGGGACAAGGCTGCGCCTCCCACAAGTCAACAAATAAACAAATTCCCTCCGAAGCGAGTGAAGAACCTAGTGACACCGTCATCCATTTTTATTTTAGTTTTTTCTTCATCCACAGGAGAGCTTTGCTCTCAGCCAGTCAGAGGCAATGATCGTCGAATAGGGCGAATGTTCCCAGAACATGTTGAGCGAAGCTTTTTGGACCCCGAATATAGCTTCAACGAATACTTCCAACTAGGGTCGCGAAGAAAAGTTCGCCCAATTAAGAACCAACTAGCTTCGCCGAATACTTTCAACAAGGTTCGCGAACAAACATTTGCCCAATTAAGAACGGGCTTAACGCACCGGACTAGACTGTAAATCTAGCGGCCAAGGGTTCAATTCCTGAACGCAACAGGGTGAAGGACCGGGTATATTTTGTTGTTGTTGTTGTTGTTGTTGTTGTTGTTGTTATTGTTGTTGTTGTTGTTTATGTTGTTGTTTTTGTTTTGTTGTTGTTAGGTTTTGTTTTTTCTCAGTTCTTCAGTCAACACTTGTGCAGACTCTCTGGTTCCTGCTTCAACTGCCTGTTCGCAGTACGCACGGAGATCGTTGTCCACGTTAAATACCCCACGTCCACCTTTCGATACGAGAAGGACTCTATCAGCCGGTATCATGGAACACGACACAGAGACAAGGGGTAATGCTAGCAGAATAATATGAATGACGACTGAGACTGCTCCCAGTAGGTGAAGAAGGAGAAACAGATACTTCTGTTTTATTTACACAAATAAAATATTTGGGCCCTCCGTCTTGGCTTGGGCACTCACAACACATTGACACCAACAAAAACACCAAGACATGGGGCTGTGTCACAACACACTGACACCAACAAAAACACCAAGACATGGGCAGTGTCAAAACACACTGACACCAACAAAAACACCAAGACATGTGGTGTGTCACAACACATTAACACCAACAAGAACACCAAGAACTGGAATGTGTCACAACACACTGATACCAACAAAAACAAAAACAACTGGGCTGTGTCACAACACACTAACACCAACAAAAACATCACGGCTTGGGCTGTGTCACAACACATTGACATGAAGAAGAACACCAAGACCTGGACGGTGTCACAACACATTGACATGAAAAAGAACACCAAGACCTGGACGGTGTCACAACACATTGACATGAAAAAGAACACCAAGACCTGGACGGTGTCACAACACATTGACATGAAAAAGAACACCAAGACCTGGACGGTGTCACAACACATTGACATGAAAAAGAACACCAAGACCTGGACGGTGTCACAACACATTGACATGAAAAAGAACACCAAGACCTGGACGGTGTCACAACACATTAACACCAATAAGAACATCAAGAACTGGGCTGTGTCACAACACACTGACACCAACAAGAACACCAAGACCTGGGCTGTGTCACAACACAATGACATGAAAAAGAACACCAAGACCTGGACGGTGTCACAACACATTAACACCAATAAGAACATCAAGAACTGGGCTGTGTCACAACACACTGACACCAACAAGAACACCAAGACCTGGGCTGTGTCACAACACATTGACATGAAGAAGAACACCAAGACCTGGACGGTGTCACAACACATTAACACCAATAAGAACATCAAGAACTGGGCTGTGTCACAACACACTGACACCAACAAGAACACCAAGACCTGGGCTGTGTCACAACACACTGACACCAACAAAAACATCAAGGCTTGGGCTGTGTCACAACACATTGACATGAAAAAGAACACCAAGACCAGGACTGTGTCACAACACATTAACACCAATAAGAACACCAAGAATTAGGGGTGTGTCACAACACACTGACAACAACAAAAACACCAAGACATGGGCTGTGTCACAACACATTGACACCAACAAGGAAAACCACGAATTGTGCAATCACAACACACTGACACACGCAAGAGCACCAAGGCCTGGGCAGTCACATCACACTGACACCAACAACAACACCAAGGCTTGGGTTGTGTCACAACACATTGACACCAACAACAGCGCCAAGGCTACGTTCAAATTTTGTTATGCACCGCATAGTTACGTGATCGGGAATATCTTCAGCCATGACAAGCTCTTTGTATAACAGCATCCACCCTCCAGAAATGGTGATGACCCCTCTGAAGACGGCGTGTGGCTACCCTACTGAGCTATACAGACAGATGGAGGAAGCAAGACTCGCGTCAGAGCTCAGGAGCTGTGTGAAAGTCGAGGTGGCCGTCCTGGACTCCCGTCCCTAATAAACCTACGGTTTCTGTGGACGTAAAGCAACACTCAACCAACCATCATGCAGCAGAGCTCAGGAGCTGTGTGAAAGTCGAGGTGGCCGTCCTGGGCTCCCGTCCCTAATAAGCCTACGGTTTCTGTGGACGTAAATCAACCAACCAAGACTCGAGAAAGCTGTGGTCGGCGGAAGTGACGCGCGCGCCTGGCAATGGAGCCTCTGGTGCCGCAGGCTCTGTTCATTTACAATAATCATAAATAAACGCAGGGCAGTGCTGGCAGAGATTCCTGTTATCAGTTCACACTAGGCTGCCGAGTGCAAGTGCAAATGTAAGTACCAGTATGTGTGTATAATAATGAATATATAAAGCAAGTAAAATAATAAGTACTACTATTATGCATAATAAGTCAAATGATATGTACTGATAGTGGTACTCTATAAGCGACCGAGTTTTTCCCCCGACATTCAGTCAATGTCAATCAGTTCTATTATTGAAGGCCTTTATTACACATAACGAGTATACGCCGGACACTGACTACTCGATGATAAGATCGTACGTCCGTGAATATGACTTTTATGAGTGCCAGAACACAGGGTTCTCTCCTATGATGGAAGCTGTAACTACTGACTTTGGGATTATTAAGGACACTATGACCCCTTAAATACGGCTCTCTCTCCCTCTCTCTCTCTCTCTCTCTCTCTCTCTCTCTCTCTCTCTCTCTCTCTCTCTCTCTCTCTCTCTCTATCTATCTATCTATCTATATATATCAATAATTTTCTCTCTATATATATATATTTAGAGAGAGAGAGAGAGAATGATTGATTGATTGATTGATTGATTGAACTTTATTAAACAAGGATAAAGGTTTAAAGAGAGAGAGAGAGAGAAACTATTTCGTTCCAAAGGGCAGGCCGTTTGAAATTGGACGCTCAGCATATGACTAACAGTGACTTTATATGACTAGCGTCTGCTAAAACTGGAAAATCCTTTCAATGGTAACATTTCATAACGCCTGAATATCTTTTAGTTTTACTGATCAGCATCGATGTTATTTGCTTCCTTTTCCTGTTCATGTCTTTTTCCTTTTTCCATTTGCCTCTGGGTTCTATTTACTATCAAATTTTTCAGTAAATCCTTTGCGGAGTAACTGAAGATGCTGTATGATATTAATATTGTCTACGTCTGTTTCAGAGAGACGACTTCAGTGTGGGTCATTGCTTTGACAGGAAATAACTCTGAGCCCCCAGGCGACAACACCCACTGTATGGACCTCACTTTGAAGAGACCTCTTCAAAGTGATCTCCATACAGCGGCAACTTTCTTCGTTTGAAAGACGTGAGCCTGTGATTTTCGACTTTCCACGACACTTGCAGATGGATAACTTAATCTGGCTCTGATGAGGAGCGCAGTTAAATGCACTGATTTAACCCCTTCGCTGTCATGATGTCACTGAAAACGACCAACAAGAGTGCGAAATTTCAAACCCGTAAGCCTTTTTGCCTTCTTTTTCGCACTGGCATATGAAGGATTTTTATCAAAACGCGTAGCACGGAAAGTAGATGTGTTACAGGACCGGAAAATATACTCTTTGTAGGCGCGTCTGTGAATCTTGCAGCCCGGAAATTTTACAAGTAGGGGCAGTGAAGGGGTTAAAAGAACGACACCAGACACGGGTGGATGTTTAGTAACAAACATGCAGTGCAGCTTCAGTCAGTGGCTCCATCGCCAGAAAAAAATGGCGGCGCTGTGGCCAAGAACGGCGAGCTGCGCTGCTGGTACTGTGGGCACGGCCCAGTAAGTAAGTAAACATGGTGCTGAACGTCCGCAGAAACCATCAGGCTTATCAGGGACGGGGAGGGGGGAGGGGGGATGGAGGTGGGGGGAGAGTGAGATTATCTACCTACCGCTACACTGTCACCACCAGAATGACTTCAGCATTAAGGTGGGAAGCGATGAGAGCCATTTTAATGTTTCATGATTGTGAGGGACAAAACCACAAGACAGTGTCCACAGACCACAACCTTTTTGAAGAGAAAGGAGAGCCGAAACGGATTCGAACCGAAGTCCCCCTGCTTACCAGCCTAACGCCTTACCGCTAGGCCAAACCGGCTCACTGGGCGCGGCCCCTTGCTTCCTCCATCTTTCTAGCTTAGCGGGCTAGTCATGTGGCGGGATAATAAAACCGATCACACACGCCAGTCGTCCATGGAATACTGTTGTCAGACTGCAGTTGTGCGTACCGGGTGACCCGCAGTCGGAATGCTCAGCTGGGTAATACAACACCATTACATTTCTTACGCTGGCCCATCTGTTTGGAACAATTTTCCTCAAACATTCCGCCACTCGGATTCTGCCTCCTCTTTTAAACTCAGCCGCCATCAAGACGCACCTGTCCAGTAACTATTTCTAAACTGTCTTTTTCACAGCCGTCCCTATCCTCCCGTCCGACGCGTGCGTGCGTGCGTGTGCGTGGGTGTGGGTGTGTGGGTGGGTGTTGTGCGTGCGTGCGTGCGTGCGTGCGTGCGTGCGTGCGTGTGTGTGTGTGTGTGTGTGTTATTGTAAAGCGCCCTGTGCTCCCACCTTGTGCGGTAGATGGGCGCTCTAAAAATACTCTTTATTAACAATAACAACAATAAGCGGGCCCGATAAAGAACAAATCGTTCCTGTAACCGAATGCCGATTCCGAATCGATTTCCGTACTAATGAAATTGCGCACGACTATTTTCTGCTTGTTCCATTCTTGCTGCTTCCCATATCGGTACAAACGGAATCACACACGGTTATTTCTGCTTGTTCCATTCTTGCTGCTTTCCATATCGGTACAAACGGAATCACACACGGTTATTTCTGCTTGTTCCATTCTTGCTGCTTTCCATATCGGTACAAACGGAATCACACACGGTTATTTCTGCTTGTTCCATTCTTGCTGCTTTCCATATCGGTACAAACGAAATCACACACGGTTATTTCTGCTTGTTCCATTCTTGCTGCTTCCCGTATCGGTACAAACGGAATCACACACGGTTATTTCTGCTTGTTCCATTCTTGCTGCTTCCCGTATCGGTACAAACGGAATCACACACGGTTATTTCTGCTTGTTCCATTTCTGCTCTTTCCATACGCGTTGACATGAAATGTCACCTTAAGTTTCAAATTTCAGGCTCCTGCTGGATCCCGTTCGTTCATATTGGCATCGGATTTTGATCGTGTCTGGATTGACAGACGCAAGCTGTGTCAGATGTAATGACAACATAAATATTAACTGTTTCACACGAAGCAGTGTAATTAATTATTTACGTAATGAATGCCGTGTAATTCACGACTCCGTCCATATCTTTCCGTACAGGTTGATGGACTTGGAAGGTAAACAAACCGCTGTCTGAAAGACAGTTTTCTGTTGTCCTCTGTGTGTGTGTGTGTGTGTGTGCGTGCGTGCGTGCGTGCGTGCGTGCGTGCGTGCGTGCGTGCGTGCGTGTGTGTGTGTGTGTGTGTGTGTGTATGTCTGTGTGTGTGTGTGTCTGTGTGTGTGTGTGTGTGTCTGTGTGTGTGTGTGTGTTGTTTGTTTGTTTTGTTTGTTTTTTGTGGGGTTTGCTGTTGTTTTGGTTTTTGTGGAGTTTTGTTGTTGTTTTGTTTGTTTGTTTTGGGTTTGGCTTTTAGTCGTTGCTTTTTCCCTCCTCACTGCCTCAGGTCTGTCAGTCTCAAAAAGAAGAACAGTTAGTATCTCTCTACAACAGTGTTTTCTATACGTTCATTTGCTCCTCTTCCCCGCCCCCCATACTCCACCCCACCCCACCCATTTTTTTCTCTCTTTTTCTTTTTCTTCTTTTTTCCCTGCATGAAAAGCACATTAAACAACAGATGTTCTTGTTCCATTAGCAGTTGCGATGATCATCTCTGATGACTATTACGTGTTATACATGTGTGCTTTTGTTCTGCCAGCAGTTATGCTTTCTCTTTTCGAACACTGGAACTGTTTCAAAGACAACGTAGGGGAAACTTCTAAATGATGGGGAGGAGCGCATATGGGCTCCTCTCTCTCTCTCTCTCTCTCTCTCTCTCTCTCTCTCTCTCTCTCTCTCTCTCTCTCTCTCTCTCTCTCTCTCTCTCTCTCTTCCTTTTGGTCCTGAGCACTTTGCCACAAAGAACTTTTCTCAGTTGTCAAGAAGTGAAATGAAAATAACGATGTGCTTATTACTGACCGTTCTGACTTGGTTGCGCTTGCTGTCGATTGTGTTGCGTGTAGAAGTGTGAGCCAGACGTTTACTTAGGATTTGGTGACTGGTACTTTATCTTGAGTAACGGTCAGTAGACATTTTTCATTGATTATCGTCTGCCAGTCCGTCCGCTGCTGCCGAAAATGTGCACATGTTTTGTGTTGTCCAATGAAAATCAACGTTCCTGTCAACCTTTCGCGTGTCTGGATCTTGGTGACTTGTGTCTGGACCTGGCATTGAATCATTTGGAACGTGTGAATCGGCCCGAGGTAACCGTGTGTCGTTAGCGGGACTTCGCAGTCCAACAACAAACTAATTATACTCGAGAAAACTCGGTTTTCAGCCTTTCTTCTTCTTCTTCTTCTTCTTCTTCTTCTTCTCCTTCTTCTTCTTCTTCTTCTTCTTCTTCTTCTTCTTCTTCTTCTTCTTCCTCTTCTTCCTTTTCTTCTTCTTCTTCTTCTTCTTCTTCTTCTTCTGCTCCTCCTCCTCCTCCTTCAACTTCTTCTTCTTCTTCTTCTTCTTCTTCTTCTTCTTCTTCTTCTTCTTCTTCTCATATGGATTTTCCAGTGTATTCATTCGGCCTGATGCGGTTGATGGGACGTTAAAGTCAAGTAACTGCGTTGGCTACACGTGTGCTCAAACAGCGACATTCTGCTCTATGTGACTCAAATAATAAATGCTCGGCATTGTTTGCCCGTCGACCACGACAACCGACATCAGTAAATTATATCAAATAATATAGGCCATAGCTTTCAACACGCTTATATTGATATTGTACGCCTCTGCTTTGATAACATCATCAGTTCCATCTACATTACCTCCCATCTCCCTCCTCCCCCCTCCACCTCTCTCTCTCTCACGCACGCACGCACGCGCGCGCGCGCGCGCGCGCGCACGCACGCACGCACGCACGCACACACACACACACACACACACACACACACACACACACACACACACACACACACACACACACACACACACACACACACACACACACACACACACACACACCCCGTCTCCCATCCAACGCAACAAAAAGCTCGTACAAAGTAAACAAGCACGTAAAAACCAGCCTATTTCCCAGTTCAAGCAGACAACCTCTTCATTCCCCTTTCATGCTACTTTCATGACGTCCCCCCTTTGATGCTACTTTCATGGCGTTCAGCACATCCTTTGTCAAAATGTCAAGCGACGTCGGATGTTCAGTACGACCACGCTACATTGATCGAGTCTCGTCGAACTAGTCATTCAGGTGGGTCAGATTTCCCTTATTCTTTCTTCGCCTGTGATTGGCTGGATCAGCCTATACGTATATAATCCCCAGTAGCAAAGAATACTTTGGTCATAGTTCAGGAGCTGTGTGAGAGTCGAGGTGGACGTCCTGGACTGTCCGTCCTAACGAGCCTTCTGGTTTCCGTGGACGTAAAGAATTATTGAACCGGGCTTCGGCATTGGTCACAACTTGTCCCTAATATGTCAACTGACATCTGAGGACATTAAGCATCAACTCATCATCATCATCAATACTTTGGGCGCGCAGTGACCTTAAGAGTGCCGGGCCTGTTTAACGCGTTAAAGCCACAAATCTGAACAAATCTCAAACAGAACGAGGCCCAGAGCGCTCGTGAACAATCAACACACAAGGGAGTTAATTTTTGCTCGAAATACGTAGCACAAGTTCGACAACAAAGACCTGAGTTCTCGAACGCTAATTAACTCCTTTGTGTGTTGATTATACTGAAGCCATGCTGTTGATGGAAAATATACGCGTCGTTTGAGCGTTGGACCCTTGAGCAGGCGGATCCTACCTTGTTTAACAATATAAAGTACGGGTGTGACGTCCCCTCCTCCCCCACCCCATCCCTTCCCCCGAACCAGTGATTCCATATGATCTTGGGTCACTGAGTCAACTCCGCCACAGCCAGACGTGCATTTAAAAAAATAGAAACATTCAAAACGGCCACCGGAGACATGACAACAAGTATGCTACGGCGCACGCGAGGGCTGTTCATTAAGTGATGTATGTCCACAGGTCAATAAACCAGGAAGTGGCGGTCCCACTTACTTACAATATTCACGTCCTTCAAAGCACTCTTCTCCACTTTGCACGCACAGGTGCAGCTGTCAACGGTAAGATTCAAAGGCAGGCTGAGTACCGGACATAGTCCATCTCATGACCATCCGTCACCTGGCTCAATACGAATGGCCCTGGGTCAGTACTGTGCCCAGTCTCGCTTTCGACTTAGTGACCCGACGTGACCTGCCTCATGAATAGTAAGAATAGCCCAAGGCTGCAGGCATTAGCAGGAGAGGACAGCCACATTCATCACAAGAACTGAATTGACTTTTATGTGTAGGACAAGAGGAAAGAAGGAGACACGTCTCGCAGCAGTCAACGGAGAATCCGCTGGATTAAGGCGCTAAAACAGGAGCCGTTTCGGTCGTATGGTTGATCACCACCGTCCGAACCTGATCTCAAACGGGTCGTGTGCCACCATAGCCGTACGGTTGAAACGGTTCAGCGCTTCTGTTCAATCTGTTCTTTCCAAAAACAGCACGGCAGATTCCAAATCGATGAACTTTATCCACCAGCCAGTGATTGGACTGAAGAGAAGGAAAGGCCAGAGGTCACAAGAGACGGTAAATCTCGGGTAGGAATGTTGAATACATCGACCTTCCCCTTGCTATAACCCGTCAATGATGGTAACTCTCGGGTAGGAATGTTGAAACGATGGCAACTCTCGGGTAGGAATGTTGAATACATCGACCTTTTCCCTTGCATTAACCCGTCAGCGTTGGTAACTCTCGGGTAGGAATGTTGAAGCGATGGCAACTCTCGGGTAGGAATGTTGAATACATCGACCTTCCTCTTGCTATAACCCGTCAATGATGGTAATTCTCGGGTAGGAATGTTGAAGCGATGGCAACTCTCGGGTAGGAATGTTGAATACATCGACCTTCCTCTTGCTATAACCCGTCAATGATGGTAACTCTCGGGTAGGAATGTTGAAACGATGGCAACTCTCGGGTAGGAATGTTGAATGCATCGACCTTTTCCCTTGCATTAACCCGTCAGCGTTGGTAACTCTCGGGTAGGAATGTTGAAGCGATGGCAACTCTCGGGTAGGAATGTTGAATACATCGACCTTTTCCCTTGCATTAACCCGTCAGCGATGGTAACTCTCTGGTAGGAATGTTGAAATGATGGCAACTCTCGGGTAGGAATGTTGAATACATCGACCTTCCCCTTGCTATAACCCGTCAATGATGGTAACTCTCGGGTAGGAATGTTGAATGCATCGACCTTCCCCTTTGTCTGTCAGTTGCGGCTGTACCGTGTGGCAGGCAGCACGTTGGGTCCGACTGCATGAAGTTCGGATCGTCCTACTCAGCCATACGCCCAAAATGGTTCGGGTATCAGCGAAATGGTAACCATCAGATTCCCGCTGAAAACTGCCCACTTGTAAGGACATATACGACAGCGTTTATTTTCCGTTCAAAGACTCGTGTGGACATATCACATTAACATACTGTTAGTTTACATACATTAATTTATTCCGTTCTAGATCACTGTTCCACGCCTACAACTGACATCGAAATCGTTCACTGATTCATGGCGCGTCTTGTGGGAGGGTCTGTAATACCAGATAAAAATAGCTCAGATTATTTTTTTAATCGATCTGTCCCTTTCTGGGTAGAGACTCACGACAGGAATGAACCTTCAACGAACACCTTGGGAAGAGTGGGTTAAAAAAAAGAAAGAGAAAAAAAAAAGCCATTTCTAGGCTGTAACATGTGATCCTTAGTCATGCTGCGACCGCTTTTTATGAAAGGGTTCCCAGACACTGCGTTAACTGCTTCACTGCCCCAGCCTGTAAAATTTCCGGCCGAAAAGTGCACACATACACGCCTGCAAACAGTATATTTGATGGTCCTTTTGGGCGGTTCAGTGAAGCTGCTTTGCACGAGTGAATGCCCTTTGTAATCTTTTGCGCAAGAAGTCACGAGAGGCCGCAGCGTCACTTCCGGGCCGATTTCTGAGTAGGCGTTGCTTCACGCTGTGTATAGGAATGGAAGTTGAACATAGAATTGCGAAGCAATACAAATGCCACCACTGTTGCAGTTGCAAAAATTACCGGGAAAAGGGGATGGAGGGTGGGAAAAAAAGTGTCTTTGTGTCGTTTTTTGGCTGACCAGAAGGTCGTGAGTTCGTGAGAGAAAGAAAAATGCGTTTTGAGGGGATCCTATAGCACGAGCAACAAGTTATTGCTTGTTGCCAGACACATTTTGACTACGGATCTCCAAAAATGCAGTTAAAGTTGGCAGTGTAAAATTCGCAAATTCACTGTCACCGCCTTCCATTGTGAAGAAAGTACGCACCGGAAGTAAAAACAGCCAAGGGACTTAAGCAATGCCGGGCAAAAGTCAAGGGAGTTAACAACCCCGCCTGAACCGCCCAACAGCAAACCTACTTTCAGTACAGCGCATTTTGATAGAAATCCCTTCACCTGCTCATGCGAAGGGAAGGGAGCCTTAATGCTTTCAGATTTGGCACTTTTATTGGTCGTTTTCCGAGTGATGGTTCGGCAAGTATGGCAGTGAAAGGGTTAAATACAAACGTGCACATCTTTCCACCGAAAATCAATGATTCGCGCAGACCACATTTATTTATGGTTCAATATGTGTCTGCTCTTTGTGAAACAGCATTAGTTGTGGTACAGCTATAAAGGTCAGAAAACAGACGCCTTTTCGTGTTCATTGCTCCGTTTTCTTTCTTCTTCTTCTTCTTCTTCTTCTTCTTCTTCTTCTTCTTCTTCTTCTTCTTTTCACAATTTCCGCTCTCTTTTTTTCTTTCTTTTTTTATCGTTCTTCTTTTACGGGTTCCATTCAAATCCATTTTCATTTTACATTCCATTCTCGTGTACACTGAATCCGTATATTTACCGAACTGACAGAAATGACTCATCGGATGTCCTAGGGGTGACACAGGAAGTGTGGTTCCAGCTGGTCATTATACGTAGTGAGAAAGGCCAGGAGTAAGAGTGTAGCATTCGCAAAGACCAGGGTATGACAGCAACACAGGCAAACTCTAAGTACCGGTGTGTGTGTGTGTGTGTGTGTGTGTGTGTGTGTGTGTGTGTGTGTGTGTGTGTGTGTGTGTGTATGTGTGTGTCTGTGTGTCTGTGTGCATGCGTGCGTGCGTGCGTGTGTGTGGGCGTGCGCGCGCATGTGTGTGTGTGTGCATGCGCGCGCGTGTGTGTGTATGTGTGTGTGTGTGTGTGTGTGTGTGTGTGTGTGTGTGTGTGTGTGTGTGTGTGTGTGTGTGTACTGTGTAGTTCTTTAAAATGCTAAATTAAATGCCTTGAGTGATGATGTGGCTTGCTGTTGAGTGTAAATGGGCCTACGTGGTTCCCTATTATAATTCATCTATCTGTTATTGTTACCATTTTGAGCATCTATTTTTACTGGATCAAATTAATTTTAATGTTTATATTTTGATGCTTTCCCTGCTGGTTGTTAATCTTACATGATCGTTTTATATTTATTCATTGTTCGGCCAGTTTTACTCTAACGTGGGTGCTGAAAGGCTTGGGGGCGACATATGCTGATGATCATGTATGGAAGTGTGTTTTATTTATTTTAGTTTTATTTAACTGCGTTTTGTAGTTTTTGATTCGCAAATGATGTGACCTAGATACCCCGACACAATGATAGTTTCCCCTGTCTCTGACATGACCTCTGGCGGGTCAACTAGTGCTAGCGCGTAGTCTTACCCTAAAGTTTGAGTCCTAGCGTTTTGTTATTCTTTGCAGTGACTCAGTTAAAATCCTTGGTAAATTCCTGGACCGTTTTAAAAGTTATTTTGGGTCACAAATATCATCACAATCATTAAATGAGATCCATATCTGCCGACTACAGCCAAAATCCGCAACAAAAGTTGATTTCTTTCATATATTTTTGTCTTCGATTGTCAGTTCGAGTCGGCGCATGTTGCCCTTTGATGTTTGACCTAGTTTCCCAGTAACAACGTGAACGCTTCCTTAGTGCCGATTTTGGCAAGACAATCGTACTCACGACTCAACGTTCTCAGACTGCAGTTTTTTCTGTGCATTTTCCGTGGTTTTTAATTGCCGTAGTTTGTTTAACGAGGCCGCTTACCTAGCAGCACTTCGTCGGCTTCGTTCGCCATTTGCAATCCGTGACGCCGACTCGAAACAATCAATGACAAAAATATATGAAAGAAATCAACTTTTGTTGCGGATTTTGGCTGTAATCGGCAGATATGGATCTCATTTAATGATTGTGATGATATTTGTGACCCAAAATAACTTTTAAAACGGTCCAGGAATGTCCGACCGTCTCCTTGAATTTTACCAAATCCTTCACTTAGGGATGAAGAACATGCACTGTATCCATGGTACTCAGGGTATCTAAACACTAGCTCTTTTTTGTTTTTTTTGTTTTTTTTTTTCGCCTTCGAATGCCGTCTGCTTCCTCTCCGGCTTTGTCCAGAGTAGTTTCCTCTAACCGCACGCACGTGTTGTGTTGTTGCTCGAGGTGAAGGTGCGGGTAGCGGTGGGGAGGGGGGGGGCGCTGGGTGTAACAGGCTAGT
>OY757552.1:12941971-12956209 GCA_963584105.1 Alviniconcha strummeri
GTACGAGAACAGTATCGTGGCATAATATATAAGGGTCATTCTCCCGAAAACTGGACCAAGGCCGCTTTCCCGATCAAATAAAAATTAAACTAAAACATGAAACTTTTTAAACTACCGCTATATTTCTGATGTAATGTGTTTGGAGAAATAAGGGAAATGCCACAATAGGTAAATGCATCATTATTTCTTGCGCTGTGAACCTTTTTTGGTAAAAATCCGACATTTTCATGGCCGCCATTTGTGACATGGCTTTGGGAAGGTTATAGGTGATCGCAGATATTTCCTTGGAATCTTTCATGATTGAATAGAAACAGGTTTCATGAGAAAGAAGGAGGCCAGTTCTTACATACAAATGATATTTATTGTGTGTTGCTTGCTACTAACAGCTGCAAACAAAGGAAAGATAATCAGTGTCTCGCACGTTACCGATGGTGTCTTCTGAGTGTGTATCACGATATTGTGACTTGTTCACAACGGAAACTAAAAAAACTTTTTCCCCCCCCATCTGTTTAGTAGATAATCACATTTCACCTTACTTTTTAATGCTTGTTTGATGACAAAAGAGTAGATACGAAATAAATTACAGTCATTTCTTCAGGGGTGGTTGACGTGGTGTCTTACAATGGTGTAATGTGCGAGCACACAAAATAATTATTTCTGCTTGTACCATTGACTTTCGACCTACCCTAACGTACCAGTCCACATCAGCTGACTTGCGGTAGCAACGTTTGAACTCTTTTTGCGCTGTGTGTGGTGTATTATTTTACTAGAAAAGGGAAACCGCAGTAGCACGTAAACGATCCCGGTCATTCTGCCAAAAGTGCAGGTGGCAGGTTACAGCTAAACACGCATACACCTTACGTATGTGGTTTGCATGAAGTGACATGGAGCGTGGTTGTATGGTGTACACAGAACTTGCGCCGAGACGGCTGCAGTTTCATGTGGCACCAGCCATGCCAGCGCTGTAAGTACACCACTTCGGTGGATATTTAAAAAAAAAACGCGCTATAAAAAGCCAGTCACTCATGTAGAACCACATGCGAGCACAGTGAGTTTGCTCAAGAGAGCGGAGAATAGCGCTATATAAGTGATCATCAATCAATGAAAAGCACTGTGGTGTCTTCAGGGGTGAGGGATGTAACGCTCGTGACACATATTTGTTCCCACTCGGCTGAGTGTTTGTTTGCAATCTTTTGTAACCAAACTTGGCATTGTGGTGCACTACCACGAGCCGGAGTGTCACGGGAAAAAATGGGATTCTATCTTCAAGGTCAAGGTCACAGTGTGGGCTTATATAGCCAAAATATGACAGTTTCTACTATATCTTTTATTAGTTCTAAACCAGTGAGTCTTTTACAACCAAACTCAATTTGAGTGTAGGTCATCATAAGCAAAGAAGTGTCCACTGAAAATGTTGGATTGCTGTGTTTAAGGTCAATGTCACAGCCAAGGTTAAAAGTTTCAGTTAATGTTAGTTTGGATGATATTTTATGCATCGCTGAACCATTTGTAATCAAACCCAGTATGGTGAGACATCATTATGAGCCAGAGCGTCATATGCGAAAAATGGGTTTCTGTCTTCAAGATCAAGGTCATAGTAAATGAATTTCGGTTCATACAATCAATTATGACTATTTCTATTATATGTTCTGAACTGCTGACTTTGTTGGGCGCCCAACTTAGTTTGACAGTGCATGTTCATAAGCCGGAGTGTCTTGTGAAAAGGTTGCTTTGCTGTATTCAAGGTCAAGGTCACAGTGAAGCTTCTGAACTTCAATGAATGTCCGGACAATATCTCTGATCGGTCAAACTTAGTATGGTGATGCATCATCATCAGCCAGAGTATCATTCAGAAATATCATTTTGCGATGTTCAAGGTCAAAGCCACAATCGTTTCTACTAGATCTTCAGAAATACTGAAACTTTTGCAATCCAAATTAGTTTGATGGTACATAATCACAAGACGGGGTGAGACGCTGTGAAAAGATTTTCTTGCTTTTACACAGGGCGTGAGACAGAGAGTATGGCTTGGGGACTGTGGACTAGATTGCTGCCACTCTTGGCTATCCCGATATCTAAAGGAGGGGTCAATACCGGTTCCAATCAAGAAAATGTAGAAAGAACATTGCTTTTGTACTGAATATACTTGTTTATTAAGTTTTTTGGTCAATGGTTCAAGTGTGTTATTCTTATATCCTTTTGTACTTGTGATGTTGTCCACATAACATGTGAGACAGATTACTAATTAAGTGCGATTGGTTATTAACTTTAGAAAGCAAGAAACAGATATCCCTCTGACATGTATATATTTATATATACGGTTCAGACCAAGTTAGTGTAATGCATTCCCCCTTCCTCTTTAAGCTGCTTTGGGGGGAAAGAAGAAGAAGAAGAAGAAGAAGAAGAAGAAGAAGAAGAAGAAGAAGAAGAAGAAGAAGAAGAAGAAAGAAAAGAAAAAATGAAATGAAATGTGTAATCTATTTCGTGCATGTCTGTATTTCGAAGAAGACATTTTAAACCAAAGTCGTTAAAGAGGCAGGACAGTTGTTGTTTTTTAATGTCAGAAATGACAGATATTCCTTTATTAGTTAGGAAATATTGTATAATAAGAAGGCAAAAGGCAAACTGGCCACGGAGCCGACTCTATTCATGCATTTCTGGTGTCTTCTGTAACATGCGAGACACTGATACTATGACGTAACATAATGCACAATTAACCAAGTTCCTGTCACCCTGTCAATATATGTCTTATATTTATGTGCACAAGAGATGTCAGGCTTTCATTTCCAAATAATAGCATTAAAAAATTCACAATTGAATTTTTACCCTCTAGCTCTATGTCACAATTTTGACTAGTTTTCAGGAGAATGACCCATAATTGAGTTTGACGAGCGCTAGGTGTTCGTGGGATAGACATATGTAACTGTTTTTGGCGAGCGTTTGGTGTTTGTACGAGGATATCGTGGGATAATATATAACTGTTTCTGGAGAGCGTTTGGTATTCGTACGAGAACAATATCGTGGGATAATATATAACTGACTTTGACGAGCGTTAGGTGTTCGCACGAGCAAAATGGCGCGGAATATAGTAGTTTCTGACGATCTTTAGGTGTTCGCATGAGCGAAATTGCACGTGACGTAACTGTTTCCGACACGTTTCAGGTGTTCACACGGGCAAAGACTTTGGCGCACAATCCAAATCTCGCTTTTCGGCTTTCTTCCCCCAAACTGCCGTAAATGGTTAGGCCATTCAAGGGGCACTTCCTGTCTACGCGCATCTGTACCTCGCTATGGCTGTTGGATGGTGAATGTAGACGTTGGACGGTGAATGTGGACGTTGGATGGTGAATGTGGATGTTGGATGGTGAATGTGGACGTTGGATGGTGAATGTGGGTGTGACTGTTTTCTTTCTGGTCAGAATGCATGACTGCGTAGGGTGGCCATGGTAAATGCCATGAATCTGAACCTTGCTTATTATTACACACACACACACACACACACACACACACACACACACACACACACACACACACACACACACACACACACACACACACGCACACACGCACACACGCAAACACACAGGCACACAGGCACACACACGCACATGCACGCGCGCGCGCGCGCGCACACACACACACACACACACACAAACTCAAAGACAAACTTGGAACACTCCACTCAGTTTGACGTACACAACAGGCACTGCAATTCAGTCGCTCATGCAGAGACCATAAGGACTATTAGGGACCAGGACGGCCACCTCGACTTTCACACAGCTCCTGAGCTCAGAGCATGTCAGCCCAGGCATTCAAATCTTTGAGCGGTGAGTCCCGCCGATCATCTCGGCGCCGGTTGGCTGAACACCGATTCACCTGCACGTCTTAAGTCTGCTCTCAGGCGTGTTCGACAACGGACTGCCTCTACCAGCGATTCCAGCTAGCATCACGTGACAGTCGCAGTCGTTACGTTTTACCCCAAACATCTAAAAACACAACAGTGGTGTCCAAAATCTCAAACTGTCAAGCCAATTGTAACAAGTCGACTGGGACTGATAGTCGGACCAACATCGGACTGGGTTCAAATGCAACACAGTCAGACCAACACTGAACTTGTTTCAAAGGCAACTCTGAGGAGACATCTGGGAGACGTGGTTGAGATTATACATTACGGGTTTTCCCCAACACGTAGATACCATATTGAACTGAACTAAACAGAGTGGCAATGGACAGAATGGTTGCATGCAGGCTCCTGTCTTGTACACAACTGGAATGTTTTCGATTTTTAGCATTTTTATGTCAGCACAGCTTTCGGGTATTGTCCAAATGGTGGGGGATTTTGTCCTGTCATTGTGGGATTTCCTCGACGTTTGCCAAATCAGAGAATCCCACTTTTATTATCCACTGCAACAATTGTATTCCTCAATGAGGTGGGGGGGGGGGGGGGGGAGGGGGGGGGGGAATCACATGTGTCCGGAAATGCTAAGAGCGTTACACATTTCCCTTTCAGATGCAGGTTCGGATTGAATTTAAAAAAAAAAGTATACGCCTGTATACGCATGCACAATACTGCAGCAATAGATGGATTTGTGTATTCACATTTTTACACAACAAAGCTTGCGGATTGTTGTTGTTTCTTTGTCTCGGAGATACTGTTGCTTGGAGTCGAACATTTGCCTTGCAGCCAGCCCGATGCGAACGCCATCTGTCGCCAGTTGCATGGAAAGGGAGGCGATTTCGTGGCTTAATTTTTATTTTATTAGATACGTTTCAGCATTCATGATGCACGCGACGTTTACCACAAGGACGCTGGTCCTGTGCCTTGCCCTCCACAAGGACGTTGGTCCTGTGCCTTGCCTTCCACAAGGACGTTGGTCCTGTGCCTTGCCTTCCACAAGGACGTTGGTCCTGTGCCTTGCCTGTGAGGTCGTAGGGCAGTCCATCTTCTCCGGTGACGACGACAAAGCCGTACATCACATCTGTTGCGTGTTGCCGTACATCACATCTGTTGCGTGTTGCCGCACATCACGTCTGTTGCGTGTTGCCGTACATCACATCTGTTGCGTGTTGCCGTACATCACGTATGTTGCGTGCTGCCGTATATCAGGTCTGTTGCGTGTTGCCGTACATCACATCTAAAAGCCATAAAAGATTCAAAAGAACGCTTATTTGCTATGACACTGACAACACGATGCAAATTTTTCAAATGCAAATGATAAAGTTTGCATCGTGTTGTCTGTGTCATAATAGATAAGCGTTCTTTTGAATATTTTATGTGTTTGGATCTTATTTTAGAACGCTAGCAGTCATTCTTGCTTCAGATTTTCGTACATCACATCTACTGCGTGTTCTCGAGAGGGTAGTACAGTTAATTCACCACGCATTTACTAGTTCCTTTTCTCCATCGATCGCGCCGTTTTGACCGGTGCAGTACAGTACATCCCTGCGTGGTGTGCCATTTCGGACCCGTAATTCTTTTTCTCTGTTGCCTGTGAAATGTTGGTAGCGATTCAGTGATGAATAATAATAATAAGTCCTGTGTCGTGGCTGGCAAGGGTATCCTCTCTCGCATCGACACCGGTTTTATTTGCCAGCAACAGAAACTTGATAGATATGACACTTGTGTGTGGAGCCGGAGCTGCTGTTAAATCAGTCGGGGGTGGGTGGGGGTCGGGGATCATTCTCTAACATTCACTTAAAGGTGACACGAAACGAAGTGGGGGAAGCATTTTCTAATATTCACTGAAAGGTGACACGAACCGAAGTGGCGGGGGGATGGGGAGGGGGGGGGAGGGGGGCGAAGCATTCTCTAACAAAATCACTTAAAGGTGATACAAAACGAAGAGGGGGGAAGCATTTTCTAATATCACTTAAAAGTGACACGAACCGAAGGGGGTGGGGGGGTGGGGGGAAGCACTCTCTAATATTAACTTCAAGGCGATACGAAACGAAGATGGAGAAGCGTTCTCTAATACTCACTTAAAGGTGACACGAACCGAAGGGGGGGGGGGATTTTTTAATATTCACTTAAAGGTGACACGAACCGAAAAGGGGGGGAGTATTCTCTAATATTCACTTAATGGGAACACGAAACGAAGACGCAGTACGGACCCTATCGAAAGGACAGGAATAAAATACAAAGATACTCACAAAAGGTTGTCAGTCGATTAATGGCCTAGGTGGTGAAAAATCGAGGTTTGAAAATTGCCAAGACAGTCGTGAACGCTGCCATTTTGTGTCTGGGATTCTGCGTATGTGTCGTCACCGACATAGTCGGCCGCGTGCGTAGAAGAAATGTATACTTGCTTCACGAGCCAACATTTCTCTGAGTTTCTGCTCGTCGTTGGTAAATGTCGAACCAGCATTGCTCCGCCGCACACTCAGTTGCTCAAATTCGAAGGAAAAACGCACTTCTGTGGCATGAATATTGACAAAACAACCATACAGTGCCTGCAGATATAAAGATTTTCAGTCTCTACTTTTTTTGCGATAACCCATTGCTTTTTTGCTCGCGGCTCCCTTTAGATTGCTTATGGCCTCACCTCAGTAGGTCACGAGGTCACTGAACAGTAAAACGTGTGTAGGAGAGCGGGGTGGGGAGTGAGGGAAGCAGGTTGGAAGCATGGATGAAGAGTCACAAGTCAGAGGTTGCTATCACATAACTTTTATTTGCACCAACCAGGAAACAGTGTAGGCTCTCCGCTGAATCAGATGCATAGGCAGCAGCTCGAACTAACTGACGACCTGCTACTGCAGGGACACTGGGGGAAAGAGGACGCGGCGGGCCCAGCGCACGAGTTTGAACACTTTAGATAATTGGGGCCATAAAATTCCCACCCAGTCAAAAAGGAAGACAGGAAAGAAAAGGTTAAAGGGTCATAGCCCGAAACACACAATACACACGGTTACATGTGTAGTACTGTCCACTAAGATAAAAGAGAAGACCATACAACCCAGGCCTTTCTATCATAGTACGGCATAGTATAACAAAGAGAGACGGCTGGATGAAGTGTTGCTTAGTGTCCTCAGATGTCAGTTGACATATTAGGGACAAGTTGTGACCAATGCCGAAGCACGGTTCAATAAGTCTTTACGTCCACGGAAACCAGAAGGCTCGTTAGGACGGACAGCCCAGGACGGCCACCTCGACTCTCACACAGCTCCCGAACTATGAGAGAGAAGGCCATACAACACAGGCCTTTCTATCATAGTACGGCATAGTATAACAAAGAGAGAAGGCCATTCAACATAGGCCTTCTTGTCATAGTACGGCATAGTATAATAAAGTGAGGAGGCCATACAACACAGGCCTTTCTGTCATAGTACGGCATAGTATAATAAAGAGAGAAGGTCTACAAAGGAGGCCTTTTTATTATCATAGTATGGAATAGTATAATAGATAAGGTCTACAAAAGAGGCCTTTTTTTTATTAGCATAGTACGGCATAATATAATAAAGACAGAAGGTCTACAACAAAGGCCTTTTTATCATAGTATGGCATAATATAATAAAGAGAGAAGGTCTACAACAAAGGCCTTTTTATCATATTATGGAATAGTATAATAAAGAGAGAAGGTCTACAACATATGCCTTTTTATCATATTATGGAATAGTATAATAAAGAGAGAAGGTCTACAACATAGGCCTTTTAAAAAAAATCATAGTATGGCATAGTATAATAAAGAGAGAAGGTCTACAACATAAGCCTTTTTATCATAGTATGGCATAGTATAATAAAGAGAGGTCTACGACATAGGCCTTTTATCATAGTATGGCATAGTATAATAAAGAGAGAAGGTCTACAACATAGGCCTTTTTATCATAGTATGGCATAGTATAATCAAGACAGAAGGTCTATAACATAGACCTTTTTATCATAGTGTGGCGTAGAATGACAAAGAGAGCAGGTCTACAACATCGCTCGTGCTTTTTCCAAAATTACGGCAAAGCAACATAAAGACAGAATGTCAACAAAGTGGGCCATGTACTTTCTCTGTAATACAGCAAAGCAAAAATAAACAAACGGAATGTCAACGCAATGGGCCATGTACTTTCTCTGCAATACAGCAAAGAACAACAAAGAGATGGAATGTCAACTAAATGGGCCCTGTACCTTCTCTATAATACGGGGAGAAAAAAAACAGAAGAAAAAAAGAAAAAAGAAAGAAAAACAAACATAAAACAGAGAGGGAATGTTAACAAAATGGGCCATGTACTTTCTCTATAATACGGCAAAGAAAAACAAAGAGACGGAATGTCAACAAAATGGGCCATGTACTTTATCTATAATACGGCTAAGAGAAATCAAGAGAGAATGTCAGCAACACCGGCCATGTACTTTCTCTATAATACGGCAAAGATCAATAAAGAGACGGAATGTCAACAACACGGAGCATGTACTTTCTCTACAGCACGGCAAGGAAAAACAAAGAATGCCTACACCGTGGACCATAATAATATTATGCTTTCTCTCATACAACAAAGCAAAGTCATTAAAAGATGACGTCACAATATTGTTGCGCCTACATCTGTATCAATAGAGGGCGTCTCGGTCGAGCAGGCAGCGTGCGTTGAATAGCCACCAGCTCTAGCGGCAAGGAAAAAAAATCGACAGCCCACCGCCATCCCATCCTCATCGAATCAAAACACGGCACATAATAGTAATAATAATAAATGCATTTCTAATGCGCCTAATCCCTCTATGACTATACATGCTTTAGGGAGCGGGGATAGCTCAGTGGTTAGAGCGCCGGACTCGTGACTGAAAGGTCACGGGTTCGAATCCCTGCGGGAGCGGCGGGAGAATTTTTTTCTCCATGGTCAAATTTCTGTGCTGACTCCTATTTCGGTATCCGTTCCACCCCCGTGTTACCGCTGTAGCACATAAAAGATCCCGGTCAATCTGCCAAACGTGCAGGTGGCAGGTTACAGTTAAACACGCATACACCTTACGTATGTGGCTTTGCATGAAGTGACATGGTACATGGTTGTATGGTGTACACAGAACACGCCGAAACGGCAGCAGATTCATGTGGCTCCAGCCATGCCAGCACTGTAAGTACACCACTTCGGGGGATATTAAAAAACGCGCTATAAAATAAGCTAGTCACTCATGTAGAACCACATGCGAGCGCAGCGAGTCTGCTCAAAAAAGCGGAGAATAGCGTTATATAAAAGCAATCATCATGTGTGAGGCTCAAAGCGCTATACACGAAATATTACAACAATACACAACCTGATTTAATAATGCATTACATATCTCACTCCATCCCTCCCCTCCCCTGCATCCACACACGCGCACACCCAAATGCACAGCCTCGAAAACCGTCGCTTCCCCCTCTCTCTCCCAGTCTCCCCCCCTCCTGCCCCCCAAACACACACACACACACACACACACACACACACACACACACACACACACACACACACACACACACACACACACACACACACACACCAGTCAGCCAGTGAAGACGACAGAAGCAAAATCAAGATCAAATCAAGTACAGCATCCAGTGCCTGTGAAAGTGTTAGAGCAGCGCAGACTAGGCAGAAGTAAAGAGAAAAGTTTTAAGAGAAGTTTTGAACTGTGAGAGAGAACTGCATGTCGGATGTGAGCAGGAAGGTTGTTCCAGACAAGGGGAGCCTGAACAGAGAACGACCGGTAACCAAAGCCCGTAAGTTTTTATCTTGCACAAGAAAGATTTTTTCCCCCATCTGAACTGGAACGGAGTGTGCGAGAAGGAGTGTACACAGAGAGACACGATGACAGGTATGGTGGCAAGGTTCCATAACATACACACACACACACACACACACACACACACACACACACACACACACACACACACACACACACACACACACACACACACACACACACACACACACGCACGCACACACACGAAAAGGAAAACAAACAAACAAACAAACAAAAAAAGAAGGAAAAAAAATCCTCTCTTAAAAACAATCCTGTCTTTGACTGGCAGCCAGTGAAGTGCCTTGGGCAATGGTCTAACAAGCATATGTCTGCTCTTGCGAAAAACAACCTTCGCTGCATGGTTTTGAACTTTTTGCAGCCTGTACATCTGATAACAGTTGATGTCGATGAGCAGAATTGCAGTAGTCCAACCGTCTGAGAACAAAAGAACACATAAGCTGAGCAGCGGCCTTCGTCGTCAGGAGATGGCGGATAGAGCTAATTCTTCTGATCTCGGGATATGCGGAACGACTGATGTGGTCAGTATGCTTCACCATAGACAGAGCTGCGTCAGTGTAGACCCCGAGATTTTTGACACGGCCTTTGAAGGAAGTGTCATTATTGCCAACTCTCAAGTGGTTTTCTTGTGACACGCTGACCCTTTCACGAGATCCAACCAAAAGAGTGTCGGTTTTGTCACTGTTCAGCTTTAGCCTATTACCAGCCAGCCATCTCCCAACAGAGTCAACACACAGCTCAACGTCAACAATCAGTGAATGAAAGTCGAAGTCGAAGACAGATGGAGTCGAAGACTGGTGAATTTGAGTATCATCAGCAAATTTGTGATGACCGCACCTACTTCAAGAAATGATTTTAGACAGTGGTTGAATATACAGAGTAAAGAGTATTGGACCCAAGGCTGAACCTTGAGAAACCCCGTAATGAAGCTTTTTTTGTGAAGAGACCCCACCATTGACACTTACAGCCTGGGCTCAATCGGACAAGTACGACGAAAACCAATCGAGAGCCTTGCCAGGTATACCGAACATGACATGCAACCGTGTGAGGAGAATGCTATGGTCCAACGTATCGAACGCAGCTGACAAATCAAGTAAAGTCAAAACGGACACCTGGCCTTCATCAGCACTACCAAGAAGGCAGTTCATGACATCTAGGAGAGCTGTCTCCGTGCTGTGATGTGCGCGGTACGCAGACTGGAAATTCTCACAGGGATTGTTGGTCAACAACTGGTTGCGAAACATACGCAACGTAACTTTCTCCAGCAGTTTGGAGAGAAACTGCAGGTTTGACACAGATCTGTAGTTTTTGAAACTGTTTGTACCAAGGCCAGTTTTTTGTTTCTTCAGAAGGGGAGGGTCATGACTGCATCCTTGAACTGCAAAGGAACAGACCCAGACAACACTGATTCGTTCACGATTCGGCAAAAATCAAAGGCACTAAGTCATCTAAGTACGTTTTCAACGAAGTGGTCGGGACTGGATCGAGAACACAGCGTTTGGGGGCAGAATCACATATCAGTTTGCGAACCAACTATTGCGACACTGGCTCAAAGCCACAAAATTCACTGCAAGAAAAGAGTGAGATGTAGGAGTGCTATCAGGGGTTGTGTGAATCAAGTTCACTGCGAATAAACGCAGTCTTTTTCGCAAAGAAAGAACAGAAACAGTCAGGCAGTTCACATTCAGGAATGTCACACTGGGAGGAAACAGAACTTTTGCTGTTTCCAAGTAACTCGTTGGTCAGTCAATGCAGCTGCTTGCTTGAGTTGCACCGTGACAGTTTCTCATAAGTTTCATGGTCACACACACACACACACACACACACACACACACACACACACACACACACACACACACACACACACACACAACACACACACACACACACACACACACACACACACACACACACACACACACACACACACACACACAGGCACACATACTTCAAAGCAGTATTTATGGGTGACATTAATGTCCTGTTCAGTGGATCGAAACGTCAACTGATATTGAAAGAAACTAATTAAAAAGATGATCAACACACACACACACACACACACACACACACACACACACACACACACACACACACACACACACACACACACACACACACACACACACACACACACACACACACACGCGGAGCTTTAGTCACAGTCAGTGCCGATCCTATGGTTAAAAAAACATACATATAAAAAAACGACACGGAACAGCCAGTTACAGAGAAGAAAGTGCAATATTTATATAACTTCCATGCAATGACGGAATGTCAGTCACTAGTTTCCAAGGAAAAAATAAAATAAAAATCGTCGACAGCGTGACAGCTTCAGTAATGACACTGAGTGTTAATTAAGCAAAAAAGCAAAGCGCAGGCCTGTACACAGGGACCCATGGCGATCCCGCCTCGCTCTGATTTCACGAGTTCCGCTTTCCTTATATACTGTCCCACCAGCGCTAATCGATATTCCCATAAAGAACTGGCGCTCTAATACAATACCCTCTCGTTGTTTGCACTTCAATGCCGTTTCTGTAAAGCGAAACCCGCTCAATTTTTGATGGAAACTAGACATCGCCGGCGACAACAGTACCACAGATAAAAGATGGCGGCTTCGACCAATGAGAGGCGAGAACGTGTGCCTCCGCGGCTCTTGTCGCATAGCGCGTGCGGTAGATAGCGGCACACGGCACGCGAGTTATAATTAGCACAGACCTACACTACCAAGCGTTCGGCCACATGACTTCATCATACTCTTGCTCTTCCTCAATCGAAACAATAGAGATAACGCTATTCCGTTGCTCCTCGGCGTAGATTAAGCCAAAGAATGGAGAGAAATGCTAACTCACACAATGACTGACAAACGCAGCGAGAAATTGCACAATCCCAGTTTCAGTGCACTCTCTGAGTGACGGAACGCCGAAAGAACTGACAGCGTCAAGCCAGACTGAGGTAGTTTTCGTCGTGGTGTGTCGTCTGCTTTCTGCGGATCTTGTCGTTGTTGTTGTTGTTGTTGTTAGCTGCTATTATTGTATGATCGCCCCGCAGTCACTCGCCGTGAGGCACCTTGCAAAGCCAGCGTGTACAACAGTGCGCGAATGCAGCGAGTGACATCACAGAAATAACCCAGAGGGAAATGACAGAGACCGTGGCAGACTACACGACAGATCAGTGGGACCGACTCGGTTTGAACTCGCCACCCGTGACCTAATATCGTGCAGGTTATAAACTTCCTCCCGCGGTACCTGCTTCACTACCACGACTACCTACCGCCGTCGTCGCTAGAGTGACTGACCTGACCCCGAATGTGCCGGGGTCAGACTGCTATTATGGCTTCCGTGTGCTCATCGTGTCAATGTTTTCATGCTGCACTGCCAGACCGGTGACGTTAGTGTCAGTCACACGCTCGGCGCCTGCCATTGCCGGAGGTAAGTTCATACCGTGTCAGTGTGACAGTGAGTGTGAATGAAGATAGCGTCAGTGCAGGTTATCAGTTCAGGTTAGGCTACCTGGCGAAGTCCTGAGCCGGGTTAGTTCACGCGCAGTGTCAGAGTGAGTGTGAATGAATTGGATTGCGTCAGTGCGGAGTCAGTGCCGCTATCAGTTCAGGTTAGGCTACCTGGCGAAAGGTTAGGGCAAAACCATTGCCGGTGGGGAGAGATCCGGTCAATCATCGTGTCAGTCATCGTGTCAAGTCATTGTCAGTCAATCAGTAGGCCTACAGTGGTACGTGACCTAGCTAAGCTTTCGTTTTTGTTGTTGTTGTTTAAAAATATATGAAACAAGAATGACTGCTAGCGTTCTAGGGACTACCCCGAAAGTTTGCAGATTGTGTTTTTGTCCTAATGAAAATAAGCGTTCTTTTGAATCTTTTATGTGTTTGGATCTTGTTTTAGAACGCTAGCAGTCATCTTGTTTTAGAACGCTAGCAGTCATCTTGTTTTAGAACGCTAGCAGTCATTCATGTTTCGGATTTTTTTAACTTTTGAACCTTTTATGTGTTTGGATTTTTTTTTTCTTCTTCTCAAAATGCGGGTCACGGCAGGTCGGCAACGGCATTTAGATGTAGGCCTACACACGTACGTTACCGAGTTAGCTAAATAGGGTATGATCCTTTCAGTGACAGCACCGCAGTAGAATGACTCCAAAGGATTTCTCAGCGGTACAGTAATAACATCGTACGCGGTCTTGGCTGATTTGTATGTTTGCTGAACGTGGCGTTTTCACACCACTCTGCACTGTGGCGGACAGCATTACCTCAGTAAGCGTCGGGAGCAGCTAATAAACTAGCATGCTGTAACAGGTTTGTTTCCATTTTAAGCTGAAGGCTAATTTATGATTAATACCACCGCATCTTACACGTGGCTCAGTGCAGACGGCCTGTCAAAAGCGGACCGTCGTGTGGTCTTGCCACTGGTTTTGAATGTGTGTGTGTGTGTGTGTGTGTGTGTGTGTGTGTGTGTGTGTGTGTGTGTGTGTGTGTGTGTGTGTTGTGTTGTGTGTGTGTGTGTGTGTGTGTG
>OY757552.1:12956409-12979710 GCA_963584105.1 Alviniconcha strummeri
AAACCTGAGACGCATATGTATCACGTGCGCGTTTTTAAAAATAGCATCGGTTTATCTGATACAGACTACAATAGATGCAAGCAACACCACATACATTCAAACAGAGACAGACATACAGACAGACAGACAGACAGAGACAGAGAGAGACACACACACAGATAGAGACACAATCAGACAAAGACAGAGAGACAGAGACAGACAGACACAGAGACAGAGACAGACAGAGACAGACAGGCACAGACACAGAGAGACAGAGAGACAGAGACAGACAGACACAGACACAGAGAGAGACAGAGACAGACCAAGATAGAGACAGAGAGACAGGCAGACAGACAGAGACAGGCCGGTAGGGACAACAGAGGAGAAAGAAACAGAAAGAAGGGAGAGAGAATTAATCAGAGATTCATCGAACACTGAGACATGTAGCGTAGCAGCAACAGCATCAGGGAACAATTGTAACAATGGACAGACAGAAATGGGGCAGAGGTCCGTAAAAAAAACACACAATCATCTCTTTGTTTCAATTTTTTTCTCGAAATATTGTAGAAACGATTGTCAACAATGGAATTTGAAAACAAAAAACAAACAAACAATAATCAGATGCTTGAGCCTTATTATACATGTTTTGGGATTCTTATGATACAACAAAATGCACATATATGAATGAAAATATATATATACAAATGTAATCTTTTTATAGCACATTCAGAATTTTAATCATCGCGAGAATTAGACCCTTTCTAATAGGCGATATTATATATGATGTTGTGGAAGTATTTATCTTTGTGGATACGTGAAAATCATTTTTTCCCTTCCAGATTTCAGTTCTGTTCCTTTTTCCGTAAACGATCGGCTAAAGTTCTATTACAATTCTCCGATGCTATTCAGTTTATCGCTTCGTAAACTAGTAACAGAATGACAGCTGATACTGCAAACATACATCGAAAAAAAAAAATCTGTTAATTCTGGTATTTAATACCACTAACCCTTCCCACAGTGAGTCGGCGAGGTTTTGTCGAGCAACATGAAAAGTTTTCGTGTTTTTCTGGTCTATAGTACCTCTAGCTGATACTTATTTACTGGTCTGTAGTCTTATTTATATTTTCGTTAAACGTCTATATATATACTTCTTTTTGTTTTAACGTGAATATCAACAAGTAAACGTCCCTTTATTGTCCAAACAAGTATATTTTAAATCAACAACACTTCAGATATCGAATTCGTTTTTATTTTGCTCGCAGATACAAAGAATTATTTAATTAAAATGCTTTGGGTTGTTGTTGGTTTGTTTGTTTGTTTGTTTTTGTTTTTTGTTTGTTGTTTTGCTAACCTTTTATTACTCTATGTCTCAGGGCATTATTATTTCGATTTCTTTCCCAATTTCTTCAGTCTCGTCGTGGTGTTTGAAGAGAATTCCTCAACCTGGCCTATGGCACTTTTTGTCACAGCTCACACGAAAGCAAAACCATTCAAATTCACGCTGCAAAATACAAACAGTAACAAAAATAGACTCCACTCTGTCGATTTGATAACATACGCAAATGAATCACAGACAGTGGAAAAAAATGATAACAAAACATCGGCTAAAACAGATAAAAACAGAAACAGAAATAAAACAAACAAAAACTATTAAAAATTATATGTATATTTTAAAAATGCACCTATTTGCAACAGTGCGAATGAAGACCGGGTGGGGGGTGGGGACTGAGATATTATTTTTTCTACCAAACGATGGACATTGTGTATTCCTGTTCAGACGTTGTTTCTGCTACAGGTTATATGGTGAGCCCTCCAGTACCACACAAAAACCATTGCTACTGCTGAACGGTGCCCCCTTTACCCTTCATTTCTTTTTAACCCGCGCATTTTTTATTTTTTTATTTTTTTTAAACATCACAGTGACCCTTTCTGAATAGAACCTGTCCCCCTCCCTCCCCCCCTCCCCCCCTTCCAACCAACGGGGAATATCGCTAGGAATAAAGAAGAAAAAAGTGGGTATATCCCTTCGCCCGCTTAAAGTAGTGGTCGGAAGAGTCCAACGCGCTCACAAGATTGGTATTTATTTATGATAAGAAGACATAGTGTGTGTGTGTGTGTGTGTGTGTGTGTGTGTGTGTGTGTGTGTGTGTGTGTGTGTGTGGTGTGTGTGTGTGTGTGTGTGTGTGTGTGTGTGTGTGTGTGTGTGTGTGTCTCTCTCTCTCTCTCTCTCTCTCTCTCACACACACACACACACACACACACACACACACACACACACACACACACACACACACACACACACACACACACACACACACACACACACACACACACACACACACACACACACACACACACACACACACACACACACACACACACACACACACACACACACACATTGTTGTGCACGCTCATTCCTGTTGCATAGTTTCGTGGAGAATTTCCCCAGACACTCAACCTTCTGAACAACCAACATCTGAAACAAGCAAGGTAAGGCGCTAGGCTGGTAAACAGACGGACTTAGTTTCCAGTCCGCTCCGGATCTTCTTTCTCTTCAAAGTTGTGGTTAATGGGCAGTGTATTGTATTAATTTGTACCCTCACAATTCATCAGACGTTAAAATGGCTCCTACCGCTGCAGAATCTTTCTGGTGGTGAAAGTGTACTCTATACGCCCCCCCCCCCCCCTTACCCATCCTAAAGCAGAATCCTTCTGGTGGTGAAAGTGTACTCTATACACCCCCCCCCCCTTACCCCATCCTAAAGCAGAATCCTTCTGGTGGTGAAAGTGTACTCTATACCCCCCCCCCCCCCCCACCTCTTACCCATTCTAAAGCAGAATCCTTCTGGTGGTGAAAGTGTACTCTATACCCCCCGCCCCTCTCTCCAGCCCCAGTTCTTTAGATTCGTGTCCTCGCCATCACATCTCCGGAGACATCTCGGCGTTATAACAAGCAGAAACAACAAACAAATGGAGACAGCCAAACAAGACACGTTCAATAAACACAGAAAGGATACAGAGGGGGAAAAACGGGAATTGGTGCACTTGCGTGGGGGGGGGGGGGTGGGGGGGGGGGGGGGGGAGGGGGGGGGAGGGTGGGGGGGAGGGGGAAGGGTTGAGGACTGAGGAACCTTCATGGTACAATACGTCAGTAAAACCTGCACGTAAAATGTACAGTCAGAGCCAGTGGCCAGTGGCCTGCTCTGTCATTGAGGTCATGTGTGTGTCAAAGATCTTTAAGGTTCAGTTCAGTTTAGACGATATGTATGAGCTCTGGAAAGCCAGTAATTATGCGCTCCATCCCGTCTCTCTCTCTCTCTCTCTCTCCTCTCTCTCTCTCTCTCTCTCTCTCTCTCTCTCTCTCTCTCTCTCTCTCTCTCTCTCTCTCTCTCTTTCTTTCGGCGAGGGGCTGGATGTAAAAAGACCTCGAGTCTTCTCCACTACCCTCGTAAAATAAAGTTCATTCATTCATTCATTCAATCATTCATTCTCTCTCCCTCTCTTCCCCTCCTCCCTCTCGTAAAGAACCAAAGCAGTGATGGGCACCATTCTTTTCCGGCTAGTTTTCCTACAAGGAAATTCTGCACAACAGAACAAAATGTAAGTTTTGAAGAAATGGGCAAGACAGGGATGGTTACTTGTGAGCGGGGATTGCTCAGTGGTTCGAATCCCCGCAGAAGCTGCGGGAGAATTTTCTTCTCCAGGGTCGACTTTCTGTGCTAACTCTTATTTCGGTATCCCGTTCCACCCCCCGTGTTACCGCGAGTAGCACGTAAAAGACCCCGGTCATTCTGCCAAAAGTGCAGGTGGCGGGTTACAGATAAACACGCATACACCTTACGTATGTGGCTTTACATGAAGTGAGATGGCGGAGAATAGCGCTATATAAAAGCCAGCAACAACGTACACTTAGCAGTACATCCGAGGACATGAAGCCCCACATCATCATCAACACTTAGCAGTGAGCCGGTTTGGCCTAGCGGTAAGGCGTTAGGCTGGTAAGCGGAAGGACCTCGGTTCGATACCGCTTCGGCTCTCCTTTCTCTTCAAAAAGGTTGTGGTTTGTGGACACTGTCCTGTGACTTTGTCCATCATTTCCTACTGAAACATTAAAATGGCTCTCATCGCTGCCCACCTTAATGCAGAAGTCGTTCTGGTGGTGACAGTGTAGCGATAGGTATATAATCTCCCTCTTCCCCCACCTCCATGCCCCCTCGCCCCTCCTCCCCGTCCCTAATAAGCTGTACGGTTTCTGTGGCCGTTAAGCACCATGTTTACTTACTTTTTACTTACTTACACTTAGTTCTACAGGCTGATAACGCTGTGAAGTGCCCAAACCCTATGGAACTTGCCATCCGAGGAAAACTCAATCATTGCTGCAGCAAGAGCTGTAAAAAGAATGTGATCTAAAGTTATATTCTCACGTTCCCAGCCGTTTCTATTTATAGCTCAAGCACGCCTCGGCTTCGAGATCACCCTCGTTATTACAATTATCACTATCGTCATCACTGACGTCACCAACAATACCCTCGTTATTATAATTATCACTATTGTCATCACTGACGTCACCAACAATACCGTCTTCGTTGTCAACGTTGTTAACATTACTATTCAGGAAGCATACAAATGTTGAGTGCAGCACAAAAACACTTTCGACGCTATGAAAGACATATACCTCACCTAGATTGCCGAGGGAAACCGAACGTGTAAAGACTGTTCTGTCACTTGGCACAAATTCGTCTCATATTTCCTCTCCTGGAGCAGGTGCTTGAAAGAACGTGTACTGATTATAATCATTCTACCAATCCTAAGAATAGCGTCCTATTATGCTTCCATCACGTTTGCCTTAAGGACAAAAAGGGAAAAACCGAAACAAAACGATTTTCTTTAAAAAAAAATTTTTTTAAATACACGAAGGAGTACATAGATAAACACACACACACACACACATACATACATACACACACACACACACACACACACACACACACACACACACACACACACACACACACACACACACACACACACACACACACACACACACACACACACACACACACACACGAGTACAGTTTTCTGAGGTGGACCTACAAAAAAGCAGGGTATATGCCTGAACGTCACGTTTGTTTGGCAACATGTGCTTATAATCACAGCTTTCATGTACAAGCCAGCGGAAAAGTTCTAACCCTGCATCTTTCTTTATTAGCCTTCCATCTGTTCACCATGGGGTACTGTGCTGACTGTACGATGACTTCAGTCTGATTGAACATTCACATGACTGTTACACCAAGGGGCACGATGATCTCTGATTAAACATTCACATGACTGTTCACCATGGGGTACTGTGCTGACTGTACGATGACTTCAGTCTGATTAAACATTCACATGACTGTTCACCATGGGGTACTGTGCTGACTGTACGATGATCTCAGTCTGATTAAACATTTACCTGATTGTTCACCATGGGGGCACGATGATCTCTGATTAAACATTCACCTGATTGTTCACCATGGGGTACTGTGCTGACTGTACGATGATCTCAGTCTGATTAAACATTCACCTGATTGTTCACCACGGGGGCACGATGATCTGTGATTAAACATTCACCTGACTGTTCACCATGAGAGAATGTGCTGACTGCACGATGACCTCAGTCTGATTAAACAGTCACATTGATTGTTCACCATGAGGTACTGTACTGACTGCATGATGATCTCGGTCTGATTAAACATTCCCATGATTGTCATTTGCCTCGCTTGATTACAGCTGTCATCTCTCGTCATCAAAGAACGTGCGTCATTGCGTCATTGTCCTCCACTCCTCAATGACCTCCTACGACCCATTGCAAGGACTTATTTTTGAGGACAACATGGCGACCGCTGTTCGGGTTTTTCGCACAGAATATTAACTGTTTCGGTCTGACTGGCTGAATCACTGGTCTGACTGGCTGAATCACTGGTCTGACTGGCTGAATTACTGGTCTGACTGGTGGGCTTTATTCAGTGCTATTATTGGTCGTTTTTGTATAGCGCTGTTCTCTGCACTGGAGCAGACTCACTGCGCTATTGTCGTGTGTGATTCTGAATGAGTGACTGGATCCTTTGAAAGCACGGTTTCTTGCTGTTGTTGTTGTTCTTGTTTTTTAATATCTACCGAAGTGGTGTACTGACAGTGCTGTTTGGTTGTCGCATGGCTGGTGCCACGCGAAACTACTGTCGTCTCGGCGCACGTTCGCTATACACCATACAAGCCATGCACGCATTCACAAAGTGTTATAAGAGAACAGTGAGCGACACACGATTTCCCCAGACATAGTAATAGAGCGTCGGCAGGTGTTACACACACTGATACACGATACCGGATCGTTTCCTTAACAGCTGAGCGGAACAATAACTCTTCTCCGGCAACGCACAGATGTCATCACCCCCGCCTCCATCTCCCCCCTGCCCCCCCCCCCCCCCCCCCACCCGCCGCCTCCTTCTGGACACAAAGGGTCTAAAAAGGGAATACAATCTTAAGAAGAGGAAAGTAAACTAAAATGAAAAACTTAAAAATTGCTGCTGGTTGCAAACCTATTGTATGTTACCAGACATAAAACAAAATTTCTTTATTAATCAGAAAATAATAAAGTCTATTACCTGCATGCTGGCGGATATAGGTTTTACTATTAATGAAGACAACATCATTTTTGTTATCCCCCCCCCCCCCCCCCCCCGGTTTTGTCTCTTTCTCCTCCCCCTTTCCCAGTTGAAATAATAAAAATTTCATTGGCTGCCACCTAACAAGAACAATCAGAATACAAAATATTTCTGTCCTCCGTCAACAAAGGAAATAATTATGAGTTATGGTCACAAGCAAAATAAACAGATAAATAATCAATAATGCACTGCATTGACTATCACTCTCCCTCTCTCTCCCCCCTCTATCTCACTCCCTCAACACACACACACACACACACACACACACACACACACACACACATGCATACATGCATGCATGCACGCATGCACGCGCGTGCGCGCACATAGACAACACACACACATACACTCACTCACTCACTCACTCACACTCAGTCAGCACACACACACACAACACACACACACACACACACACACACACACACACACACACACACACACACACACACACACACACATACACACACACACACAAAAGCACGCACGCACGCACGCACAAATTATTGTATGTTACCTTCATAATATTAAACTTCCTTTATTAATCACAAAATCTCTCTCTCTCTCTCTCTCTCTCTCTCTCTCTCTCTCTCTCTCTCTCTCTCTCTCTCTCTCTCTCTCTCGGTGATAGCTAAGATGAACATGGATAGATATGTAAGCATTATGTGTATATCTGACAACCTCCATTCTCCACATCCCAGTTTGAAAGGGGAAATGGCCCAGTCAGTAAACCATTCGTTCGTTCGTTCGTTCGTTCGTTCGTTCGTTCGTTCGTTCGTTCGTTCTCTTCCCTAAAACCCTTCTTTTATACTACCAAACTTAACAAACATTTCCTATCAATGAAAAAAGCATCAGCCCTCTCTCTCTCTTTCTCTCATTACCTTCCTCCCTCTCGCCTTTTCTTCCCTCCCACTTCTCTCTCTACTTCACCTCTCTCTTTTCGTCCCTCCAACCTCTCTCTTTTCGCCCCTCCACCTCTCTCTTTTCGTCCCTCCACCTCTCTCTTTTCGTCCCTCCACCCCTCTCTTTCTCTCTGCACATACATCACTCCCACTCATTCCTTCCCCCCCGCCCCTCCCCCCCCCCCTGCACATCCCTCTCTCTCTCTCCTTCCCTCCCCCCTCTTTCTTCCCTCTCTCCTTCCCTCTCTCTACACATCCTTCCCTCCCCCTCCCTCTCTTTCTCTCTCTCTACACATCCCTCCCTCACCCCTCTCCTTCCCTCCCTCCCTCTCTTTCTCTCTCTACACATCCCTCCCTCCCCCCCTCTCCTTCCCTCCCTCCCTCTCTTTTTCTCTCTCTACAAATCCCTCGCTCCCCCCCTCTCCTTCACTCCCTCCCTCTCTTTCTCTCTACACATCCCTCCCTCCCCCCTCTCCTTCCCTCCCTCTCTTTCTCTCTACACATCCCTCCCTCCCCCCTCTCCTTCCCTCCCTCCCTCTCTTTCTCTCTCTACACGTCCCTCCCTCTCTTTCTCTCTCTTTACACATCCCTCCCTCTTTCTCTCTTTACACACATCCCTCCCTCTCTTTATCTCTCTCTATCTACACATCCCTCCATCGCCCTCTCCTTCTATCCTCTCTTTCTATCTCCGCCACCTCTCTTCCCCCCCCCCTCCCCCCCACACACACACATCCGTCCCTCCTCTTCTCCTTCATCCTCTCTTTCTCTCCCCCCCCCACTCTCCTCCCCCCCCCCAACCTTTCTTTCCACCCTTCCTTCCCTCTTCCCCCCCCCCCCCCCCCCCCACCTCTCTGGGTGCAGTCTGTCCAGTAGAGAACAGAGGGATGAAGCCTTACACGCAGTTTTGGACCCGCCGTGTTTTTACCTGCTATACGCCTAATTCCGACAGAGAAGGGGTTAATTAATATACAGGTGCTAAAATAACACAAACATGGCGGGCTTGGAATACAAGCGATACAATCTTGCTCCGCAGGTTTCCGTCAACGGGAGAAATCGACCAGTGTGCACTTATGCAGCAAGACTTGTGAAACACACGGAAACATGTGGAAACACAAGGAAACATGTGGAAACACACTAAAACACACGAAAACACGTGGAAACACACGAAAACACGTGGAAAGACAGGGAAACACGTGGAAACACACGAAAACACGTGGAAAGACATGGAAACACGTGGAAACACACGGAAACACGTGGAAACACACGGAAACGTGCGTTGGATGCATTAACCGACAGTACAAACATCATTTCTGAACTGAATCAAAACTGACTTCACTGAAGCATTTTTTCTTCTGAAAGTCGAACAGAGGGAAAAGACAATAGTAAAAAAAAAAAAAAAAAAAATCAAACAAACCACCAGAAATAATACGTGTTCAGTCCGTGTCCACAGGTGATACACAGGGTCACAACACGTTCCATACAAGACTACGCACGAAGGCTATTGTTTGAGATAATAAAACATTACGCTAATGATTGACATGACTGTGCTTGATAGTATGCAAACATGATAATAGTATGCCCTGGGACTTTGCCTTCGATGAATTGAGCAGTCAAAGAAGTTCAGCAAAATATATACAGTTTTGTTTTGTTTTGTTTTTTTGTTTTTTAATGTAAATAATACAGGGTATCAACTTAGAGCAAACTGCTAAGACACATTAATAATTTAGCGTCAATGATAAAAATGGAATGTTGGAAGATAACAAAATACTCTGTTAACACACACACACACACACACACACACACACACACACACACACACACACACACACACACACACACACACACTCGCTCGCACACACACACACACACACACACACACACACACACACACACACACACACACACACACTCGCACACACATACACACACACACACACATACAAACACACACGCACGCACTCACGCAGAGACAGAGAGACAGAGACACAGAGAGAGAGAGACAGAGACAAGGACAGAGACAGACAGACAGAAACTTAGAGAAATTTCTGACAGACGGGTTGGAGCGCATACAAATTATGGGCTTTTCCACGTGCATAGATACTTTCTTGAACTGAACAAAAAACAACAACAAAAAAACAAACAAAAAAAGCTACAAAACCATCTAAACTTTGGAATTGTTTTCTTACGACGTACAAAGCAAGGCCGCTATTGTCACAAAGTTCGATCGATCGTTGCGTTTAGGAAACAAAGAAAAAGAAAACAGCAACTAACAATGCTTTTGTTCACTTATATGCGCCAAACCTTTTTTCAAAAATCTGAAACAGAACGAGGCCCAGAGCGCTCGTGCAGAATCAACACACAAGGGAGTTAATTAGTGCTCGAAATACGTCACGCAAACACAGCAACAAAGACCGGAGTCGCCTACGGTAACTCTCATCTGGCATGCGTGTAAATACAAGGTACATAAACTTCTCCAGAGGTACATCCTCAACTGAGGATCATGTACCTCGTATTTACACGCATGCCAGGTGAGAGTTACCGTAGGCAACTCGGGTCTTTGTTGTTGTACTTGTGTTACGTATTTCGAGCGTTAATTAATTCTTTTGTGTGTTAATTGATTCTAAACCTTTCTCATTTCTCGCATTTTCCTCTTCTTCTTTTCCCCCCTTATACTTTGTGTAAATGGCGGGTTAGGGATAGTATGGGCTGCACCTCAGTCTTAATCTCTTAATCTCTTAATCAACAGAAAACACACGGAGAAAATAACCAACGACAAACAACCGAATTAACCAAAATGCACGCTCTCGCTGTCTTAAGAAACCCTCAAAACACCAACTGTCAGTAACATCAATACTATTATCAGAAATCTAGAAGGAACTAATAATCTGTTAATCTACACACACACACACACACACACACACACACACACACACACACACACACACACACACACACACACACACATATACGCACACGCGCACGCACGCACACGCGCACGCACTCACACGCGCACGCACGCACGCAGGCACGCACGCACGCACAACCAAAACGAAAGAAGAAAAAGAGAAAAGGCAAAGAAAAAGAAGACACGATGTACAGATGAAATGAGATAAACAGTCAGGACAAAAAGCATGTATAAATAATTAAAGTTCAGTCGTGTAAACAGTTACAAAATAAAGGTTTCAAATTTCCGCTGTAGCGCTTGTCTGCATTTTTCCGCAGCACAGTCAAGTGTTTTAAAAAATGAGCGAAGCATTCTGACGCAATTCAGTTTGCAACGGTCAACAAAGTGATCCTTTCTCGGTCTCTTGCATCAACCGGATTAACATTTCGTCGTCAATTTAGGTCACAGTGCCTACAAAAATGGACACACTGTTACGGACACAGAATCAGAAGTGTTAACAACTACTGTATCATCTTACGGGCACAGTCTGAGGCGTTAACAGACTACTGCATAATTTTCACACTTATAGACACACAGTCAAGAGATATTAACAAATTAATTACTGTGTCATCTTCACACAGTTAAAGACACACCATCGGATGTGTTAAATGTATCATATTCACAATTTGATAAGCACAGTCAGAAGTGTTAAATGCATCATTTTCACACTGTTATACACACACAGTCAGATGTGTTAAAAGATAATATCTCATATTCACAGTGTTACAGGCACATAGTCCGGTGTGTTAACGAATTACTGTACCATTTTCACACTGTCATAGACACACAGTCAGGAGCGATGAAAGTATTGTTTTCACTTTTGTAGCCACACAGTCAGAAGCGCTAACAAATTAAAAGTATCGTTTTGACACTGTTATAGGCACATTCAGAAGTGTTAACAAAAGTATCACGTTCTGTTGGTTGTCAGAAACAGTGGGTCTGATTTTGAAGGTACTGTGGAACAAAATTGACGATTCTCCTTCTTCTTCTTCGAGTTCGTTGGATAAGACAGAAAAGGACTGCTGTATTCAGTCGTTGAAACTAAACAAAACGTTGTGTTGAATGTTCTGAACCTCACTGCTCTACGCCCAGGTTTCCAGACAAATCTCAATCTAATCCGCCTCAATGACATTCGCATCCCTTAAAAAACAAACTGATCCGTTCGTCCAAGGAGTAAACCACAACAGCAACAACAAAATCCCTACAATCATAACTGAACAACACGACATCAGTATAGTTTGCCATGATTTTTAATCTCTTGCGAAGAATGAGGAGGGAGGGGAGGGGGGGTAGGGGAGGGGGGATGAGGAGAGAGAAAAAACAAACAACAACAAAACAGAAGAAAAAACAAACAGAAAAAACACAGAGCCAACCCCCTAAAAAACAAAACAAAACAAAACAAAATTGCTCAATTCATTGATAATACATCCAATGGCAACATCCACGTGAATTTTGAAGTCAGCGATTGTCTGCAACTGCTAGCAGTGAAAACACGTCAATTTTATATATTAGACGACACGCAGTTATCAGTAAATCAGGTCAGAAACAACAACAGCAATTTCTGCCATGGTCGTTGTGAGTATAAAGAGCTATTATTCTCGAATGATTCAAAGGCAATGCATACGCAGCAACATGGGTAATACTGTACAGTTATCGAAACAAACGCAACGCAGTCCTGTCTGTTTTCTACGAAGATCTATGGCTTGGCCTACGGAAAGTCGAAGAAGCCCATATTCCAAGTCCTAAACTATGCTAATGAAAGTATCTACAAGCACACACTATTTACGAAACAAACGGCTACGTGGAATTCTAAACGAATGTCCGGGGACTCATGTGAAATTTTTAGAACATGTGTGAAACAGTTTTATCACACAAAGTCAACTAGCATAATAATACTTCAAACAAAATAAACACGTGAGAAAGTTTCACTTTCTTCGATTCCTTTGCACAGTAGAAGCAGGAACAGTAGAAGCTGAAAGAGTAGCGGCGATGCAGTTTTCATACACAATTTGCACATGTAATTCTCTGAAACGTTTTGAGCTATATTGTGAAGAAAATAAGTCAGCTGTCTGGGTTGAGATCAAACCAAGTAAAGCGCCTACTGGCTTGAGTGAAATCCTCGTGATAATTACATTATCACTAATATGGCATCCTCTTTCAAATAATGCATCATCAACACTGAAATCCGTCACCATCACACATCTAGAATCGCTGACGTCATCAGTTAGGACCGTCATCATGACGGCGTCATCATCTTGCCTGTGTTGCTAATTCCACGTTATCTCATGTCTTCGGTTTGCACTTAGTGGAATGTGACGCCCAGTGTGCAGTCTGTAAAGAAACCAAAAAACGGTTAATCGGTGTAATCTAAAACGACATCTAGATCTAGTTATTAAAGTGTCGTTCTGTAGCTCGATAAAGGGGAATACCCCGAAAATGTGAATGTTGTGTTTTGTCCTAATAAATAGCGTTCATTTGAATCTTTTATATGTTGAGATCTAGCGCGCTCGTGTAAATTTAAGCAACAAAGGAGTTAATTAGCGCTCGAAAAACGTCACAAGAACAATGCATCGCCTACAGTAACTCTCACCTGGCATGCGAGTAAATGCAAATTGCATGATCTCCACCAACGCTATGGTAAATAATCCGCAAAAAAGGATTGAACTGCTGAATTGCCCTGTGAGGGATGATTAAAGTACACACTGACTTGACTCGACTTGAAGGTACATTCCAGGATGCGTATATATCTTTAGTAGAGTTAATGTAGCTTTCGCTCACTCACGTGCCCGGTGCCAGCGATGGAACTACCGTTGGCGGTTTTGGTCTTTGTAGCTGTGTTCATGTGACGTCTTTTCAGCGCTAGAATACTCCCTTTGTTTCTTGAATCAATTAACCAGTGCAGTTGTTGATCAGTGAGTGAGTGAGAGAACGGTTTAGTGAGTGAATGAGTGGGTAAAGTGACTCGAGAAACGTTCGAGAACTCACACATCCGCTCCTCGACCGACAAATAAAAAAACTGGCACAACAAACCGATAAGCAAAGAAGGAGTCAGTCATGCGTAGGGCCATGTCAGCCAGTCCGCGGATCACAAGTTAGTTAAAAACAGCAGGCCAACCAGTCGGCCAGTGAGCCAGTCAGTCACTGTGTGACTCGCTCAGCTAATAAATCAGTACATCAGCGTGTGATGTAAATAAGTCAGTAAATCAGTCAGTCTATCACTGATCTTGACCTCAAACGTCGCCAGTCACTTAATAACTGTGTGATTCAGTCTATGAAACCAGTCAGTGTGTGGCCAGGTCAGTCAACCACTCTCTGTGTTCATTCGATCTGCGTCTCTGTAAATCGACCGTCACTGCATCACTCGGTCATTTGGTCTGTCGCTGTGTGCCTGGGTCAGTCAGTCAGCCAGTTCCTGTGTGCCTGGAGCAGTCAGTCAGTCTGCCAGTTGCTGTGTGACTGGGTCAGTCAGCCAGTTGCTGTGTGACTGGGTCAGTCAGCCAGTCGTGTGATTGGGTCAGTCAGCCAGTCGCGATGAGACTGGGTCAGTCAGCCAGTGGCTGTATGACTGGGTCATGCAGGTAGTCAGTCGCTGTGAGACTGGGTAGGTCAGCCAGTCGCTGTGTGACTGGGTCGGTCAGTCAGCCAGTGGCTGTGCGACTGGGTCAGTCAGCCAGTCGCTGTGTGACTGGATCAGTCAGTCAGCATGTGGGTCAGTCAGCCAGTGGCTGTGAGACTGGGTCAGTCAGTCAGCCAGTGGCTGTGAGACTGGGTCAGTCAGTCAGTGGCTGTGAGACTGGGTCAGTCAGCCAGTGGCTGTGAGACTGGGTCAGTCAGCCAGTGGCTGTAAGACTGGGTCAGTGAGCCAGTGGCTGTGAGACTAGGTCCGACAGAGCGTGGGTGAGGACAAGGCGGTCACCTGGCAGCGCTGACTGCAGTACCACACGGAGCGGCACGTGGAGCACAGGAACATGGCCGAGATTCCGCACAGCTCGCACACGCCCTCCGGCTTCCGCACTCGCTCCTGCTGCCCCTGCTGCTGCTGCTGCTGGGGCGACTGTTGTTTCTGCTGCTGCTGTCCCGCATGGTGTTGCTGCGCGAAGTGACGTAAGGCTTGGGAAGAATGCGTACTCGCCCCGCCCCCGAGTCTCTGCTGCGGGGAGTGGAGAATGGCCGGGTGTGGGTGTGAGTGGGGGTGTGGGTGTGTGTGCCGGTGGGGGGCAGACTGCTGAGGGTGGTGGCGGGTGGGGAGGGGGTAGGGCTGCGAGACGGTAGGCTGTGGGTAAGCCGCGCCTCCTACCCGGCTCATGCCCGCGGCCTCCGCCACTGACTGGGGGGCACCCGGGGTGGAGAAGTAAGGAGGCCTGCTCGCCGGGTGCATCTGCTGGACAGATTCAACGGAAAACGGCACTTCAGTCGCTGTGAGCCAGCCCAGCATTTTATCTTATCTGTCATCTCCAAATCAACAGCGTGTGCAAAAATGATAGGTAGGTAAAACAACAACGTAATAACGGTCAAAGTGCGAGTGTGTGGGTGAGTCCGTTAATTATTGGTGGATGAATAGGTCCACGGATGAAAGCGGGTGGAGGGTGGGGAGGAGCTGTCAAAGAGATCAACATAGACACAGACCAAAGACCCGCCCCCACGAACCCAGACGAAGTTACGTGTCACCCACCTGGCTCACCCTGCTCACGTGCTCCACGTCCTGACCCCTGACCTGCTGCTGCCCGGGCGACGGGGCGGAGCGGCCCCCGGAGGGCTGCCCGGGGGGCAGGAACTCCCCCGCCCTGCTGGCGCTGAACTGACCGTGGTAGTAAGCCGGGGAGGTTACCCCACCGCTCCCGGCCGCTCCAGCCATGTTGAGCTGCCCCAGAGTGGCCCCAGAGTGGCCTCCCGCTGTGAGGGCAGAGTGAGCTGCCCCAGGCGAGAGGACGGGGTGGGGGTGGGGGTGTCCGCTGTGCGGGTGGTGCGGAGGGGGCTGCGTGCTGCGGGAGGGGCTGGCCCTGACGTGTCCGGCTTCCGGCTGCAGATGCTGCTGGGACCTGTGCTGCTGCTGCTGCTGCTGCTGTTGCTGCTGCTGCTGATGTGTTGACTGCAGATGTTGTTGTTGCTGCTGTTGCTGTTGTTGCGGCTGCTTTTGCTGTTGTTGTTGTTGCTGCTGCTGCTGCTGCTGCTGCTGTTGAACGGCGAGGAACTGAGAAGGGTGCTGCTGCTGCTGCGTTGGAATCGTTGCCTCTTGCTGAAGATGCCTACCCTCCGCCTGCCTATGAAGTTGCTGGTGCTGCTGGTGCTGCTGGTGCTGGTGCTGCTGGTGCTGCTGGTGCTGCTGGTGCTGCTGGATCAAGGCCACGCTGACGCTGTCCGGGGGTTTGGGCGCGATGGGCATCAGGCTGGACGCCTGCCTGGGAAGTGGAATGTCCTCCATGGGATTCCTCAGCACCAGGGTCGACTCCTCTGCGGACCTGGACCCCCCTCCACTCAGCTGTCTGGAGATGGGGGCAAAGGAGGAGGGGGGGTTGTCCAGCAGAAGGGCCTCCCGCTGCTGCAACCGAGTGGCCACGGGCACCATCCGCTGGACCCCGAGGTGCGCGGCGTGGCGGGCAGAGGTCATCCCCGGGACCCGAGCCGAGTCCACGGGCGGAGCTGTCGGGTCCACGTACTGGGGAAAGCCTGACAAACCCGGAACAATTCCGGCCATCTGCTGCAGCTGCTGCTGCTGCTGCTGCTGCTGCTGCTGCTGCTGTTGCTGCTGCTGCTGCTGCTGCTGCATGGCATGGAAGACGGCGGCCCTGGCGTGCTGCATGGCGGGGTGGTGCTGCAGCCGGCTGCGTCTGGGGAACATACCCGGGGGCGGGAGCTGGACGCCGGACGGATCCGGCATCGAGTAGACGTGGACGTTGGTGGGCCGTCCGGGCGGCGCCTGGGGCGCTCTTCTCGGCGCCGGGCGGCTGTCTCCGCCTCCGGAGGCGGCCCTGTGGGTCCTGGCAACCGCCGCCGACAGCTCCGTCTGCACCGAGCTCTCCGCCTCCCCGTCCACGTTGTAGACGTAGCCTTCCTGTCCCCGCGTGGACCCCGGGCTCTTGACCTTGGCCCTGTGCTCGACAGTCAGGTCGATGACGTCACGGACACCCCGGGGAGGGGGGACGGGAAGGGGAAGGGTAGGGGGGAGGGGAAGGGGAGGAGGAGGGGCGCCCGATCGGGGACCGCCGATCTTGCTCGCGGGAGGCGCAGCCGCCGCAGGGGCCTGTCCGTCTCTGCCGTCAGCCACGAGGCCCTGGGCTCTGTCCTGGCTCGTCGCCCGGCCCTGGCTCTGGCTCTCTCTCCAACGGTCCCCGGTCTGGTTCGACGCGCTGCGGGCCCCGGCCTTAGACTGCTCCGGGTGGGCCCGCGCTACGGGCACGACAGGCACGGCAGGCACGATCAGGCTGCCCGCAGGTCCGAAGGGGGGCTGGGAGTGCGCGCACTTGGGGGCCCCCTCCGGGGTGTGTTTGACCCGCGGCACGGGCGGCTCGTTGATGGGCGTCTGGCGCCAGGTGTAAGGAGAGAAGGCGTGAGCGAAGGCGGAGGAGGACGGGGAGGGCGACGTCAGGTCCATCAGCGGACCGCAGTCGTCTTTGGGGGCCTGGTGGGCCGAGCGAATAGCCCCGCCCCCTTCCGGGCCGCCGCCCCTCCTCCACTCTGAAGGCCCCGCCTCCGCGCTGACCTGCTGGCGGCTCCTGCCGCTCTTCAGGGCCAGCTCCTGGATAGCCTGGCTGATGATCTGCACCAGGCGCCGCCTCTCCTCCACCGAAGGGTTCAAATCCGCACTGAGGGTGGTAGGCGCAAAGCCCAGGACACCGCCGACGCTCTCGGCAGTCGAAGCGAGCCGTTGGGCAGACATCGGGTCGTCGCTGCCGGTCCCCGGAGGCAACGAGGACAGCTGCATCATCACCTCCTGTAGAGCCGCAAGCTGTTGCTGCAGCGGTTTCCCCGCCAGGCTCCTGCCTTCGCTGCTGATGTAGGGAGAGTCGGAAGGCGGCAGTCTGGCGTCGAAGACGTCCATGGCGGTGGCAGCGTGGCTGGGGAGGTCCGCGGCGTCGGCTGTGGATGAGGATGAGGATAAGGAGGTGGTGGTGGTCCGCCTCTTCTTCGTCTCGATCTCCACCAGCATCTCGGCCTTGCGCTTGTGGAGCATCAGCAGCTGAGGAGGGGGACCCAGGGACAGCGTTAGTCATACACACACACACACACACACACACACACACACACACACACACACACACACACACACACACACACACACGTGCACGCACACACACACACACACACACGCGCGCGCGCGCACGCACACATACACACATACACACACACACACGTGCACACACACACACACACACATGTGCACGCGCACACACACACACACACACACACACACACACACACACACACACACAAACCTGCTCCCGCTCCTGTTCCTTCTGGGCGGCCAGCTCCTCAAGCTCCCGCAGCTGCCTCTTGAGGCGTTCTTCCTCGGCCGTGTCCAGTGCGGTGCCCAGCGCCGTGTCCAGTGCGGTGCCCAGCGCCGTGTCCAGTGCCGTGCCCAGAGCCGTGCCCAATGCGTCCGGAGACAGCTGGCTATCCATGGGCACGTTGGTCAGCACGGTGCTGGCGGCCTGGGAGTCCAGGGTCATGTTGACCGGGGCCGGCGCGGCCTCCATGTGCTGCTGCCCGTGTCCATCTGCAGGTCAACATCATCATCATCATCGTCGTCGTCGTCATCATCGTCATCATCATCATCATCATCACCATCATCATCAATACTTAGCCATGCCAGCCATGTGACTACGTCCGTGTCAGTTCACCACCTACAGCTAAGCTGCTCGCTTGTTTTCCAAATGGACTAAAAATAAAAAGGGGCTGACAGCGCTCGGTAGATTCTACAAAGAGAGTTAAGAGCGCTCTGTAGATTCTACCAAAGGGAGTTAACAGCGCTCGGTAGATTCTACCAAAGGAAGTTAACAGCGCTTGGTAAAATCTACCTATATATTAGACACTATCCTTTATATTAGACACTATCCTATATATCACACAGTGTCCTATATATCAGACAGCATCCTATATATCAGACAGTGTCCTATATATCAAACAGTATCCTATATATTAGACACTATCCTATATATTAGACACTGTCATATATATATTAGACAGTATCCTATATATCAGACACTATCCTATATATTAGACACTGTCCTATATATTAGACACTATCCTATTTAATAGACACTGTCGTAAATATCAGTCAGTATCCTATATATCAGACACTATCCTGTAATATTAGACAGCATCCTAGGTGAACGAACCCCCCTCGCCATCAACCATAACGTCCGTCTGTGTCTCAGTAACAATGGCGGTCCCTGCCGCGTACAGCCACGCCAGTTACATAAGTAAACATGGTGCTTAACGTCCACAGAAACCATAAGGCTTATTAGGGACGGGGAGCGGGGGGGGGGGGAGGGGGTATGGAGGAGGCAGAAGAGGGAGATTATATACCTATCGCTACACTGTCACCACCAGAATGATTCCTGCTTTAAGATGGGCAGCGATGAGAGCCATTTTAATGTTTCAGTAGGAAGTGGTGGACAAAGTCACAGGACAGTGTCCACAAACCACAGCCTTTTCGAAGAGAAAGGAGAGCCGAAGCGGTATCGAACCGAGGTCCTTCCGCTTACCAGCCTAACGCCTTACCGCTAGGCCAAACAGGTTCACAGAATTACATTAACTCACCCGCCACGCCACGCAACGACGGCTGTGACGTCATCTCCATGGCAACCGTCGCCCTGGCTCCCTCTTCGCCCCCTCGGCTACCCGAGTCCCCGGCCACCCGCCCGCTGCCCTGGTGGACAGGGACGAGGCCGGGTACGACACGGGGAGCGGAGGAGACAGTACCCGACTGGGCGCCGTCCCCGACCCCGGCCCCGGCCCCGGCCCCGGCCCCGCAAGATAAGGTCAGGGTCAGGGCCTCGATCTCGGGCGGCGAGGTCACGGAGAGAGCGTTCGCATCCGGGGTCAGCGTAGGGGGTTGTGCGGGGTGCGCGGCCACGGTGTCTGAGATGGCTCTCAACGCCCTCTTGGTGTCCGTGATGATGTCCGGCGGGGAGTTGGCGCACACAGGGGTTCTGGAGGCCAGGGCGACGGCGGTGGTGGTGGCGGTGGCGCTGGATGTGGTGGTGGTTCTGGGATGCACTTGCGGAAGAACGAGCTGTACTGGGAGGTTGGTGCGGAGACGAGGGCCCCCCAGCACGTCTGAAAGAGATGGGAATTGCAGAATAAAATAAAATAAAATAAAAACTCCTTTGAAAAGGACTTAGGGTGTTGATTAGCATTTCCCGTCATTTCACTCAGGCCTTCTATGTGTTCGCGCTGAACTGAGCCGATTTCAAAGTTCATACTGCAGCTTCTTCATCAGCCAGACAAGACGAGAACTGTGTCTGCTCTTCTTAACGAGAACTGTGTCTGCTCTTCTTAACGAGAACTGTGTCTGCTCTTCTTAACGAGAACTGTGTCTGCTCTGTTTAACGAGACAAGACGTAAACTGTGTCTGTTCTTTTTAACGAGAACTGTGTCTGTTCTTCTTAACGAGACAGGACGTAAACTGTGTCTGTTCTTTTTAACGAGAACTGTGTCTGTTCTTCTTAACGAGACAAGACGTAAACTGTGTCTGTTCTTTTTAACGAGAACTGTGTCCGTTCTTCTTAACGAGACAAGACGTAAACTGTGTCTGTTCTTTTCAACGAGAACTGTGTCTGTTCTTCTTAACGAGACAAGACGTAAACTGTGTCTGTTCTTTTTAACGAGAACTGTGTCTGCTCTGTTTAACGAGACAAGACGTAAACCGTGTCTGTTCTTTTTAAAGAGAACTGTGTCTGTTCTTAACGAGACAAAACGGGAACCGTGTCAGTTCTTAACGAGAACTGTACCTGCTTTTCTTTAACGAGACAAAAGGAGAATTGTGTCTGCTCTTCCTAACGACACATAACGAGAACTATGCCTGCTTTTCTTTAACGAGACAAAAGGAGAATTGTGTCTGCTCTTCCTAACGACACATAACGAGAACTGTGCCTGCTTTTCTTTAACGAGACAAAAGGAGAATTGTGTCTGCTCTTCCTAACGACACATAACGAGAACTGTGCCTGCTTTTCTTTAACGAGACAAAAGGAGAATTGTGTCTGCTCTTCCTAACGACACATAACGAGAACTGTGCCTGCTTTTCTTTAACGAGACAAAAGGAGAGTTGTGTCTGCTCTTCCTAACGACACATAACGAGAACTGTGCCTGCTTTTCTTTAACGAGACAAAAGGAGAATTGTGTCTGCTCTTCCTAACGACACATAACGAGAACTGTGCCTGCTTTTCTTTAACGAGACAAAAGGAGAATTGTGTCTGCTCTTCCTAACGACACATAACGAGAACTGTGCCTGCTTTTCTTTAACGAGACAAAAGGAGAGTTGTGTCTGCTCTTCCTAACGACACATAACGAGAACTGTACCTGCTTTTCTTTAACGAGACAAAAGGAGAATTGTGTCTGCTCTTCCTAACGGCACATAACGAGAACTGTACCTGCTTTTCTTACTGAGACAAAACAACAGCAGTAATAGCATTCAAGCACGAATCACAGCGTGAGCTGTGCTTACTCTTCTTAACGACAGCTGCAATGCCGCTGTAGACTAGACACATCGTGATAGATCCCTACCATTATCTTCCTTTCCGTTCACTCTCTTTGCTTTCTCTCTCTATCGAAATATTCAGTTACGCTGTCGCGAACTAAATGTATTGCGTAGCAGTAAAAGGTTTCAACAGTATGGCGGATACTCAGTTCACTATACTCTGGACAGGAGACGGTAGAGTGTATTTCGAATACAATAGTTAAAATGTCTAGTGATGGTGGTGGTAGTAGCAGTGGCGGCGGCGGTGGTGGTGGTGGTGGTGTTGTTGTTGTGAAAGTTGTTGATTTAGTGATTTTGACTACGGCGACGATGACGATGAAGGCAATGACAGGCTAAACAACTACACAACGTTTTGCGCGTTGGTTTTTCTCTTGTTGTTGTTGTTGTTGTTGTTGTTGTTGTCGTCGTCGTCGTCGTCGTCGTCTTCTTCTTCTTCTTCTTCTTCTTCTTCTTCTTCTTCTTCTTCTTCTTCTTCTTCTTCTTCTTCACTCGCCTGATATAACCGTACAGGTTGATTGGGCGTAAAGCAACAAATTACTTTCTTACTTACTCTTCTTCTTCTTCTTGTGCGTATGTGTGTGTGTGTGTGCGTGCGTGCGTGCGTGCGTGCGTGCGTGCGTGTGTGCGTGCGTGCGTGCGTGCGTGTGTGTGTGCGTGCAAGCGTGCGTGCGTGCGTGCGTGTGTGTGTGTATGCCCGCGCCAGCGTATGTGTTTGTGCTTCCCTCTCCGCGTGCTCCCGATCTGACTTCAAAACCATGGACGTACGGCTCACCTCGGTTCTACCCACTCTCTACCCCTTCCGTTACCCTAACAACACCCACCCATATTTCACATCATTCCCCTTACCCTGACAAGACCCATCCATACTTCACACTCTTCCCCTTACCATGACAACACCCACCCATACTTCACACCACTCCCCTTACCCTGACAACACCCACCCATACTTCACACCCCTCCTCTTACCCTGACAACACCCACCCATACTTCACACCCTTCCCTTTACCCTGACAACACCCACCTATACTTCACACCCCTCCACTTACCCTGACAACACCCACCCATACTTCACACCCTTCCCCTTACCCTGACAACACCCACCTATACTTCACACCCTTCCCCTTACCCTGACAACACCTACCTGCTTTCTTCATGCACAGGTCCAGAGGCACGCCCACCTCGCAACTCCCCGCCCCATCGTCCGCCCCCGTCCTGCCTCCCTCAACTGCCGTGGAGTCTTCAACCAGGCCCGCACCCGCCTCTCTCTCCTCCTCAGCCACCACCGTCGCCGTGGAACCAAACCCGGAGGGGGGCCCAGGGGAGGTCGGGGCTGAGCGGAGACGTGCCCCTGCTGTTGCAGCGAGGGTTCGGTGATGGTGTTCGAGTTCAGAGGCAGCAGCGTGGGTACCGGACCTGCGGAGGATGCCGGCAGCGAGGGGGGTCGGGGGTCAGAGGTCGCTGACGACGACGACGACGACGACGACACCGGCTTGGTGGCGGGTGGGTCGGGCGGGGTAAGGAGCGGCGCGACTGTGTTCATTCCAGCTGAGCTGTTCCTTAGAAATGGCAGACAGTACGGCCTGCTAACGTCCACATAACGACACCAACAATCGATTGTGCAGAAACAGAGAGAGAGAGAGAGTGAGAGAGAGAGAGGGGGGGAGAAGGGGGGGAAGGGGAGAAAGACACAAAGAGAGAGAAATACCAGGAGAGAGGGAAGGGAGGGAGAGGACACGAGAGAGAGAGTCAGACAGAGACAGACAGACAGACACAGAGAGGAGAGAGGGAGGAAGAAGGAGAGGAGAAATGGAGAGGAACACACTGAGTGGGAGAAAGGCACAGAGAGAGGGAGATAGAGAGAGAGAGAGAGAGAGAGAGAGAGAGAGAGAGAGAGAGAGAGAGAGAGAGAGAGAGAGAGAGAGAGAGAGAGAGAGAGAGAGAGAGACAAACAGGCAGACAGAGACAGAGAGCTGAATCAATGCAACAACACCGCTGAACTCAGTCAACCAAAGCCAAACATGTCAGCGCCCATTCATGGAGCCCACAAAGAAAGAAAAAGGCGCGGCGGGGGGGTGG
>OY757552.1:12979910-13004077 GCA_963584105.1 Alviniconcha strummeri
AATAAGCACGACTATACCACAAACAGATCTTGTAAGTACGAATAAGCAATTCAGTGATTAATGCCGCAGTTTCACAGAGTTCCTACAGATTTGCAGAAACATCGGAAAGAAATTTATTTCATGGACATGCATGTATACTTTTTTTTTTTTTTAGGCAAACATGTGATTGAAACAAATCCGTCCACATTTGATGAGAGGTTATTCTCAGACATATATTTGTGCAGATTACGTTTGAAACAAGGAAGAGCAACACGAGACTTTATGTTGAGAGAGAGACAGAGACAGAGAGACAGAGAGAGAGAGACAGAGAAAGACAGAGAGAGGAAAGGGAAAAGAGAGACTGAGAGTTCATGGACTTCTTAGTTTTGTGTTTGGGTGCTGCACATACTCGTAGACCTTTTGATTCACTACAGGCAATATGTACCACATACCTTTGTGTGATATTCTGCACATAGACCTTTTGATTCTCTTCCGGCAAATGCATCACGAACGTTTGTGTTAACTGTTGTATTCTGTGCATAGAACTTTTGATTCATTACAGGCAACACGCATCACAAACCTTTGCATTATAATCTGCATGTAGACCTTTTGATTCTCTACAGACAGTAATATGTATCACAAACCTTACTATTTTGCATGTAGACATTTTGACATGTGTACGGTCAATGTGTATCACAAACCTTTATGCTATATTCTACACGTAGACCTTTTTATTATCTGCAGGCAATGTGTATCACAAACCTTTGTGTTACCTTGTTAAATAATTGCCTTTCACTGGGCCTTGGGGTGTGGTCAAAACAAACACACAGCACAAAATGTCATTATGTTATTATTGTCAGTGCTGTCATTTTCAGTGTAGTGCACTGCACAGATAGAATAACTCAATAAGCGTTCTTCCAGTGACCGACACATAACATTATCATTTCAAGCAGATGCATGTTCTAGTGGCTGTCATCCTCTGTGCTGTCACAGATAAATGTGCCACCGTTTCATCAGCAAGCAGTGAAAAGAAAATCTTTCATAACACCACTCAGTCACTAGCTCTGTTATTTGTCTTTCTCTTGCAAGAAGAAGAAAAAGAAAAATAATGTTCACCAAACACCCACCCATGCACACACAATCCTCACTGAAAAAGCTGGTGTCTACCTCTGCCTCAGGTCTGTTTTCTGTTTAAGTTCTGTTGTGCACGGTGTTAATTTATTGGTTACATACAGTCAGTATAAAAGTGTGTATGGTTGCCTGTATGTGTGTGAGCCGGTATGGCTCAGCAGTAAGGCATTAGGCTGGCAAGTGGAAGGACCTTGGTTCGATACCGCTTTGGCTCTCCTTTCTCTTCAGAAAGGTTGTGGTTTGTGGACACTGTCTTGTGACTCTCATCGCTGCCCATCTTGATGCAGGAGTCATTCTGGTGGTGACAGTGTAGCGATAGGTATATAATCTCCCTCTCCCCTCACCTCCATAACCCCTCTCCCCGTCCGTAACAAGCTTTATGGTTACTGTGGATGTTAAGCACCATGTTTACTCTGTGTGTGTGCGTGGGTGCGTGCATGTGTGTGTGTGTGTAAAGTGTAAACAAAGAAAGAAGAAAAAGGGACTATATTTTTAGTTTTCAGTAACAGTTTATTTCACTGTGAACCGGGATCAAGTAGACACCATCAGAGATCCTGCATTAGCTACGAAACACTAGCATTCAACATCAATGACAAGTGTACAAGGACAGTGACATTTTGAGATTCATAACCTAAAAAGACAAACACCTCTCAGTCTCACTTCAGAAATATTCTCTTCAAACATCCTAAGCTAGCTCTATCATACTTCATAGAACTTGCAAGTCTCAGCTGAAGAACATATACTATACATAGCTGTCAACCCCTTTTGGAAGTAAACCTGAGTCCAGTGTTTGTGAACCTGTATTTGCCTTAAGCAGGCCAGGGTCTTTTGTTTTTTCGCTGGTGGCAGCGGTATTTTGAATTCCAACCGGCACGTGTGGCAGTTGAAAGAGCAATGTTGTGCAAAATACACATGCACGACTTCAAATCTCATTTCTGATGAGATTTCTTAGCCTATTGCACTAGGCCAGTCAGTGTGCATCTGGCAATGGTGTGTGTCAGCTGCTCGTTCAACAGTTTTTCAATATTTTTGCTCAGTTTAAAACAACAACAAAATCTCATGAAAATTATGTTTTCCTGTAACCATTTTCCAATATGGCCATATCCCCCCAAAATGAAGATTTTTTTAATTATTATTTTATACCAGTAAACTCTATGAGTTGACAGGTATGTATCTACAAATGTTGTCACTATTGTCAAAAATGGATCAGTTACAACAAGAAAATGCCCCTCTCAAGCTCTTTCTTAGTCAAAGTATTTTTCCCATAAAAATGAACAACATAAGCACATTATTCGAAGCAAAAGAGCTTTTGAAAAATGATGCTGAGTCAAACTGGAAGAACAAATAAACATGAGCCAATAATTCTACTTCAGTACTTGATAATAATTATATCTCTCTCTTTTTTTCTTCTTTTTTTTATTGGGGGGGTTGGGGGGGGGGGGGGGGGGCTGACTAGAATCAGATTTTCATATCAAACCTGCCATAATGTTAAGTAGTTCTGCATTATACAGACATAATCTCACGCAAGATTACCTCTTTTATGAATGTATCTTCACAACATTTTTTATAATGCCGACCACAGAACAAGATACAGAACTAAATACAGGAAATGAAGAAAAAATAGGGGAAAACAAACAAACAAGATACAGAACTAAATACAGGAAATGAAGAAAAAAATAGGGGAAAACAAACAAACCAACTGAAACCAAAAACAAGAACTGCAGTCACCAACCAAACAAAACATTACACTATTGGTATAGTTTCAAAATGGAGTAAAATATTGCACAACAGTTGCAAGCAATAAGAAAAATCAAATTGAATCATTGCACAACAGTTGCAAGCAATAAGAAAAATCAAATTGAATCAATGTATAAATAAGACAAATAGGAGCTAATTTAAAAAAAAAAAAAAAATCCATGGTAAAACTATTGCACAAAGTGAACAATGAAACCTGTTCCTAAGCCCTTCCTTTCCAACAATGAATGTCCCTTTTGTACCTGTAGTACAGTTTCCCCCATCACTCACTACACCAGCGTTGCAAGTGTTGCTGATTAGTAAGTTACCACTTTAGCCTAATGCTCATTAGACATTTATAAAACAAATGTACTCCAAAAAAATCATTCTCATAATTCAGTGGGGAAGTACAGGTGGAAAATTCTTTCATATAAAGTGACTATATCTTAGTCTGTCAATCATTAAACAAATGAACACTGAAAGTGAAAGAGACCAGTGTTCCTGTGTGTGCACACTTATAAATTGTGTGTGTGTGTGTGTGTGTGTGTGTGTGTGTGTGTGTGTGTGTGTGTGTGTGTGCATGTGGGTGCAAATTCTCTGTCTCACACATGCACCTCCCCTCCCACACACACACACACACGCACATGCACACACACACACACACACACACACACACACACACACACACACACACACACACACACACAGATCACTTCATTGTTATTACACTACAATTACTAGCTAGATTTCTTTCATGCGAGGCAAAGCAGTTCAGAAAGCAGATCATGTGCCTTGTTCATAATCTTTTCATTACACAAACACATAATTTCCTTCCCTCATCATCAGTACATTATACCCAACACTTCTTTCCCTCTCCAAACCCATATTGTCAATCTGCACTGAACTCCAAGTTATGCATAAAGTTTGCAAACTGGTCCATCCTCATTAAAACTGGATTTCAACTGTATACTGGACACTAGCAGTAGCAGTACTAGTACAAGAAGAGCCTTTATATCCTATGAAGACTGAGGAGTAATAGCCCAACAGGACGAGTTTGTACAAGAATTGCACAGGTAAGATCTAGACTAAAAAATAAAAAGATTTTTTTTTTTTTAAATGGACGCAATAAAAGCAAAAGGGTAAATGTATACACACAAATCAAAACATGATCACCAATTTAATTATTATTTCATTATGCATAAGACAGGTGTTGGTAGGAAAAAAATCCAACTGGCAAGTCAGAGAGAAAAAGTGTGGAATGCATCAATTAACACAAGGAAACATACATGTTATTGTTAAGCAGCACTTAAATTTTCAAAATGACTTGCGAAAGAAGAAGATTATTTCAAACCAAATGATGAACACATTGCACCACAAATCCCTGCAAAAAACAACAACAACAATTTATAAGCTTTCTTGAAAACATTCATCACAAAGACACTTTGTTGGAAACAGAAAGAACTGAGCATCATATCACCACAAACATTTCCCAGAAAACTTCAGTCAAGATGGCCAGCATCCTTGATCTTTACATGGCGCGATGCAATGAAGGCTGCCAAGATTGCACCCACTGTTAGGAGAACGACAAAGATGTAGAAGGACTCTTCATCAAAGAAGTCAGAAAAGGATGGGATGTGGGCAGCAAGCTTGCGGTGGATGTGCTTGGCGGGCTCGCTCTTGGGCAGCATGGCTCTGGTGTTGATGGCTCTTTGAGTTCGAACCTTACTCAGTTCCCAACACAGGCAGCTCCAAAAAGGAAGTCAAATGGTAGTTATGTGCTGTTCTTGATCCTGTAAAGAAAGATTAAGTAGCAGTACTTACTATTATACTAACTTACTAACTTGCCTTACTTGGTGTTTTACACCCAGTCAACCAGTATGGTTATATCAGGGCAAGTAAAGAAAGATTAAAAAGATAGATCTTATAAGTTATATTACATAATCATAAAGAAAGATTAAATGGATACATAGTATATATAATAATATACACATTACATAATCAGAAAACTAAATTCTACATACACTGAATTCAAAGAGATTTGTTTTTTTCCTGCACAATAAATAAACTGTATAAATATAACTGTCAAAACTGAGGTTTACTTTATTCAAGGACGGAGATAATATCACTTTTTTTGGTCCTTGGTTCTACATTTTCACAAGGCCTCATTTGAAATGCTAATGGTTGACTTGAAGATTGTGTTAACACATGTTTTATGCAAATTTTGTGCAGTTCTGAATGCCACTATCTCTCTCTGTTATATATATATATTTTTTTAAGATCGTGATGTCTAAATTATAATGCATCACATATATGTTACACAAACTGATGCACGATGGGCTAGTTTCCTGATATGAATAAATCTAGAAAGGACTACAGACACAGCAGTGCTCATGATGTCTCACTGTTCTTGAACTGTCCTCTCTCCTTGCCCTATTTTTGAATACCTAAAGTCTCAATGTAGAAATCTATTACCAATTTAATTTAATTGCAACAGTTTTACTGATTTCACTTTCTTGTGGATTTTTTTCCTGATCAACCTGAAAGTGAAACAGACTGAGAGCTGAGCAAATGTGAAAGTGGCAGTGAGCTGCCTTATTTTTTCTTCTTGAGTTCTTCTCAAATGTGGCAAAAAGAGGAAACAAAAGTTATTAAACTTTAAAGACACTAACAATTTGTACTAATTATTATAATAATAACAGTACCATAGCTGACTCTCTCTCTCTCTCTCTCTCTCTCTCTCTCTCTCACACACACACACACACGCACGTGCGCACACACAGAGGAGGAGAGAGAGAGAGAGAGACAGAGAGAGAGAGAGAATCAGCATGAATGACTCATTGACTGTGCAGTAGGCCTATCACTGTATCAGCAAAAACAAAATACACTGGTGAACTTTATCACATGCTTGAAGTTGAGTTCATGCTGTGCAAAAGGGGCTTTAGTTGACAGAATGTAATCAAGATCAATAGATCAAGAGTAACATAAAGTTGCATTAAATTCAGTATAATGACTCTCATACAGTCATAGACTCATAATCATGGGACATAAACTGAATTAAAAAAGAAGAAATGAAACAGTTACACTTTGTACATGGTGTTACCATTGGCACTGGCAATACAAGTTTACAGCCTTACACTTTACATGTAACTCGTCCAAGGGCAAAGTGGTTTCTGTCGGTTTCTATTTCAGTATTTGGGAATGGGATGTCGTGTGTGTGTGTGTGTGTGTGTGTGTGTGTGTGTGTGTGTGTGTGTGTGTGTGTGTGTGTGTGTGTGTGTGTGCGCGCGCGCGCGCGCGCGCGTGGTTTGATCGTAAGGCCAACGCTTCCGAACCATTCTGGATTGTATACGGCATGATTACTGGGCACTGACTGAACCTCATGTCAGTTTTGTCATGAAGCAGTGTTTCTCTTACGACTGTGTTAGTGCTTAATCGAACGCACATTTTATGCCTGTACCAGTCCCGAATCCGTATTTGCAAGAATACAGTGGTAACAAATGCACCTCAAAGTTCTACAAACGTTGAAAAAAGGGAGATTTTTTTTTTTCTTCCCGAGACTTAGAATGGCCTTCCATTCCAAACTGCAACCGGCTAGTGCGACCCAAAGTGGACAAAAATTGGACGGTGGACGTGGAACAAAAGCAATAGATTTGAAACCAAAACAGGAAACTACCAATTTATGTATCGATGGAACAATTTAGTTTACTCAATGTTACCTGTACAGTAACAGCTACCTCAAAAGTTGAATTGTTTGCTGTTTTCTTTTTCTGAGAGAATCCAGATCCAGAATCGTCTGAACCGGAAGTTCTGAACAAAATATTAGAGTGATTGCCCCTCGTAGTTTTTTTTATTCTTCTCGCCGGCTCGTAAAGAAGCGTCTATCATTTTTGGAAGATTTTTGTTTATTTGGTCATCATGCCAGAGGTAAGACATGAGTACAGTTATCTCATCACGTGTTTAAATTTTTGACCATGTGTCCTTTAGCATTCATTTGACATGTGGATTCATTGATCTTCACAAAGTTCAAATAGTAATACTAATGCTGTGTAATACTAATAGTACAGGTAGTAGTAACTCAAACAGTTACAGCAGTACCACTGAAGTACTGGTAGTGGTACAGCAGGACTAGGAGCGGATACTACTTTACTCTTTAGTAGTATCAGTACATGTATCTATATTAATATTATGGATGTTTCTTTTTATCTAGGACAAAGGCAAAGCAGCACGGCAGTTTTTGTACACCACTGTGTATGACCTGTGTTTCTCTCCCTGTGGAAAATACCTTGCTGCTGCCAGCAACTATGGGGACATCGCACTTTTCAGGTAACCGGTGCAGGGCATGTACTGTTTAAGTCTATTGTTAGTAAAATAATACACTATATTTTATGCGTCACCACACTTGCATGTATGGTATTTGTAACATCCTCCTTACCATATTTTAGATTATTAATATTATGTTATATCACATTATCACTATACCAGTTGATACTTTTAGGCAACCACTGTACCTTGGCTTGTAAGTTGTAATTCGTATCAGGACCAGTCGTGACTGATATTTTTCTGTTCAGGTTTACAAGACATAAAGTTTGATGACCTGAAACCAGACATGAGTTTTAGGAAGAATCAACAATCTTTTATTTATTGGCACATGAACCTTAAACTGATAAAATAGTTATAATGCATTAATGGATTGTTGAAAACTTGAATAAAAACAACAACAACATTTTGATGCTGTTTAAGTATTTCCATTCCTGTTTTATAACTGGTTAAGGCTAGGTATGAACATAAAGCCTACCATGTAATGAATCAAAATGATGTGTACGTGTTTGTTCTTGTTTTTATTGTAACTGTGTGTGTGTGTGTGTGTGTGTGTGTGTGTGTGTGTGTGTGTGTGTGTGTGTGTGTGTGTGTGTGTGTCTGTTTGTCTTTCCATCTTTCTGTAATTGAACATATTTTGTCGACTTGCACAATGCAACTTTGTAAGTTGTAGTTCACTAGTTGTAAATTATATTGTCACAATGTCACCATCACTTATTTCAGTGAAGTTTTGGTTGTTGTTTTTTGTTGCAGATTATGCAAGCAGATTGTTAAATTATAATCTTTCTTGCATTATTAAAGTTGGCAAGAAGTCTGTTGAACAAAAGATTAGATAAACTAACACAAAAGAAGATTAGATAAACTAACAAAAACTAAATTTGCTGCTGAGTATGAGTAACACTAACACTAACAGTCCAATACTCTACCAAGTTTTATAACTACTAGTACTGTACTAGTACTGTAGTAGTACTAGTACTACACAGTTCTAGAGTAATGTGCATTACAAAGGTTTTTGTTTGTTTTTTAAATCAAGAATCCCACCCTTTTGCACACTCTTTCTGGTAAAACTTTGCTTGTAATTGTATAATAATTAATGTTATCCATAATGTTCTTAACAGTAAGACTAAATTTGAGTCTATTTTTCAAGTTTTATGCATAGTCTATTTTTCAACTTTCATGCATTTCATTCAGTTTTTATGTGTTTCAGTTTGTCAGAAGCACTGTCTTCTGATGCCACAGACAAATCTAAACATCCGGTATATTCTTTTAAAGGTAAACAAAATTTAAACTTACGTTGAAACGTGTCGTATCTTTCATCATGAAACATTTATGCTTCATGTGTAAAACTAAAATGTTGTGTTTTTGCTGAAACTAATCAAAGGTACATATATAATTTATTATATATTTTGTATTAATTCTTCTTCTTAATAGTAAATTGGTAAATAACAGATCACCTACTATTGTACTAAACTGTTTATATAGGGGAATAAAGCAAAATATTTTAAGGGCCCTATCGATAAGAATGGAATTAAAAAAAATAGACACACAGCAGGTGAGTATGTGTGCTTTGTTTTTCACTATTTGATCTTTCTCACTAGCAGATATTTGCTTATGTGTGTGTGTATGTATGCATTGGTGGGGGGGGGGGGGGGGTTGTGCCTTTGTTTATTGTACACCTATTTTCTCCATTGTTCCAGCCTGCAAAGATGGTGGCATCTTTACACTGACTACAACAGACACATTTCTGATCAGGTACATATGAGTTATATGTCTTATGACACAGGTGTGAACATATTTCTAATTCTATACATGTATATGACTTTTGTGTGCATTCATGCTTGTGCTAACTTTGTGTATGGTGGTGGTGGTGGTGATGGTGTGTGGTGGGGGGGGGGGGGGGCAGGGGGTGCATGCATACTTGTGTTACATGTATAGTGCATAAGACACAGAGAGAATGTGCATGTGGCTAGTTCAGTTTGTTGTTGTTGTTGCTGAGATTGAACATACTCTCAGCCCCACTGTCAGCCTCTTTATCTATGCACAGCTGTCCACCTAGACAGTCAGTGCCCTCCAAAAGGTTTGGGTACAAATAAAACCCTGGAAGCAACATAGCATCACTGTATATATATATATATGTGTGAGTGTGTGTGTGTGTGTGTGTGTATGTGTGTGTGTGTAAACATGGGGTGCATCCACCCCAGGTAAAATATGAGTTCTGTCTGAAGCGAAGTGATTCTGACTCTACACGTGATGGTGTAAGCTGTGTGGACAGTTATAAATGAAATGGCCAACACAATCTGAGTTGTCTGTGTTACAAATGTACTGCGATTTAAGCATTAACAAAAAACAACTGTCAGTAAGCTGAAGGTTTTCAGAAACCTGTGGTGTACCCAGTTATGGCGGTGATTGGAGGAATGGTTATTGTCAACCAGTGCTCGGCGTTTGGTGGTTGAGCTCACCCCATATCACACATACTCACAGTACCTTTCTGTGATGTCAAGTTAGGTAGAAAAAACAAACAGTACTCTGGAACTGAAAATACTCAAGCTGTTATTTCAGCCTTGATGTTGAACATCTGTGTGTATGTTGAAAAGTTTTCAGATCTCTGTGATCTATTGCAGTAGTGGACTGGTGTAAAAAATATATTTTTAAATGCCTGCATTATTGTCTCCCCTGGTTGTTGTAGGATAGGTATGCATGTATCCATGTATTACAATACAATGTCATTTTCACCCCCTCTTTTTATTTCTTTTTTTTTTAGTGCCGGTGATGGAGAAATCAAAGCATGGAGATGGGTAGACCTTAAATCAAAGGTAACTGCTGGTGCTATCAAAACTGCTGAATAATTTAAAGATTGAATTTTGCTTGGTTGTTTTGAGTTGCTATCACAGTATCAGAATTGTTGCATAATTTAAACACACTGAATTTTGCTTGGCTGATTCGAGAAGCTATCAGTGATGTGAATAATTTAAACATATTTGTGTTTAATGAATGTAACTTTGTCAGCCACCTTTTAAAACACAGTAACATGCATTACTATGCATTCTAAATCTGAGTCAGATTGGTTCTTGGATTGTAACATTTCATCAGTGGCACGGAGGTCACACTAGTAAAGTCAAAATTGGATTTTGGGGAGGTAGAGGAATGGGGGGGGGGGGGGGGGGGGGGGGGGGGTTACTCAATCAAATAGCAAATAGTACTATAATATCATTTCACTCATTTGTTATAAATGGGACTGCAGTCAAGTAAGTTCACATTTTGGCAGCTATGATGAATTATTTATATGAATGTTCATGAATATGTTGCACAATGATTGCAAAGCAAGCATGTTTGTATTTCAAGCTTCATGTTTCCTTTTCAGACACCTAAGGTTGCTTGGTCCCTTTCTCTACCTCGGAGGTTTGTCTTGATCTTTTATGTTCACACTGTGTGTGCCATGGACTTGGAGGAGAGGTTTTGCTGTGGGTAGGGGGTATGGGGAACTGAGTGTATATGTCTATACACCTTCTGTGAACATGCAAGGTTTTGTGTGGAAGTTTTTATGGGCCATATATAAACTTTCATGCATTGATTCATAAATTTGTGTGCACATTTTGCAAGCTAGTACTATCTGTATGCAGAGTACTAAAACGTATTTGTAATGTGTTCTTCAAACATGTAAAACTGGATACACATCTACCATTATGTGCACACATTTCAGCAAGCTAGATAATGTGCATAATACTAAAACCTTGTGTATGTAATTTGTTTGGAGATTGCACACAGTGACTGTGCAGACACTGTAAGAGAGACTGCATTGAAAGTTGACTCAGTGAAAAAAAATCCTTGCCATATCCTTGAACCTGCATCAGTATTGCTCATTGGCTTTTCAGTTGGACATTCTACCAACTGAGCTATTCCTGTCCTAATGTTGACACTGTCAGTGGCAGCACTACCAAATTACTGACTGATTTAGTTTTGTTGTTGTTGCATAAAGACCCTTTTAGGTATGTTGATTGATTTGTTTTGTTTTTCTCCCAGTGGCGTGTTTTCAAATGCTGAAGTGAACTCAATTGCTGTGGATGAAAAACTGGTAAGATTTAGTTTTTTGTTTACTTCGTAACAAAATCAACACACAAGGGAGTTAATTAGCGCTTGAAAGACGTCACACAAGTGCAACAGCAAAGACCTGAGTCGCCTACAGTAAGTCTCACCTGGCATGCGTGTGAATACAAAGTACATGAACTCCACCAGAGCTATATCCTCTGATTTTGTAAGACAAACAACAACAAAAACCAAGCAGCCTTGTAACTTATGTAAGGTGTTTTTCACTGTATTTCAGTGTATTCAGCTGGTCATCAGGTTGTGACAAGAAGGAAAGGAAGTTGTTTTTTTATGCCCAGTCAGCCAGGATGGTGATATCGTTACAAGGGCAGACAACAAGGACTAGAAGTAGAAGAGGAATACACAGCAATGTGGGAGCTGTGTTATAAGTACTAAAGTAGGGTGGTTCCTCCAAACTGGAATCCATGCTAAAGAGAAATCTGTTTTCTTTGATAAAAGCTTTTAGACAAGTGGACTTCATTGAGAACATGTATCGGATGGTTAGGACATGAAGGGTGTGTGTAGACTGATAGACTATAGTGAATAAAATAAAGGCACTTGATTACATAGACTGATAGACTATAGTGAATAAAATAAAGGCACTTGATTACAGGCCTTGGATAGACTGATAGACCATAGTGAATAAAATAAAGGCACTTGTTTACAGGCCCTGTGTAGACTGATAGACCGTAGGGAATAAAATAAAGGCATTTGTTTACAGGCCCTGCTGCACATGCTATGCGCTAATTGTCATTTGATTGATAGAACTGATCAGGCAAACTGTTCTGATTCTATCATCTAGATTTATAATTATGTCACTGATGCTGTATTGATATTTATACATGATTATTCACTGTAGCTTGTTGATAAATTAGCATACATATATATTTTGTGCTCATTTCTTACATAAATATATATCCTTGTTTTGTGTGTGTGTGCGCCTGCGCACATACATGCATGCATTGACTGTGTGTGCATACAGTGTGTGTAGACATGCATACTTACATGGGCGCACAGATACATCATACAGGCTTGATTTCTGTACTTTTCTGAGTTAGTAATGACATGTTTGGGATTAAAAGCAGGAAATAAGGAGAGAAAATACCCCTCAGTAAAAGAAGACTGGATGTGCTGATGTGTCAGTGTGTGTTACAGGGAACACCGCGCCTGTACGCTGGGGCTGGAGACAGGAAGATTCACATCTGGGACATCGACGCCGGACAGTACATGGTTAGTGAGGCACTGGAGCCATTTACGCAAAGGGAACAATTTTCAGGCTTGGTACAGGATACTGTGTTTACTCTTGGCCATAAATAAAGAGCAAGACAGTACATCACTACATGGTTAGTGAGGCACTGGGGCCATTTACACAAAGGGAAAACATTTCAGGTTTAGTGCAGGATACTGCGTTTACTCTTGGCCATAAATAAAGAGCAAGACAGTACATGGTTAGTGAGGCACTGGGGCCATTTACTCAAAGGGAAAATTTCCAGGCTTGGTGTGGTTTTCTGCGTTTACTCTCGGCCATAGATAAAGAGCAGGACAGTACATGGTTAGTGAGACACGGGGGCCATTTACACAAAGGGAAAAATTTCCAGGCTGAGCTCAAGCTGGGTGTGGGATACTTGGTTTACTCTTGGCCATCCTGGGATGAATACAATGTGTGCTTGGCTTGGCTCAGCTCCAGAGTAAGGTTGAACGCAGCTCGCATTCTGTTGTATGTTGTCAGCTGCCTAAAGTATAGCAACCAAATGATGCATCTGAAGTGACAGTGGTGCCATACGTCTAAGTTAAAGCTGGTGTAGATCACAGCCTTGAATGCAGTAGCCTGAGCTGAAATGAGCATCGGTCCAGCTCAGGCAGTAGTAAAAGTGGCCTCAGTGTTAATATAATCTCTCTCTCTCTCTCTGCCCTTTGACTCTCCCTTTGCCCTTTGACTCTCTCTGTCTCTCTCTCTCTGTACACACACAGCAATATAACTTTCTCCTCTACTGTGAGCATGGCCTGAACTGAGTGCAAACAAGATTTGTCTGTGGTTGATGCAGAACGCCATGGAAGGCCACACAGACTATATCCACAAGGTGATCATGAAGAACGAGGGGCAAGAGTGTGTGTCCGCTTCTGAAGACGGCACTGTCAGACTATGGGGTAAGACTTGGCGTGACAACAGTGACAAGGTTTCTGTCGCCTGTCGGCAGTTGTGGCAGGTTTGTGTGCCCTCAGGCACTGACCTGTGTCTGTTTATTTGGTGATTAATGGAGCTGTATTGTAATTTTGTATACTGTAACTGTTTCCTTTCTTCTTTTGTGTGTAGCTCGCTGAAAACCTTACAACCTGCACTGCAGGGAATGCCTTTTTGTTGTGGTGTCTTGCTGAAATTACTTAAATAGCAGGGAACAATGTGTGTGCGTGTGTGTGTGACTGAAAATTAAAAAACAGCAGGGAACATGTTTTTTCATGTGTCTTATTGCAGACATACAGATAGCTTGGAACACTTTTTTTTTTTTTTTGCACAGGCATTTCAAATTTCATTTTGCACACATAACATCTTGGTGGAGTAACCCCACAGAGCTAACTGATTCATTTCATTGTAATTTCAGCCTCTTTTGTGTTAATCATTTGTTTGTGTCATTTCAGACACTAGGATGTCAACAGAAACAATACAGTGTTTGGAACCCAGCAAAAGCGAGGTGAGAAAAGGTGATCTAAGGGACAGCTTAGCATTCAGTGTGTGTGGTTGACACTACGTACTGGCACATATAATGGGTGTTTATTCATTAGGCTTGTTCAGCACTGAGTTGTCTCCAGAGAGGTACTGGTGACAATCCAGTTCCCAGAAGACTGGGGAGGAGGAATTTTACCTCATGCTACACTGTCACTATGATCACCTGGAGGAGAGAGGTATGGAAAGATCTTCCCTGAAAGGACAAGGGAGGGCCATTGTCAATCAGCCAAACATTGGAACTGTTTCAAAGGTGACGTTGGGGAAACTTCTGAGCGACTGGGTAGAGCGTATATGGGCTTTTCTGAGCACACAGATGCCACCCTGAACTGAACTGTCACTACCAGAATGACTCTGCATTATGATGGGCAACAACGAGAACCATTTTAACGTTTCATTAATTTTGAGGGCCAGGGTCACAAGACAGCATTCATAAACCCCAACTTTTGATTAGAAAAGTGAACCAAAGTGGGAAATCGAACCAAGGTCCATAAACCCCAACTTTTGAATAGGAGAGAACCAAAGTGGAAAATTGAACCAGCATGTTCTTCTTACCAGCCTAATGCCTTACCACTGGGCCAAACCTGCTCACACTTATTATGGGATCAATTAATTCTGTTTTATATTGGTCTACAACTTTTTAACTTGATAAGAGCTGTGCTCCTGTAGTGGCCAGGTCATGGATGGTCCATTAGACTCTTTAACAAAATTAAAATAGGCAAAGGTTTTGGTGAGAAAACAAAGCATGTTTCATCAAATGAGCATGTAGCTTCCATCAGTGATAACGTTGGACTGTTTCATCAGATGAACATGTAGCTACCATTAGTGACAATGTTGGACTGTGTCTTATCAGATGAGCAAGTAGCTACCATCAGTGACAATATTGGACCGTGTTTCATCAGATGAGCCTGTAGCTACCATCAGTGACAATGTTGGACTGTGTATCATCAGATGAGCATGTAGCTTCCATCAGTGACATTGACAACGTTGGACTGTGATTCATCATGTGAGCAAGTAGCTACCATCAGTGACAATGTTGGACTGTGTTTCATCAGATGAGCATGTAGCTTCCATCAGTGACAATGTTGGACTGTATTTCATCAGGTGAGCATGTAGCTACCATCAGTGACAATGTTGGACTGTATTTCATCAGATGAGCATGTAGCTTCCACCAGTGACAATGTCTGGCTGTGTTTCAGTTGTGCTCCAGGCCCCTGCTGGGCAAGTGGTTGCGCTGTCTGGCATTGGATCCTGAGGAAGGGTGGCTGGTAAGTTGTGTTCACATCCTGTTTAGACCCAACGATAACTTGAAGGTGTTCGTCCCCAGACTGTACTGCAGTGAAAAGGTCTTCCTTGCTGTGTGCTTGGCACCTGTGCACACCGCTCTCCTAAGACCATGTTTTGTTGTTGTTGCTGAAACATTCCTCTACCCCTTTTTAACAACCATGCTTTGCATGCTTTTTAGGGTAGCTTAAAGAGGGGCTGTACTGTATTTACCACCTTGTGCAGGTGTGTGGAGGAGGTCCCTAAATATGTGCCTGGCACCTGTGCACACCCCTTTCTTAAGACCACTTTCTGTTGTTGTTTTTTAAACCTTCTCCTGCCCAGGGACTACCCCTCTTTAAAGACCATGTTTGTATGATTTTTAAGGTGGTCTTAAAGAGGGGCTCTACTGTATTTACCACATTGTGCAGGTGTGTGGAGGAAATACCAGAATGTCTGCCTGGCACCTGCACACCCCTCTCTTAAGATCACTTTTGTTGTTATTGTTGCAATATTCCCCTAGCCAAGGGAATGATTTTTAAGATGGCCTTAAAGAGGGTTTTTACTGTATGTACCACATTTTGCAGGTGTGCGAAGGTGATCCCAAAATGACTGTGTGGCACCTTTACACATCCCTCTCTTAAGATCACTTTTGTTGTTGTTGTTGAAATATTCCCCTAGCCAAGAACTACCCCTCTTTTGCATGATTTTTAAGATGGCCTTGAAGAGGGGCTCTACTGTATTTACCACATTGTGCAGGTGTGCGGAGGAGGTCCCAAAATGTCTGCCTGGCATCTGCGCACACTGTCACCCACATCTATATTTGATACGCCTGGCGTCAGTCAAAACATTGCCATTTTTCATGATGAGTTTGTGAGTATAATTTTCACTTTCTCATCTTGCTGGTCGTTGATTTAGTCTTTCATTATTCAGGATTTAGTTTTTGTCCTGTCTCTTCTCTCAGGTTACAATGGGTAGAAGGCAGTCTGGACAACAACAAAGACTTGAAAGAGTGCCATGCGATCATTTTCTCAGCAGCGAAACAGCTATTGTGTTGTTGTTTATTTGTTTCTGTTTTGTTCCACATGGGGCTTTTATTCAGAAGAACAGGCATCTCTCATTTACAGTATACACACTTTCACACTCACTTCTTTGTTGATGGAGTTACACATATATATGGTGGTTTCATCATTTAATCGTTATACACAAAACCCACAGAATAACAGCTATTGTGTTTGTTAACCTATTTATCACAGTCCTTAGCCTACCACACACACTGGCTAATTTATGCAAGAGGGGGTTCTGGGCTGCCAATCACCCATGCAGCTTCAGCCAGTCAAAAAATTACATGTAATATTCTAAACAAAAATCTCAAAGAGTGGCCACCATGTTTGCCTCACAAGCAAAAGCGTAGCAACAGAGTGAAAGATTTGGAGGATTCTGAACAAAACCTTCCGAAAAGGTATATCAAGAGAAAGAAGATGCAATCCAGCATTGTGGATGTTTACTCAGTTTTGTACACAGCAAATTTCACATAGCTGCCCATTTTTTGTTTGGTGGCACTGGACACAGAACTTGGGGTTTAAACAAAACGTGAGCCAGCTGCAAATGGTCTTCCCTAGCCTTGCAAGGTGGGGTTTGCATACATTCAACGCAGCATGCAAAAACCAGCCAAGTCGTTCATTGCGGTATGAAATACATAGGATTTTTTTCTAAGAAAGGTTGAGTGTCTTTGACTGACCTTTTGCCTGCACCACAGATCATGTCAGCTGGCACATCCCCCTGCATGAACCACTGGCGGCTGGATGGGGCACTGCAGTCTAGCATCCCCTGCACACCCACCTCCGTCTTCAGTCTGGCCATCAACAAGAACTCTCAGTCAAACAAGGTAGGTACCAGGGTTTGCCAGGCTAAGATGTAGATGGGCTGAAAATATAGAAAAAGTGCAAATATTTCCTTTTATAGGCTGCCTGTGATTGTTCTGGCATTTATTTAACAGCTGTAATTATTTGCTTCCAGTTTGAGTGCATCAGGGTGCACAGATATGGGTCTGGTCTTCACCAATGAATGGTACTAAAACATGAATAGAAGAAAAATAATGCACTCCTTTTTCTGCTCATTCTTCTCACCAGCAGTCATGCAGTTTTTGTTGCTTTATTCTGTTTGCTTATTATCCTGAGGTAACACTGTGTGATTGACGGGACATTAAAACCCAAGAATTGAGTGATGGATGCTCAGAGTCAGATGCTTTGATTGCTGGGCCACTCCAACCACAGGCACTTGCATAAAATTGTTACTATGACTTGTCAGTTGTTCTGTATGTCCATGTGCTATGCATATCTGAATCCAGTACAATAGTAGATGCTGTATTTGTTTTATTGTTATTAGTATTGTGTGTGTGGTGCAAGGTGGTGTGTGTGTGTGTACATGTGTACAGATACTGATGTGAAGAGCTGGTCCTATCAAAGATTCTTGAATAAAGCTGTTACCAGCTGGATTTTTTAAATTTTTATGTCCAGGTGCTGTGCATATTATTAGGAGCTTGCCCAAATATAGGCACTTGTGCAAGCATATTACCAGTTAGACTTTCTTGTATAGTCAGTACTTGGTATTTGTGAGTCAGTTCAGATACAGGTCCTTGTCTAAGCCTTTTACCACTAATACCAGTTGTTGATTTTGTTGTTGTTGTTGCATGCACAGCATTGTGTTTGTAAGGAGTCAGCTGGTCCAAACACAGGCCCTTACATAAACTTGTTACCAGTCTGTCTGTCTGTGTGTCATGTGAACAGTACTGTGTTTGTGAGGAGTCAATCCTAACACAGGCCCTTGCATAAGCTTGTTACCAGTCTGTGTGTCATGTGAACAGCACTGTATTTGTGAGGAGACAGTACAAACACAGGTACTTGCATAAACTTGTTACCAATCTGTCTGTCTGTGTGTCATGTGAACAGCACTGTGTTAGTGAGGAGACAGTCCAAACACAGGCACTTGCATAAACTTGTTACCAGTCAGTCTGTCTCTGTGTCCAGGTGCTGTGCATCTCTGGAGCCAGTCCAAACATAGATGCCTGCATCAACTTTGGCTACAAAGCCTTCTCCTTTGTGTTCAACGTGAACAAGATGAATGTGTCTGCACACTAAAGCTGTGTGTGGTCATCATTTCCATCATCAAGATACTTTTGAGTTGTTTGTGTAATGAACTAGACTGCTCACTGCCATTGTTACCAGTACAGTAAAAGGTTTATGACACTTTTTGACAGACTCCAAGTTTCTGTTGTCTCAGATTTGCTGTGTGTGTGTGTGTGTGTGTGTGTGTGTGTGTGTGTGTGTGTGTGAGGGGGGGAGAGAGAGAAAGTATGTGTGTGTGTTTCCTCTCCTGTGTGACACATATGCAGAGAAAGGCTTGAGAGGTTTCTTGCCAGGGAAAAGGTTGCATAGATGGGCTTCAAGGCCATTTCAGTGTTACATCCAGGGTCCTGCATTTGCCTTTTCTTTAGGCTACTCATTGCTTGTGGGTGTTGCACACACATTCATACACTCATACACACATGCACACACACACCATCCAAGAACTAGCTAACCTTTTGTCTGCTTCTCTCTCTCTTCTCCTTTTCTTTTCTCTGCTGTACTCCTGCTGCTTTTATGACAGCAGTTAAAAACCCAAAAGCTGGTGGGTGTATCTTGCTATATATTCATTTTGAAAAAAGAAGAAGTTAAAGTAGGTTGCAACATTTTCTGATTCAACTGTACATTATGTACTGAGTGTAAACACACATGCGAAAATGACAAAACCAGTCTCAAAAGATTTGCTTGACAGAATATGTTATTGAACTAATGCTTAGACCACAGATACAGAAACACCCGAAGCACAGTTGCAAACTGACCAAAGTAGTGCATGGATCACTTTGTCACTTTTTTTCTTTTCTTTTCAACTTGATATTCATCAAAAATGGGTTATTCAAAAGGAAGCCCCTGCAAAGTTTTGACAGTGACAGATGCTGAAGCATAACATTTTCATTGGAAAGGTCTGAACTAATCCTGAACACATTCACTTTTGTTTCAGATTAGTGTAGTGTTTGACTTTGAGCACATCAGGGTTTCTCATGACTTCGAATTATTCAGATATGTGCAGTTCAATTCTTTGTCGAGTGTACTGTTAATGTATAAGATCGAACGACAGTTATATTTTCCTGCTGGGATGAATAAAGTTATATTGTTATTGTTGTTAACCATCCCAATTCCTGCAGAGAAGACAAAATCATGAGTAAATAGTCTAATTAAACCACCATGTTACATTAACTGATTAAGTTGTATATATGCCATGCACTTACAGAAAAGCTGCAACATTCCATTTTAATTTTTATAATCTGCATTTTTAGCTTGGTAGCCTGCTTTATTGTTAACTGCTCACAACTTTACCATTGACGAGGCTCATGACGGATGATCTAGAACACAGAATGTTATTCAAAATGAGTTCAGGACCATGTACATAATGAATATTAATGAAGGAAACAAAATCACAGTTTATCCCACTTGAGTTCTGCTCCGTCCAGACAAATTCATATTGCGTACAGCAAAAGCCTTCTGTTGGAAAGTAGTGAGTCAGAGTTGGAGACTTGTTTTCAGAAGCAAGCTACATTGACATTTTAAAAAGTGACGGACATCTGATTGCGTGGTATATATTTAACTATCAGGTCATAGTATAGGAAATGGTCATGTAGAGTGAAGTTCGGATTCAGGCAAAATGGACATGCTAGGTCTGCCTCAACACTGAAGAGAGTTAGTTTTGTATGTGGATGTTTTGAATATTTGGAGAGTCAGTGTGTGTGTATACTGAAGTGTCTTCGTCAGTCGTTTATAATGCATGCCGTGTGCAAGAAAGCCTGACGCGTGAGATATGACGTGTTTTATTATTCTAATCGCGTGTCGTTAGAATCCAGCTGACCGGGCAGGCCATTACAAAGCCCTCATGGGCGAACATTTGGATTAAAATAACCAGGACATGCATGGAATATTGTTCTCTCTGTCTCGCTCACTAAGCCATGAAACACACAGACACGGCATATGATCGCGCGTACATAGCACATACTGACACACACCCATCTTCTTCTTCTTCTTTTTTCCAGGTCATATCACACACACACACACACACACACACACACACACACACACACACACACACACACACACGTTTGACTGACTGTTCCCGTCCCTAATTAAAATAAATAAGCGTTCATTTGAACCTTTTTGTGTTTGGATCTTTTCACCCCTGTCAATAAACTCGACGCAACAACTTCCATGTCACGATTCGAATGACGCTTTGTACTAAAATTAGATTTGTGAGAAACCGCGAGAGTAGCATAATCGAGCAGAAGACAACTTCCGGTTTGGCTCTTACCAGCACTGGTAGTCTTGAATGTAGTTACTGTTGTTGTCTACAGCTACAAAATGACAGAAAACATCTATTTGTTTGTGCCAAATGTAATTGGTAAGAGCGAGATTTTCTTTTTGGACCTTCTTTTTAACTTTAATTTTCAAAGACAGCTTCTTGCAAATGTGCATAGCCATATGATGTGTTTGTGATGAAGGCTGTGACTTGTGAGTGTGACGCTTTCATTCGATCGATTTCTCGTTTTCTTCTGAATGCTGTACATAGGAATCCCACAGTCAGGGAAGAAATCTACAATGGCTGCACAAAACAACAACAACAATAAATAAATTCCCGAAAACAACAATAGCAAACAAACAACAACAAAAATTGCCATGCCTCCAGCTAGGACAGTTCGGCTACCGTAGCGGTCCTTTGCGACTTCGGCCAGGTTTTCGGTTCTTGATATGATACGTCGATGGACCAAACTTTAGGTATAAATGCCACGGGAGGGGAGTGCGCGCGTGTGAATTAGATGGTGCTTTGGGTGGCGATCCGTCATTTGAAGTCCTGAAGTGTGGGTGCCTTCACTTGGTCCAGTGAACACTTGCGCAGGCACGTTCTTCAAGTTTAGAGTGTCCAGCTTCAACACTGAGTCTGAAGACGCTTGACAGTTTTAGCGCATAGTGTGTAATTTCGATGTTTCCATAACCACTGAACTCTGACATGGACTTCTGGATCTTGACGTGTGTATGACTCTATGAGATCATTTTGCATACATCTGTATACACTGGTTTAATTCTTTCTTTCATAATCATAGTGCTTTACGTCCACAGAAACCATGGTTTATTAGGGACGGGGGAAGAATGGGATAGGGAATGAGAGTCCAGGCCCACCTCCCTCTTCACACAGCTCCTGAGTTCTGCATGCATTATATTATATACATACAGGCAGGGGACCTCGGTTTATAGTCCATCTGAAGGACTTTTGTAGAGTCTGCACAAAATTTTACTCTGGAGAAATCTCAGGGCACCCACTACAGAACGTATCAGATAATAGTCAACCATCCATTTGGTGACCACGCTCGGTTGTGCTTAACTTTGGCTTTTGGGACTAACTCATGCTCTGTGCCACCAGTTCTCCTCATTGTAGTGCCTACCTCACCTTTGTGTGCACAGCCTGCACTAAGATTGTTGCACATGTTAAAGATGACATGTCCACCTTTTGGGGGGCAAGAGGAGGCCTGACGACTGGTAGCATGGAAACAGGCAGATTACGCATGATGTTGTCAAAATGGTGACAGTGGCTTGGCCTGCTTCTAATCTAATGGAAGAAGACCCACCTCAACCTGCAAAGCTCTAGCCTCCTATGACCCTACTTTTAAAAGCAGTGTAAACTGTGATCCCATCCCTCAGTTTCAAAAGTGGGTGAAAGAAAGGAGTGGAAAGTTTCATTTTTATAAGCGCTTTCTTCATGCGCCTCATCTTGAGATGAGCCCTAATCTTTCCACAATGGCAAATATAACACTACTTTCTGCTTTCAAGCAGACCCACTGTGCTCTAGTTGTATGCGAGTCTGAATGAGTGTTGACTGTAGCTTTATAAATACAGCATATTTTGAATATATATATTCACTGAATTTGAAGTGGTTACACTTACAAAACTGTAGTTGTTACATCTCTGGTGCCATGTGAAGCTGTCTGGTGCTGTACCATTGAGCTATCCCCACTCCCCAGATTAGGAGGAGGGTGCTGCCCTCAGCCATTGATAGATGATGGTTTTGAAGACCCGGGTTGAGTCTGTTCTTGGGGAATGGCATTAAGAGGTAGTGTTGGAGCCTGGCTTCAAAAGAGTCCCTGCCTTCAAAAGAGCCTTTGAAACAGCCTTCACAAGGCTGGCTCTACTGTTCTCCTGCCGCACTGGGTCTGATGGCAGAAACATGAGAATTTTGGTTAATAGAATGACTGAAACCTTTTGAATTGACTTTTTTGCTCCTTTTGTAGAACTTTGTAAAGTTCCCCACTCTGACACGGGGAGGGGGGGGGGGGGGGGGGGCGGGGGGGGGCGGGGGGGGGGTCACCCAGTAATACATGTGCAAGTAGCCAAATTGTGTACATTGACAAATTATGCCTTGCACAGGATGAGAGGATTGTGTGTATGACCGTTTTTTTTTCCTTGCCACATGAGCAGCCACACATGTATCACCTTCTAAGGATTGATCTCCATCTTCTGGGGGATGGATGCTGTTATGCAAGGAGCTTATCAGGGCTGAAAATAGTCCCCATCACATAAGTATGCAGTGCATAACAACATTTTAATGTAGCCTTGGTGTTTATTAGAATGCTATTCCCGAACAATGTGATAGTAACAACTAACATGACATCAGATCTGCCGAGAATTAGTCATAATTTATAGTTCTATTATAATGCCTGTTATTTTGTTACACAAAATGTTATCGCATGAAATGGCTTCTTTTGCACTCATTTCAGATTACATGCGGGTGGTGTTTGCTTTTGTGTCATTCTACTACATGCCATCTGACTACGTCAAGGCCAGTGTGTTCTACTTACTCAGTGGATTTCTGGATGCCTTTGATGGACACTTTGCTCGCATGCTAAATCAAGGTAATGGTCCCTCACCCCAATCCCCAATGACAAAAGATGGCAAATGAAGTGTACAGTGTCTAGATTTGGTTGTGGGGAAGGTCTTATGATGGTATGCCAGCTGTGTAGGCTATATCAACGTGGGTGGGGGTGGGCTGATTGAGGGGAGAGAGAGAGAGAGAAAGAGTTGGGGGAGGGGGGGGAGTGAGCATCTTGTCTAGATTCAGTTGTGGGGGGGGGGGTGTCTTTGAGTGGTAGGGGTGTCTCATTATGGCAAGTTAGCCTGCATAGGTTATAAATAAGTCTTAGAAAGGGAGACTTGGAGAGAGGGAGAGAGAGAGAGAGACTTGGAAATGGAGAGAGGAGAGAGAAAAATTATCTTGTCTAGATTCACTTGGGGAAGGGGGGTGGGGCAGTCACCTGCATAGGTTAAATAGCAGGGTGAAGAGAGAGAGGGAGAGAGAGGCAGATATTTTGCATGACCATGAGAGAGAGAGAATAATCAAAGGCTAGTAGCTGAAGTCCCATTTCCCAGAACACAGTTCAAGAGATTCCATGATTGTTGCAGGCAGCAAGCTTGGCACCATGCTGGACATGCTGATTGATCGCATCACCACCATGTGCCTGTGTGCCGCCCTCTGTCACTTCTACCCCACCTACATGCTCTTCTTCCAGTTTGTCATGGCCCTGGACATCTTCAGCCACTGGCTGCACATGCATAGGTATTGGGTGGTGTGTGTGTGTGTGTGTGTGTGTGTGTGTGTGTGTGTGTGTGTGTGTGTGTGTGTGTGTGTATGCATGTGTGTGCATATGCAGATATGTGTGTGTGTGTGTGTGTGTGTGTGTGTGTGTGTGCATGCAGGTGTGTGTGTGTGTGCATGTTTATGTGTATACATTGTGTGTGTATGTGTGTATGCATGTCATTGTGTGTGTGTGTGTGTGTGTGTGTGTGTGTGTGTGTGTGTGTGT
>OY757552.1:13004277-13059277 GCA_963584105.1 Alviniconcha strummeri
ATTTCCGAAGATCGTCTATTGTCAATCCTGACGTACTTGCCAAAATCCTGATAATTATACTCGTCAGCAGTGCAGGAAATAGTCAATCCTGACATAGTTGTTGACAGTGAAGGTGATTGTCAGTCCTGAGGAGCTTGTCAACACTTGTCAAACTGACAGCTATTCGCCAGCCGTTCCCCATGGTTTTTCGGTTGTTGTTGTTTTCATCAAAGAATCTATCAGCACCTCTGCAATTTTTATTTTTTTATTCCACTCATACTACCATATGCACAGCTCTTGAAAGCAGACTGTCGCTGCAAACGAGCAACAACTTTATCATCATCACGGCTCTGGAAAAAGAATTTCGTGGATTTTGTCGAACTTGAATAAAGCCGCGCAGGCCTATGAGATGGCATTCGTGGTTTTGTATACAGAACAAAAAGTATAGATAGACAGAGAGATAGATAGAAAGAGAGAGGGGGTACTTTGTGGGCTTTTGTCGGCAGGTTGTGGATTGTAGTGTTGCGCCAACGAAGACATCGCGCAAAAACTGCTCACGTGCTTTGCAGGGTTCCAGAGTGTGTCTGACGTCACACAGTTCAATGTGGAGACCTGGCAGCGGATGTTGACTGTTCACTTGACTGCGCCGTTCCTTCTCATACAGCGATTCCTTCCGGACATGGTGGATCGAGGTAATAAGTGCTGTGGCCCTGACTGGGAAAACGTACTCATAATAATAATAATAATTCTCTCGCTCTCTGATTCGGTGCCAGTCATTTAAGTGAAGTCGCAAAGGAAGATGTTTATGTGTGTGTGTGTGTTGGGGGGGGGGGGGGTACTTTGAAACACCATTCAGAAACATCAGTTTGACTACCACAAATATGCAGATGACACCGAGTTGCAGAAAGCCACCATTCAGAAACATCAGCTTGACTACCACAAATATGCAGATGACACCGAGTTGCAGAAAGCCACCATTCAGAAACATCAGTTTGACTACCACAAATATGCAGATGACACCGAGTTGCAGAAAGCCGCCCTTCCGTCCGATTTCAGCCAGGTTTCTAGAGAAACTAAAGCTGTGTTGCGGACGTGAAAGCCTGGATGAACAAAAGCAAACTCAATGAAGAGAAAACTGAGCTCTTGGTCGTAGGGGACCGCACAAGCCTCTGTCAAGCGAAGAAAGAACCGCTAACACTTGGCTCTAACGCAGTTCCATTCCAGACATCAGCCAAATACCTGGGTGTCCATCTTGATGAAACACTGTCCATGAAGGAGCAGGTGACCTCTCTCTGCCGCTCATCCTACTTTCACCACCTCCGCAAGATAGCATCTATCAGACCATACCTTTCAAATGAAAGTACTGCCGAGTTAGTCTCATCTCTGATCTTATTCAGGCTTGACTACTGCAATTCTACCCTCTCTGGCCTTCCATCATGTTCACTAAACCGACTACAAAAAGTTCAAAACAATGCTGCCAGACTTGTCCTCCGCAAACGAAAATCGGACCGCGTTACTCCCCTTCAGGAAAAAAAACTACACTGGCTCCCAGATGAGGCCCGTGTCCACTACAAAATTGCCACACTAGCTTTCAGGCACTTTGAGAATTCTCTTCCTCCGTACCTTTCTGAAACTGCTTCACACCTACCAACCCTCTCGAACTCTTCGGTCCAGCAGCGAAAAACTGTTGAAAGTGCCCAAAACTAACCTCAAATCTGCTGGAAACAAATCTTTCCACTTTCAAAAAGCTAAAATCTGGAACTCTCTTCCTACAAACGTCCGCAGCTCTCCATCTGTCTCCTCTTTCAAGAAAAATCTGAAAACACATCTTTTTAAAGAACGCTTCTCTCTTGGTTTGTGAAACACCTTTTCTGCACAGTTTGACTATTGAGTGGATGTGTGTATGTAGAGGAGGTGGTGTTAATATGATTACTGATGTTCTGTACAGTGTAAATATGTACACACTTTTTTGTGTAAAGCGCTCTGAGCTAAGTCATGTTATGGACATTACGCTATATAAGTGCTATGTATTATTATTATGTGGTAATTTTCGAACGTCCTGTACCCTGTTTCGTTTAAGTAGATAGATATATTTAAATGACTGGAGAGAGAGAGAGAGAGAGAGAGAGAGAGAGAGAGAGAGAGAGAGAGAGAGAGAGAGAGAGAGAAGGAAAAGAAAGAGAAGTGAAGAAGAGGGTGCAGGAAATAGTCTCAAATATAATGAAAAGTGTGCTTGGCTGTTGACAGTTTTAAGCGTTCAAAATTAATAATAGCTAGTCAACGATTTTTGCACTTTTGTTTTTATTGCAAACACAAGAGGCATACATCAGATGCAATTAATCAGCCTAGAGCTAGTGTGCGTGTGTGTGGGGGGGGGGGGGGGGGGGAGGTGTGAAGGATTTTGAGACGACCGATGTGTTTGTTGTAGGATGGGGACGGATTGTCAACATCTCGTCAATACACGGACTGGTGGCCTCCCCTTACAAGGCTGCCTACGTCAGCGCTAAGCATGGCGTCGTTGGTTTGACGAAGGTAAGGTCTGTGGTGTTGGCGTGAACACTGGCTTGCAATAGGGCAAAAGATCGTAAAGCTAAACGTGCAGGTTTTTTTTAATACGGCACGTTTAGGCGAGCAACGAAGCTAACGTAACGTCATTCTAGAAGAGAAGAAAACTGGGAAACGTGAAGCTGAACTGATGAACCTGGAAGCCAGATGTCAGAAACGTAGAATTCCTGGCAGTGCACTAGGAGTGCAAAACTATATTCTGACGTACTACACAAGGCTTAAAAAGATAATATTTGGTCAAACCGTAGCGGGTACTAGGTTGGAGGGAGGCGGATTCATTGTTTTTGTGTCCGTGGTGCTACCCCTACAAGACTACGACCGAGCTGTCTTCACTCTTTACACGTGTTAAGATGTGGACGCCGAAACGAACCGGGTATACGGATGCAGTGGGACGTGTCTATATTCCCACAGCTCTATATTTTCACAGCTCTATATTCTCACAGCATAGCTCTGTGTCCCCACTATTTATAACTATAGTCCCACAGTTTGTACTGTTGGAACATACAGAACCGACCCGTGTATGCAATGGTAGTGAGAGGGGAAGAGAGCAAGAGACAGACAGAGAGGCAGGCAGGCAGACAGGCAGGCAGGCGGGCAGGCAGACAGACAGACAGAGACAGACAGACTGTCACAAACAGACAGAGACAGAGAAACAAAGAGAGAGAGAGAGATTCAGCCAGCCAGTAGGTATATGACTAATCTGACTACGCACAGCGGTGGTACACACATGTATGCACTTTCACACCAAAAGCGTTGGTTGCCGTGTGGTCGGCGACGAAAGCAGCGACACCAATTCGGTGACCTTGGGTATCTGTCTGTTTGGGAGGTGGTGGCCTTGGAGACGGCCAAGACCGGAGTGACCTGCAACGCTGTATGTCCGGGATGGGTAGAAACACCTCGTGAGTACCCTCTTTTCGGTCGTTTTTACCAAGCCGTATATATATAGAAACGGAACGACAAGAGTGCAATACTTCGTTTTTAACATATACTTCGTGGTGTGTGTGTGTGTGTGTGTGTGTGTGTGTGTGTGTGTGTGTGTGTGTGTGTGTGTGTGTGTGTGTGTGTGTGTGTGTGTGTGTGTGTGTGTGTGTGCGTGTGTGTGTGTGTGTGTATGCGCGCGCGCGCGCGTTAAACACGAAGTATTGCACTCTTGTCGTTCCGTTTTTATCAAGCGCTCCGCATTGCTTTGCTTTGTTTTGTTTTTGTTTGTTTGTTTTAAATGTGTATGTAACTGCTACGTATAGGTTCTCGTTGTGTGACTGAATAGCTTAACGAACTGTGAATGAAAACCGTTTTACAGTTTCATGACTTACAAGGGTAATATTTCTGATACAACGGTAATATTTCACTGGGCGTAAAAAGAATCATATTTCCCTCTCTCTCCTCGTCTTTCGGTTTTCGTGAAGCATTCCTCTCTTCTGTCTTTGAGTCGTCCTGACGTTTGCAACTCTTTTTGTCTTTCATTTTTCGCGACATTTACGAATCCTCTTGTTTCTCAGTGTTCGTGACACTTGCGACTGTTCTTGTCCTTCAGTGTACATGACACGACTGTTCTTGTCTTTCAGTGTTCGTGACACTTACGACTGTTCATGTCCTTCAGTGTACGAGACACGACTGTCCTTGCCTTTCAGTGTTCGTAACACTTACGATTGTTCTTGTCCTTCAGTGTACGTGACACGACTGTTCTTGCCTTTCAGTGTTGGTGACACCTACGACCGTTCTTGTCCTTCAGTGTACGTGACACGACTGTTCTTGTCTTTCAGTGTTCGTGACACTTATGACTGTTCGTGTCCTCCAGTGTACGTGACACGACTGTTCTTGCCTTTCAGTGTTCGTGACACTTACGACAGTTCTTGTCCTTCAGTGTACGTGGCACGACTGTTCTTATCTTTCAGTATTTGTGACTCTTACGACTGTTCATGTCTTTCAGTGTTCATCCAGCAAGCCGAGGCCAAGAGTCGGGAGCAGGGAGTGTCGTACGAAGAAGCCAGAGTGAGTTTAGAAACCGGACTGTACAACAGTGGTCGCAACTGTTTGCTGTATTATTGTAGCCTCCGGGTTGGTCTCCGTCTTGAAGTCTGTTTCAAGTGACTGACTGTGGCCATCTGATGACTGACTGATTCTTGTTGAACTTGGTCTCAAACTTTGGCGCGCTACGTTATTGTGTTATTATAACATTGTCATACTTTACAAAGCTTGTACTTGTTTAATGGCCCCTGTCGGAAAGTGCTAATAGATCAGTATTTAGTACTTTGTTAAAAGTGGGAGAGAGACAGAGACACAGAGAGAGAGAGAGAGAGCAGTCAAATGTTTGAAAGGGAGTTCCTTAACACGCTCAGTGTGCTCCCATTTCAGCGACAGATGGTGACCTCACACGCCACGGAGCAGCCTGTCAAAGTGCAGGATGTGAGTATTAGTCGTCTAGCCGTCTGACGGTTTGTGCCTTTCATTTCCGTTAGTGTACATGTCAGTACTTCTCCAAATATTGACCTGGGATGCTACCCAGACTCAAACTTAGCAAACAAGAGAACTACAGTGTTCCAAGTTAGGCCCTATAGTGTTTACTTTCAATGCTGCAGTCGCAGCCAAGATTAACCCCAGCAGCCGCAAGTGCTAATTAAGCTACAATGTCTTAAGGATGCAGTGTTTAGTTTAAATGCTGTAGTCGCAGCCATGTTTAACAGCCACAACTGCTAATTAAGCTACCATGTCCTAAATAAGGCCCCGCAGTTTTAACTTTAGATGCTGCAGACGCAGTACGGATTGGCTCTAGCAGCGTTAATTGTTAGCAGAGCCTACATGTGCCAAGCATTAGGCCCCATAGTGTTCAGTCGTTGACATAGTACCCGCCTCACGCTCTTTAGAGTTTTCAATAATTATGGGAGATATTTCATAACACTTAAACATTCTGTTGCATGGTTTTTATTTATTTATTATCACAGGTGGCTCTGTGGAAGGGTGATTGTGAAAATAAAATTAAAATAATAGAAGAAAAATGGCAAAAGAAGAAGAGAAAAAACTGTGTAACTAAGTACCACCTGCCTTGCAGTTCGAATAAAACCTTTATTTAAATATTCTACACACCGAACACTGTTACTACCCGCCCTACAAAACGTGTGCAGACGCGGTATTATCGGGAAGCAGTATTAAGTCTCGTTTTGACATGCACCAGAACCATCTTGTAGCTCCCAAGGTCGCGCGGTTGCACAATATAGATTGACTGGGTGTTACATCTTCTTGGTAACTTTCAATGACAATTACACTTCTTCTTCTCCTTCTTTCAATTGTCTGAAGACTCCTGACACTTTTAGTGCATGCTTCCATAATCCACTGAACTCTGACATGGACTACAGGATCTTTAACGTGCGCATGTAATATTTTTGCATTCTTATGCACACGGCAGCCAATCAGACGACGGGATGACTGCGACAGGTGCTTCTGGGTAATGCACATACATGAAAAGAAGATGAAGAAGAAAAAGAAGAAAAAAAGAGAAAAAAACGTGAAGAGAAAGAGCAAAAACGGTTGTTGATGAAGCGACTGACTACTCGTGTCCAACACATGTGACTGCAAAACCCACAGCTGCCTTGCCAAAGTCGAGTTAGAAGCACGTATATGTCGTTTTTATATTGATATTAGGAGTTGTTTTTGACATCCTGTGTGGCTCAAGCTGACTGATGCTTTTCTCTGTGGTCAGGTGGGGGAACTGGTGAGCTTTCTCTGTTCTTCGGTAGCCAATCAGATGACGGGATCGTCTGTCGTCATTGATGGTGCCTGGACAGCCAAATGAAATGGCGCTCGGACAGACAAAGCCAAGTGACAGACACAAGACAGAGAGACAGAGAGAGATTTTGCAAGGGTGGTGGAGTAGACTTGGAATCATTTTACACCCAGTCCTTACTCACGAGAGAATGCCACTTAGCTTACAAGTCTACATTATTTTGATGGTAGGTGAAAAAGACCTGAAAGAGGGGGACAGAGAAAGGAGGTGGGGGGGGGGGGGGGGAGCAGAGAGGAAATTAAAGGGGGTGGAACTGGAATCAAAGAATTTGGTAAAGGAAGAAACAAAAAGTGCGATAGGAAGAAACGACGAAGGCCGGACATATGGAACACCAGACAGACATAGTGACACGCAAAGCCGTCGATTTATTTAATATTACAGTCAGTCACACCAAACACCCATATATTTTCTTTCCTTAAATCTATAGCTGTTTATTTATCAAGCTTGTATACAACAGTCAAGTCGCAGTGTTCTTCTGCACGTGAGAACATACATTTTTAAACAAACTGAAGGTTTGGATGAAAAAAAGAACTTCTAAAGGTTCTGTTGTACATGTAGCTGCAAGTGAGTGTATAGTGGATTCCGCGCTGACCTCTAGGCCCCGCCTCCCGTGATGACAATCCCACAAGCTTTCGACCTGACCACCATGTTGTACTGTGTTGACTGACGGAATAAATGCATGATCTGAGTTTGAGTCAGGCATTCAAATGAAAGTAATTTACTTTATTTCAAATGAATGTAATTTACCTCATTTGATTGCATGTTATCTCTCTCGTCATGACTGAATGTTCGCCATGACGTATTTTGAAGTCTTTGTTCCGTATTTTCGCAGTCTTCTGCTCTGTTGCTATGCACTAGCTTGTAGGCCATTCACGGCATCCACTCTTCGGGCTTATCGCGCGGAATATTATATATGACTTGCTGATTGGCTGGAACTGCTTGGGTGATTGGCAGCCCGGAACCACATGTTCGTAAACTTCACGCGTGGTTATGTTTTAGACTGCTGATGCTGTTCGTAGAAATTCATGTAGTCTTCATTTTTGAAACCGCTAATTTTGTTTAACTTGGTTACCAAAGATAATAATTTATGTACCTATATATGTTCCCATTTACTTGGCTCAGTTATGCTCGACTTTATTCAGCTTGAGACAGTGTGAAGAATTTTACAGAATAGTAAAACACAAAGAACCTGATGCATTGTACTCGGTCTTCGTGTTTACTCCGAGTTTTGTTGTTGTTGTTGTTGTTGTTGTTGTTGTTGTTGTTGTTGACATGTTTGCAGGGCACGGCAGCACAATGCACGGCAATTTAGCAGACTAAAATTAATCATGTGTTTACTATTTTTTCTATTTGGGTGAATTAACTAAACTACATCATGTTAGTTCGAAAGATACGCCCTTTCCTTCGCGCAGGAACAGGTAACAAAACTTTTTAAAAAAGTGTAAAACAAATCTGAAACAAGAATGACAAGATCCAAACAATAAACGGTTTAAAAAATATATATATATAATACAAAACATGTATATATTTATGTAGGCATGTGCTCGTGCACGCACACACAAAAAAAGTCTAACACATTTTCGAAGAGTTAGTTCCTTCGATAATGCGTATAAGGCTGGGAAATGCTCGTGTCGTCCACCATTCCTTCTAATTTATCAAGAAAAAAGAGAGGAAAGAAAGAGAGAGAGGAAAACAAAAAGGTATGGACACAAACTTTATCTATATGCAATATACAGAACTGCAAATGCCAGTGCCGTATAGCAGCATGCTAAACATACCGCCGACCAGCACACAATCATCTATAGCTGCAAAAAAAAAAAAAAGAAAGAAAGAAGAAGAAGCAGAAGAAAAGAAAAAACCTACAGCAAAAAAGCAATAGTAGCAGTAACTGGATTTTAATGTCCTGTCAACCACACAGGGTCACCTCAGGACAGTCAAACTCAGGTCATAATCATAAGCAAATACACATTTCTAAACTCTTCTCACATATATATCAACCCTCTATCAAGTCAATCTACAAAACCAATCACTTTGCAAGCACAAAACGTACATACACAAATATCAGACACAAATTTTCTAAGAGTTAGTCCCTTCAATATTACCCCTGTTAAAAGTGCACATAAAGCTAGGACATTCTGCTATCGTCGACAATTCCGTCAAATTTATCGACACCAGGTTAAAGAAAAGAAAAAAGAAAAGAAAAGAAAAAAAGAAGAAAAAAAAGAAAGAAAAAAAGGGAATGGTCAAACACAATACAAAATTAAAAAATATTATATATATATATGTATAATGACAAATACCAGTGCCATACGGCAGCAAGCTGCAGATACCACCTACCAACTATCATCTCCTAGCTGCTCAACAAGAGCCATACAAAAAAGCCTAACCCTTAACGAAAAATGTTTGAGTCTTCTGGAAAAAAGTCAGGAGAATGGACCATTAGCAGAAAAATTACAAGACAGAAAGAGCAAGAGGACTAGGCAGAAAAAAACAAGAAAGGAGATAGGAAAGGGGAATCAAATGACAACCCTGAGATTCCAGACAGGAGGGTGACATCAGTCATCCCCGGCCTCCCTTCGGGGGAGTTAAAAAGCCTTACTCAGGAAAATGGGCATTAGCAGATTCAAAATAAGACAGAAAGTACAACGGGATTAAGTTAAGTAGGAGAAGAAGAGAGAAGATGGACATATTAACGGAATCAAATGAGAGCCGTGAGAGAGGGGAAACATCAGAAGTCCCTGGCCTCCATTCGGGGAGCCTCACTCCATACGAGTTAGCAGGTCAGACAAGGTGATGTCAAAATAAACGCCCTTCATTCGTCAGGGGGAATGTTTAGCATGAGTCTATGCTCAGCAACCAATCAGAAAACTACGCAGAAATAAGCTAAACCGAAAAAAAAGGCCCCATAAAGCCAAAATCTCGACATACCTGCAGTAGAAATCATAATGACAATAATCATCATATTAAATTTTATTCTAATATTCATCATAATAATTATTCTGATCAGTGTTAGTACGTGATATTTAAGCTCATGTAACATGTAATCATGATACCATACCATACTACCTACTAGAACTTTAAATAATAAAATCCACATAGAAACAAAGATCGAAAAATGTTTCAGACGGCTAGCATTCAAAATGAGAAGAAGAACGAACCATCTTCAACATCTCTGACATTCCTTTGCCTACGAAAGCAGAACAATGTCGCCAAAGGTAGTACTAATGTGGAACAGCTGGACTGAGGTTATCATCATGCAGAGTTTTACAGATATATCGATTAAACAAGATCCGACAAAATCCCAGACCAGCATGAATGCTTTGCCAAGACAGGAATGGCGTCAACAATAACTCTCAAAGGAAAACTAAAGTTGGAAACAGTGATCTTGCAAAGTGTGGCATTTGTTACGTTTATAATGTGATGGTGTTGTGAGTGGGTAGCTCCGAAGAAGCCAAATACTGGCTGGCTGCCCCAAAGACGATAATTTGGAACGTCTTAATATGCGAGTGCGTGCGTGCAGGACAACTAAACTGCCTGACGAATATATCAGCACAGAGGACCTTAATTTCTGAGTCCGCACTACCCTATTGCCGCAAACAAACAGAGTTAAACTGGAGTTCCAGTAATAATTGTTTCTACAGAACACGATTATAACAAAACTAAGGACTGGATTACTTCAAAGAACCAGCGTTCTCAAAGCAGGCTGAATCCAACAGATTGAAGGGATCACAATGAAAACTTGAAAGCAGGCAAGCAGAATAATCTGCAATAATATTTAAACCACTGAGTACTTATACACGCACTATCTCATCTGCAATAATATTTAAACCACTGAGTACTTATACACGCGCTATCTCCGATGAGTCCGTGGCGTTTCTACAAATAAATTGAGGAAAATGTACACGCGGACATCAGAAACACTGTACACACCCAAATACAGGTAGATCAATATAACTAACGATCCCAGAATACAACGGTCAATCTATTTCAATGTCAAAAATCACGATTTTAACCACTCAACAGGTATGAAATGTCTATAGCAAACAATAAAGCTGACTACAGCGTTAAAACACCATTATCCAACACAGACTTTATGTCCATCTCTGACCTTTGTCTATTTTCACATGACATATAGCTCTGCATGGAAAGATTAAACATGATGGGCAAGCGGTAGAGCGCCGGACTCCTGAGCGAAAGGTCACGGGTTCGATTCCCGGCCGGAGCGGCGGGGGAATGTTCTTTTCCAGGGTCAACTTCCAGTGCTGACTTCTTATTTTGGTATCCGTTCCATTCCCATGTTACCACAGCGCTGCTACACGTAAAAGATCCCGGTGATCCTGCCACAAACGAGATGGCAGGTTACAGCTAAACGCACATGCACCTTACGTATCTGGCTTCGAATAAAGTGACACATCTAATTCTAAACTGTCTAAACTGGTACGTGCGCCGAGACGGCAGCAGTTTTATATAGCACAAGGCAACCCAACAGCGCTGTAGGTTCACCACTTCGGTGGATATCCAGCAAGACGCTGCGTAAATTAATTGGCTACAGACACTCATTCGGAGTCACATACGACTAGAATGCAATGGGTCTGCTCGGAAGCAAAGAAAAGCGCTATATGGTTTCCACGGTGAAGCACTTATGGCTCGCCTTCAGATGGGGAGCTCGACAAGTATTTTCATGCAACTTGAGTAAATAAACATGTTGTTATGAATACAAGTGACTGAATGAAAAACATCAAACTGCTTGGACGTTAATTCAAAACCATGAAACACGCCAGTATCAATTATGAATACTTCAGTAGGAGCTTAAGTAATGAATACTTGACTTTCAGTGAAAAAACTAAACAAACAAAAAAACATACAAAAACACCCACCAAAATATTTATGGCTATTAATTCAAAACCATGGAGCATGCCATTGCATTATTATCAAATACCAAGTCTCAGCAAAAACGAACACTAAACATAGACGTCACATTACAACCATCAAACATGCTGTTATCAAATATCAGACCTCAGCGAAGACAATAAAACTGCATGGACGTTAATTGAAGCCATAAAATATGCTGTTATCAAATTCTAGGAATTAAGGAAAACAATCAAAATCGCATGGACGTTAATTCAAAACCATAAAACATGCTATTATCAAATACTAGAACTCATCGAAAACAATTAAATTGCATGAACCTTAATGTTATTATCAAATACAAGGAAAACAATCAAATCCATTGGACGTGAATTCATAACCATGAAACCTATTATAAAATACCAGAACTCTGTGGAAACAATTACATCGCATGGTCGTTAATTCAAACCATAAAATAATTATGTTAGAAGCATAATAATACTACCAGGGCTGCCGAAACAACTGCTAAAAAGGGCCACCTGCTACCTACTATACATGAGATGGTATAGCTGGTTCTTTTGAGGTCCATGACAGTTGTAGCAGGCATTGCTACTGAAAGGGTTGTACACACTGGCTTCTTAACTAGGCTCTGATTGGTGAATACAATCTATGTGCACTTACTAACACCCTCATTCTGAGCGCAATCTGTGTATATTCATTCTTAGCACAGTCTATGTGTACTTACTAACACCCCCATCATGAGCACTATGTGTAATTACTAACACCCTCATTCTGAGTACAATCTGTGTCTAGTTACTAATACTCTCATTCTGAGCACGATCTGTGTACGTTACTACCACCCTCATTCTTAGTACAATCTGTGTGTACTTACTAACACCATCATTCTGAGCACAATCTACGTGTACTTACTAATACTCTCATTCTGAGCACAATCTGCGTCTGCTTACTAACACCATCATTCTGAGCACAATCTGTGTGTACTTACTAACACCCTCCTTCTGAGCACAATCTGTGTACTTTTCTACCGCCCCCATTCTTAGCACAGTCTGTGTGTACTTACTTAGACTCTCATTCTGAGCACTCTCTATGTGTACTTACTAATACTCTCATTTTGAGCACAATCTTTGTGTACTTACTACACCCTCATTCTGCGTACAGTCTCTGTGTACTTACTAACATCCTCATCCTGAGCACAATCTGTGTACTTCCTAACACCATCATTCTGAGCACAAGCTGTGAACGTACTTAACCTTCATTTTGATCAACACAGTGGATTCTTACAAATTTCTCACATTCACATATTCTTCTGAAGGTCACCAGGAAACCAAAAATGCACACACGTGACACTGATTAGACACAGCTGCAGCCTGTCGTGGTTGAGACCATAGCAGTGTCATGCTGTCAGCTAAGATATATCATGCATACCCCACTTTTTTAAAACTACGTATCAAAGCTCATGAAAAGAAAGCGAACATTATTAACAATTCTTTTACAGACTCTCACAGTGAAGGTTTGGTAATTAAAGTTCATCAGTAGTAACTAATTTATATTCATCAAAAAAAGTACACAGGCTTTTGTTACTGGAATATTTCCTCTGTTTAAACTATCACTGTAGTTCATAAATCATTTCTTTTATACAGCCTATATGTTACAGTATGGTAGTGACAACTGATACACATATTCTGTGATACAGTTTTGTTATACTACCTTAATTATCATTTACAATTCTTTTCCCTTTGTGTCCAATAATTACTGGAGCTGACCTGTCGAGTGTATCATAATGGAGCGGAAGTTGGTATTAGGTTCAAGTAAATAAAATAAAAGGAAATAAATGTTCCTGCATAATTAGGAGCAACTATATAAATGAAAGTAAACATAAATGATCTCAAAGGCTTCTCGCTTCATTTTGTGTTTGTTACTTTTTAAAATATATATTCCGCCAAAGACAGTGCATTTTTCAGTTTGAGAAGCCGGGCAAGTAACTTGGTTCATTAGGCCCACTCAGCCAGGACCATCTTAGATATCAGGGCAAAAAAACATCCTGTCAGAGCACACCAAACGGTAAAAATATGTACAGCCAGGACCATCTTAGCTATCAGGGCAAAAAACATCCTGTCAGAGCACAACAAACGGTAAAAAATATGTACAGCCAGGACCATCTTAGCTATCAGGGCAAAAAACATCCTGTCAGAGCACACCAAACGGTAAAAATATGTACAGCCAGGACCATCTTAGCTATCAGCGCAAAAAACATCCTGTCAGAGCACACCAAACGGTAAAAATATGTACATGCTAAAACTAGTACATCATAAAAAGCATTTTTAAACCGAGGTAAAAAGTGAATGCAACACAGATACAAACGTCATCCGAAAATGAATAATCTGGCAAAAATATTGATCTATTTTAGAAAATTAAATAGACTATCCAAGGATGTGTCCTCGCACATCTTTTCTTTTCGCACATTAGCGTATGGATTTTCGCTGTAATAGACGGGTGCATTACTGTGAAAATCCATACATTACAGTCAAAATTTTAAAAATTGCTTTCAAGTCTTGTGGCATTTCTTCTAAATTAATGGAAACAAATTGTACGCACGGTCATTGAAAATCACGCAATACGCTAAAAACAAACAAACAAACAACAAAAACACAACAAAAATAAACGCAAGGACTCAGTGAAAAGGGATCAAATTACATGGAAGTTGACTCTCAAACATTTCTTTCTTCTTCTTTTTTCATAAAAACAAAACAAAAGCAACAACAACAAAACAAACAAACGCAAATTGACAGTCACAGCATTATGCAAATTATGCATGGGAATATTGTACAACACATTGTTAATCTTGTAAATAATCAGCGGTCTTTGTTGTTGGCTCTTCAGAGCATGCACACCGTACATATAGTCACGATTCAACCACAATTTCATCAAAAGTCAACCGTTCACTACAAACTACATAAAACCAAGAAAAGCGTCAGAATGTTTTCGCAAAAGCATTCCAAATTATCAGATATTCGGGCAAGAATGAACCTTGCGCCATAAAACAAGCAACAGATTTCAAGTCAGTATGATTCAGATTACGACAGCATGCATCAAGATGAAAGATGATCCAAGTCAATATGATTCAGATTACGACAGCATGCATCAAGATGAAAGATGATCCAAGTCAATATGATTCAGATTACGACAGCACGCATCAAGATGACAGTCACGGAGGAGGTAGAGCTTTCAGAGATGGACCTGTAACGAGGAAAAGGAAAACATCAGTTTGGAAAGTAAAAGCTCATACAATACGCACAAAAAGAGTAAACATCAACAACAAAAATAAAGCCTTGTCAACAACAACAACAACGAAAAAGCAACTGTGCTGAAAACGTTTCGGTTACTTTCCTTGAAACACATAATACTTGTACTATCAAAAAGAAGTTAATAATTAGAAGTTCATTCCTCCTTCCTTATAAAGGGCTTGTCTGAGAAGCAGTCAAAACGTGCACTAAGTGTTGTCTATACAGGTATAATCATATGTGCTTGTACGTATTGTTATTTTGCCTGTTGGCATTGTTGGATGCTCAGCAGCATTATTATTTATCCGATGTCCAAATGAGTTGTATGTTTTATGACCAAGAATTCTCTCTCTCTCTCCTTCACACACACACACACACACACACACACACACACACACACACACACACACACACACACACACACACATATACACACAAGCGCGCGCGGAGACAAACTGTCAAACCCAAACTAAGACCGACCTGGCCTGGCGATGGCCGGACGGCTCACAGAGGAAGATGACGTCAGACTGGGATAGCTGCTACTGTTGCTGGCGATGGCATGGTGGGAGGTACGTGGTCTGGGAGGTGATCGGGGCGGTGGTGATCGCTGGCGTGGTGGTGACGGTGGCGGCGTCGTGTAAGAATCAAACTAGAAAATAATGAAACAAGTTTGTTTTTCTTTTCAAAAGAACTAACCCCCCCCCCCCCCCCCCAAAAAAAAATGTCGGCTTCCCGGCAGAAAGTCCACCACTTAGTCGATCAGTCAGTCACGTGTGTGTGTGTGTGTGTGTGTGTGTGTGTGTGTGTGTGTGTGTGTGTGTGTGTTGTGTGTGTGTGTGTGTGTGTGTGTGTGTGTGTGTGTGTGTGTGTGTGTGTGTGTGTGTATGCGTGCGTGCGTGCGTTTGTGCTTTAATTTTTCCGTGTGCGTTTGGAGGGTGGGGGAAGGGGGCAGACTGGCACACAGATGCCAAGATATATATGTATCAAAATAATACATTTTCAGCACAAGCACACATACAAGTGATACGGATGATACACGTTGACCTCACAGTCAGCGCGGCACGAGGAGAATTATAAGTCCGGCTCGGTTGGGAGTACCGAAGGAAGGGCATGTTCTTTGTGTCGTTTTCTTGGCGATAAACGTATGTGTTTTTTTATCGATAAATTTAGTTGTAGGACTAGGATATTCATCAGACATAACTCCTTCCTTTATGATTTTAAACAATCTGCTGAAGATCCTATAACTATCACAAAGGAAGCAGTTATGTCTGCTGAAGATCCTATAACTATCACAAAGGAAGCAGTTATGTCTGCTGAAGATCCTATAACTATCACAAAGGAAGCAGTCATGTCTGCTGAAGATCCTATAACTATCACAAAGGAAGCAGTCATGTCTGCTGAAGATCCTATAACTATCACAAAGGAAGCAGTCATGTCTGCTGAAGATCCTATAACTATCACAAAGGAAGCAGTTATGTCTGATGAAGATTTCATTTGGTTAATATATTTTAATCAATAAATACAGTTGTTCCAAATTACTATTCAGGCCATGAATGTTCCATTGTAAGAATGGACTCTTCATACTTGCGTTTTAGGAAGAACCATTGTCAGTGCAAGAGCTTGGAAGAAACCTCTTTTATCCCCATCGTCTTCCAGGGTCCCGAACGGATCAAAATATTTGATCTGGTCACATCTCGACCCTTTCCAGTTCGATTCGAGGGAATCTTTCTTCCATGGGGGACATGTGGTTTTGGCGGGGTTACGTCAACCCACACCTACTCCACCAAACTCTTCCCCCGAAGAACTGGGCATGCGCCGAACAAGGGACCCCGACTTGGCGCGGTTTGTAATGGTCTGGGGCCTGCAAGAATTCTTCGACCCATCCCCTAAGGTCGAAGGTTGGCGCTTGTCTGAAACAATGGGTCCAGCGCCAGTACACCCAGATTTCTTTCCAGACCTCTCACAGGAAGCCTACGTGCCAGCTGATACAACATTCACTGTTACAAGTAGATCTAACAGGGCAGTTTGAAGATAGCTAAGTTAGATCAGTGACACTCAGCATGCTTGGTTACTTTTGTCAATTGGAGGGCATTGGTCGCTTCGCCTCTGCCATTGGTCTGGCGTTGGTGAAGGTTACGCGTTTTTCAACTCGGACTCGTTGACTTTCCTTCTCTTCCATCCAGACTGGACAATCTTTGGCGGAGAAGGCGTGAGGACCACTGCTATTTGAGCAAATCTGGAGTCCATCACAACCTACCTCAAGCTCGTCTTTTCCACACTGTGTCAATTTTGCTGCAGCTTTTCACCGTTGGCCTGTACATCCAAATTTGACACAAAATAAAGCACCTCAGTTTGGTTTGGAACAAAAAGCTCAGATCTTGATCTCGTTCGGTAGTTCTGGATTACTGAAGGTCAGAAACAGTGTGTCTGTAGGTACTACCACTCCTTTTTTGATCGTCACTCGACAAGATTCAACAACCCCTTGATCTTTCAGGTTATCTTTTATCTCCAGTTCTTTCGTGGTCAACAATTTTCGACATCGTACGAATGCCCAGGAAAAAGCGTCTTGTGGATCGTGACCTGCGCCGGCCTATCTATAAAACGCTCAATTTCCACAAGTTCATAGTCTGGGTCCTGCAGCTACACTCGACTAGAAAAGAGACATCCCTCAATCTCCCGATGTTCAGGGTTCCAGCAAGGATCCCATCAACCCCCGAGGATCCCATCCTCTTCCAACACGGGACGCAGTACATGGCAAACACGCTGGATCTGTCGGACCGCATGTTGGAAGTAAGTAAGTAAGTAACTTGGTGTTACCATTACGGTTATATCAGGGCGATATACATTTTATCATTACAGATTAAATACAAAATATATGTACGTGCTAAAATTGATACTATATACAGATTTGTTTAAACCAGACTTTAAAAAGTGGGTAAAACAAAAACACAATCCAAATTAATATATCCGAAAATTTAAATCTTGTCAAAAATATTAATCTCTCAAAAAGTTTAAAAAAAATCTTTTCTAAAGACACCTCTTGGAACAAGACACGTAGAGACTGAATATAAAATATATGTACGTGCTAAAATTGATACCATATACAGATTTTTTAACCAGACTTAAAAAGTGGGTTAAACAAAAACACAATCCAAGTTAATATATCTGAAACTTTAAATCTTGTGAAAAATATGAATCTCTTTCAAAATGTTGAAAATCTTCTGTAAAGACACCTCTTGGAACAAGACACGTAGAGACTGAGCTGTAAAATGTCTCTCTCTTGTTTCGATAAAATCTGAACAAATAATTAAAATGTGTTCAATGGTTAAACATTCATCACGTCCGATGCACATTGGCGGTTCCTCAACCTTCATTAAAAAGGAATGATTGATAAAAGAATGGCCAAAAGTGAGATATTAGTAAAGAAATATACAGATGAAAGGACCGTTAAAACAGAGATGAGCTCAAAGAACAGGATAAGAAATCAGGGCTAATGTGGAGAATCTGACTAATAAGAAATACACAGTGAAACAGGCCTTCGGGAAAAGACGAAGCGAAATATTATGTTGAGATGATTTATGGAGAAAAATGTAGCTGAAAGGACCATAGACCATCAGGCTCGTCACTCGGTCACGCACACCCATCTATTCTCCCGTTAATAAAATATTGAAGAAATATTCATTACCAATTCTTGAGCTCTTTGTATTATTTGTTGAGCCAAGTCACACGCCTCTCTGGCCTCGCTTTCGCTGTAGACGTCAGAGGGAATCTTGGGGAACTCCAGGAAGTCTGGGTAGCGCATGCGCGTGTGGTACCTGGCCACGCTATCTAGTTTTGACACCAGTTCTCTGATCTGTGTATCCAGCACACAGTAGGCGATGAAGCAAATGTCGTGGCTGGTTTTCAGTTCGTGGTCTGCGTTTCTGCGATACAGAACTGCCTTCAAGGCTTTCTCGGCCGTCTGGAGAGAGAAAAACACAAATAGTAAGTAACATGTGGTGATGACGATGAAGCAGTGTGGATTCAATGCGAACAGATATCCTACGTGAGTTGCGATTCTATTCTCCACCTTTTCTTACTTTCATTATTTTGCAGTCCTGTCGTTTTTATTCAAATAAAGTATATAAATATGTAACCTATTAATAGAAGGTTATTTTGCTAATAGTCAGTGAAAGTCGAGCGACTGTGGAAACCTCAAATTGCTCCCTAATAGAAATGTCTCTCCATCGGATTGTTCAGCATGTAAAGTGTCCAAGAATTTTGCCGATATTACACCACCACACCCTCCCAGGCAAAAACCTTGACATCCTCTTGCCGAACATCATAAACACATCTCTTACCACTGGCATTGTACCACGTGATCTGAAGACTGCCGTCGTCAAATCTCTATTAAAAACACACACACCACTTGACAAAATATCTTGTGGAAAACTACCGTCCCATTTCTAACCTTCCATTTCTGTCCAAAATCCTTGAAAAAATTGTTCTCCACCAACGTGTGTGTCTCCCATCTCCAAGCAAACAACCTCAGCAACCCCTTTCAGTCAGCCTATCGAGCAGGACACTGCACCAAGACCGTTTTGTTACGTTTCGTAAACGACATTCTCTCCGCTCTGGACAATGGCAATATTTCTGTTCGTCTTTTGTTGGATCTTTATGCCGCTTTTAACATTAATGGCCACCAAATTCTCCTCTCCCGCCTGAACTCAGTTTTTGGCATTCAATCTACTGCACTCCAATGGTTTTAGTCATATCTCTCAGACAGGTATCAGTCCACTTCAGTCAATAACTCGTCTTTGTCACCATCACAGCTCATGTACGGTGTGCCTCTGGGCTCAGTACTGGGGCCCATTCTCTTCGTCCTGTACACTACACCTCTCTCCTATATCATAGCTAACCACCCTGTAAACCATCAGCTTTTCGCAGATGACACACAGCTCCAGAAATCCGCTCCTCTCAGTGAAGTGACCAACCTCATCAAAGAACTCAATGCATGCACAGACGACATAAAACATGGATGACCGAAAATCAGCTCAAACTGAACGACGACGAAACAGAAGCTCTTCTCTTTCCCTTTTCGTCTTCCCTGAAACCTTCCACAGTTTTCCTCCATGATTCGATTACTCTCTGATTTCACAACAACCCTTCTCTGATTCTGCCAGGAACCTTGGATTCATTCCAGACTCAAAACTGTCCATGAAGAAGCACGTCATGAAAATCTGTCAAGCTGCTTATTTCGAGCTTAAACGCATTAGTTCAATCCGCAGGATTTTCACTGAAGACGCAACCAAGACTTTTGTAACTTCCTATATCCTCTCACGGTTTGACTACTGCAACTGTCTCCTCATGGGTGCACCTAATTCTATCATCCAACCTATCGAGAAAATTCAAAACCTTTCTGCAATACTCGTTCCCTTGGCACCCCGCCACCACCACTCAACACCTATCCTGGAAAAACTGCAATGGCTTCCTATTTCAGAACGTATTAAGTATAAAGTTGCTTGTATGTGTTTCAATGCTATAAATGGGTCTGGTCCTGCTTACCTTTCTGAACTGCTACATGTCTACACTCCGTCTCGTACACTACGCTCTTCTTCTAACACCCGCACGCTGAAAATTCGACAATACAAACGCAAGACTCATGGCTTTCGCTCCTTCTCTTGTTTTGGACCCCACATTTGGAATTCACTCCCAAAAGACCTTATACACTGCTCAACCCTGCCATGTTTTAAAGCCGAACTGAAAACTTTCCTCTTCTCACAGTATTTTCGCCCCAACTAATATCAGTGCCCAGTTTCTACTACAGTCAGTGTATGTGTGTGTGTATGTGTGTGTGTGTGTGTGTGTGTGTGTGTGTGTGTGTGTGTGTGTGTGTGTGTGTGTGTGTGTGTGTTTCCGTATAATACTTCATGTAAATTGTTTTGGTAGGACAGAGCTCTACATGTGTATAGAATATCATATTTAGGTTAATATGTATCATGTGAGCGCTCAGGGCGTTGATGAGTGCATGATAAATGTACATTATTATTATTGTTCCGAACGCTGCGGTCATCAGCTGCTGTACCACAAAAACACTGATTTCGCTTTAATTATGTAAAGTTTTAGTCCAAAAAGAGAATGGTTATCAAACTAGCATCGCACCTGGTGAGCCTGGTAGCAGGCCCAGTTGTACACTCCTTGGCTTCCCTGGGCCAGGGTCAGTCTGGCGGCCTTCAGGTCCTGCGTGGCCTGCCGCATCCACCGCCGTCCTTCTTCAGGCTGCGGGTTGGCGCGGGAACGGGAGGAGGCCGTGAAGAAGGAACCGTAGAAGTCAGAACCGCTTCTTGTGCCACTGTAACACCTTCTGCTGGACTCTGCATACGACCGACCCCTGAAGAAAATGTCGTCAAAGAAGCTGTTGAAGCCGCCTCCGCCATAGCCCCGTCTGCCGGAAGACAAACTGTCAACGTCATCTTCATCGTCAGACGGCAGCTTCTGGTCGTTCTCTAGGAGCGAGACGTAGTGCTGGATCTGCTGGAAAACATTGGTACAGAACTCTTCCCTTCCTGGGTTTTTGTCCGGATGCCACTTCTGCACGAGACGTTTGAGGGCACGTTTCCGGCTTTTGTCGTCAGGCAGCTTACTCCATATCTCAAGTAACTGATGCCGGATGTCTTTCAGCACCTCCTTCAGGTCGCCATCCGTCTCCAGCTGGGAGAAGGCGGTTGGAGGAAGAGTTTTGTCCCCTGTGAAGGACATGATGACGTTGGGAGTGGGTCTGATGAACTTGTACAACTCACACGCTTCCACCTGGATTGGATGAAGAAATTATTGTGTTCAGAAAGATGTAGGATGATCGCAGAAGTGGTTGATAGACGGCCATTTATTAGCACTTAACATCTTAACCATTTCTTTTCCTCTGGCAGTCACAGTATAGAGCCACCAGATGCCATCGCTGCTTCCACAGCGGAACTACCAAGTTATGCAATAACGTGTGTACTGACTGCCGAGCAGTCGGACCATCCCGGGCCTAGATGTGCAGATTTGATTCTGACAGCTGGTGTCCTTCGCTTTACACTTTTACACACACACACGCACGCACGCACGCACGCACGCACGAGTTGCGGGATTGATTGCACCTAGTATAAAGAACTAAATCGGACCCGGAAAAGGCCTTATGCTCCGAAGCAGGTTCTCTCTTGTTCTTATATATATATAGAGAGAGAGAGAGAGAGAGAGAGAGAGAGAGAGAGAGAGAGAGAGAGAGAGAGAGAGAGAGAGAGAGAGAGTAGCCCATATGAATCATTTCGTGTCGTTGAAAAGTGCCTACAGATGTAGAGCAGGCGCTGTAATAAAAAGTGTACATACATTATTATTACTATAAAAATAAAATAAAGTATCGCTGCTATTCTAACGTACCTCTTTGGGCTCCTCGTCACCAACATCAATGACGTAACGCAGCAGCAGCAGCCTGGTCCTGACGTCAGTTTCGACGGCTGGTTTCTGTTCAATGACCTTTGTCACTTTGGCATAAATATAGATCGGCCTTTTCTTCTTTTCTATCTGTCTGTGATCTTGGTCAGCATTTTGTTGTGTGTCCTCACCAGCACCACATGCTGCTACATCGCAACTTGTGGAATCCGTGAATGGGAGGTTCAACACGGGGTCGTACAGTTCGTAGCCAACGTATTCTTGGAGTTTGAATTCGTAGACGTCGTTGTCCAGCAGAAAGTGCATGTCCTCGGGAACAAACGATCCAGGTAAAGGGAACACTGGAGACAGCTTGGTGTGATACCGAGTTATGTTTTTCTTGTCCAACAGCGCCTGCGAATTTGGGAGATTTTCCAAACAAATGTCCAGCAACACATCAAACTTGAACCCCACCGCCAGTGTAACGGCTTCATGCACGTGATATGTCAAATCTCTGTTCTGAAACTTGACGCTTATTTCCACAAGGGAGTCAACGTACAGGAAGACATTACGTTTATCGTCAGCAGCATTTACCCAGCCAGTTCTTTCCTCCACAATGAAGAACTGTCTGGCTTCCGTTGTCCCAGGCAGCTCCGACCCGCTCATGACCAGGACAGTGTGCAGATCGGTGACTTTGAACACAGTCAGTTCACTCAGCTGCCTTTCAATTTTGACGGCGTCATTGTCTGTAAACTTCTGGCCTTTCTTCAGCATTTCGTGGTTTACAAGCCGTTTTACAATGGCAGCAAACTCCTTTGAATGAAGCAAATCTGTGACTGAACGTGTGTCCGCTTCTTCCCGTGCCGAAGTTCTGCAACATTCAGTCAATTCCTCTTTCACAACGTCATGCCAAAGCTTCATTTTGTAGCGCTCGGGAAGAAGCTTGGCTTCTCGCTGCAGGTCGTGACCTTCAAGATCAAATCGGTCAAAAGCCACAAACACTGCGAGACCTTCGATGGGCGTCTTCACTCGTTCTTGATGACTCAAATTGACTTCAAGGATCAGCTCGCGTGAGTTCACCAGCCAAACACTCGAAATCTGATCGTGCACCATGGTCAGCATACTGATGTCCTCCGCAGGAAGGTAAAGGATGGGTCTCGAAAGAGTAGTTTCACTTGACCCAGAGTTTAGAAGAAGGAACAAGTTGTGAACAGCATTCTTCACCAGCTCCAGGTCATTTGGGTTGAGAATATTCCCCTGCGATGCCGAGTGAATTCGCTCCAAGGCTCCAGCGTAGTGGTCCACCTTGACCCTCTGGCAGACCCCGAGCCTTCTGAACAAATCAAAGAACTTTCCCAGAGTCTCTGGAGCCGCTACAACATGGCCCTCTATGATCTGGTCGGGCAGGATTGTGATGACGACTTGGTGAGGCGAAAACATTGCCTTCCCCTTCCTGTCGAATATGATGGCAACCTCTTGTAAATCGTTTAGCTCGTCGTCAGGGAAAGGCGTCAAATGCTGGTATGTTTTTTCCATGATTTCTTCAACAACATCAAGTTTCTGGTCAGCAAATTCCGTCAACAAGGATGTGTCGCCTTTGCCTTTCCTGCCCAGAGACTGACAAACATTCTGCACGTGCTTCAGGACCAAGTCCCTTGGAGGCTGGGTTCTGAATCCAATCAGTTCATGCATGTAAGTTTCCCAGTGAGAATATGTTGCAGCATCGGCGTCTTTAGACAAGACACAGCCGCTGGTCCACACCAGAAACTGCCAGTCAGGTGAGAATCCCTCGGAGAATGACACCAGGGGAGAAGGAGGCTGGAACACAGGGTGGACAGACTGGAGAAGATCGCCGTGTCTTAGTTCACTTTGCGATAGCGGGACGAGAAACGTCACGTCCTTCAGCTGCCCTAGAAACCAGTGTCCCCGCAGTAACCGTGAACTTTTCAGGCATCGAACCAGCTCTTGTGACTGTTGTTTAACCTTTTCAGAAACCGGGCTCCTTCCTGCTTGCTGAACCTGCTTTGCAAATCTCAGAAACATTTCCTCTGACACCTCACAGACCAATCCAGCCGTCTTTAGAAATGCCTTCCATTCCCGTGAATCATAGGGCGGCGGAGGAAAGCTGTCCTGGGGCATCATGACTTCAAACACCTTGCAGTCAGGACTGAAGAAGTCGGAGGCTTTGCACAGTGTTCCGTCAGGTCCTTTGATAAATGGGGTCTGATGCAGTACATGGACTAGTTGTCCGGGATGTATCGGGAGAAGGGAATCTCTGATGTACTTCATGTGCAGTGGAATGGCTTCTACCGGAAGTTCTGAAATAGTGGGTAGAAGATGTGACGTGTAAAATTCTGTCTTCTGTGGATATACAATGCCTAGCTGTTTATACAGCTTTTCTAGACGAGAATTTCTCTTCACCAAAGAAATGTTTCTGTTCTTCGACCAGTCGTTCAGTCCATCCTTTGGAATGTCATCCAGCAAACATAACAGAGTGTTGACGTTTCCCAATGCTATGAACGAACCATCGGGTCTTTCGAAGAAAGGCAAAGATCGGATGCTTGAAGCAAAGAAGCTGCAGTTCAGTTTTCTCTGAAAGAAGTCAAGTATACCTTCGGCTTCACATTTACTAAGTGTATGCTTCTGCAAATTTGCGTCTGTCAGAGCCATGAGCAAACCTTTTGGGTTCTTTACTGAAGCTACGATCTCTGTGGCTTTACCTTTTGTAGAAAGCAGTTTCATGTACAGCTTGTTCAGCGTAAGCTTTGCAAGACTTCTGTTGATGTCGTCATGTTCACTGACCGTTGTGCCCATTGTCCGATGTAATGAGGAAATCTCAGGAATGTACACTACCAGATTTCTGTCCTTCAAGGGAAACAAATGGACTTCAGCGCCTTTCAGAGCTGGAATGAGACTCCACTGGTCAAGTCCATTCTCCCAGATCTGTCCATCTGTGCTCTGAGTATCAATATATTGCCACACTCGTTTGACCCACCGGAGCATGGTGAACTGCAGTCGATGTGAAGGTAATGTGTCTAACAAAAGTGTTTGGCCACATCCAAACACAGACTGCTCCAAAGTGTGCGGCAGTAGCTCAACAAGCGTTTCGATGTCAAACTGTCTGAGGTACTCAGGGAAACTATTGTGCTTGTGGTCACTCACAAACTTGATCAACCTCTTGTGGAGAAAAAGGTCATTGGATTCAGGGAGCAGATCGCAGAACTCCGATACGATGGTGCGTTTCTCTTTGGTAAAGTACCAAAGCTGTTCTGACATTCTCAAGCTGAGTGGCAGGTCCTGCAGGTTCTGGTCCGCCTCGTGGATAAATGTGAACACCTCCACGACGTTCGCTGTGGTACCAAAAGCCGTGTCTTGTACAGGCTTGGGGAGGTGTTTCAGGTTACAGCTGTCTGTTTCTGATTCATCCCTGTGGCATGACAGTAGAAAGTCGACTACAGTTTCTTTAATGACTTCTTTTACGTTGTTTATCATACTCCAGATAAACGCTTCGTGGATTCTAAAAGGACAGTCGATGATGTTCATGTTTAACTTTCTCAGTACCTCCTTCAGAGTTGACGCTGACTGGTTCCAGAAGAATCCGGAATACCCTGAAGCTTTTACGGCGGGCACCCAAACCAAACGATCCACATCCCTGCGCACAACAGGAAAGACATCAACCTCCGTCTCAGCCATCTGCCGGTAGAATGACTTCATCAGGGACTGCCAGAAGGCGTCAACCGTCGTTTTGTGATCTGGAAAGAAATCGCTGTAACGTTCCAGCTTCCTGTCCATATCCTTGCTGGAAATGAGACTCCACTCTTCCTCGCGCGACCCTTGGCGCTTTGGGCTTCTTTCCTCGACCCGAGATCTGCTTCGTTTTCTTCTTTTGTTTCCATTTTGGTTGCCATCTTCCTCTTGGGTGTCAAGGCGACCCAGTGAAACCGCTTCTTCCGAGAAGCACAGACGCTTGACCTCCTGAAGAGCTGTAATGTAAGCTGGCACAATGACACGGTCGGCAAGCAGGTGGTTCCACGTGACCAGGTCGTTGTCAGGCCGCGTGTCGACGTTACGTCGTGTCTCGTGATCCAGAGCAAAGCGGCCGTTGACGTGAACAGGAAGCCCCGTCTTGACCGGCAGAGGCAGCATGCAGTAGGCGCGGAACTCTCTCCTGTCGGTCTCCACTGGTTGGCCATCCGACTTCTCCGTATTTCCTCTTGATGCCGTTGCAACTTCAGAAGCCATCCTTGATGTGCCCGTGCGTGTCCCTGTTTCAGAGTTCATCCAGTCCCGGTTGTTACCCAACGTCTGACATCTGGTTTCTCTTCTCTCTTCCTGGCCTGAGAACTCCTTGCCTCTTCCATACAAAGTACCAGATGCTGAACAACGTTTCTTCTCGGTATTTTCTGGGGACAGACACAGGGCTACTCCACCGAGCGGCAGTAGCCTGTGTTTTTGTACCGCCTGTGGCTGCTGCAGTTTCTCTGGCAGATCCTCCTGCTTGGACAGGCCAAACCTGTTGACAACCAACCATTCTTCACTGTCACCGTCGGAGGCAGACAGACAGCATTGCACCGCCACCTCTTTGAGGGTGAAGTCGCCGAGTCTGGGCGCTTCGTCTTCACTCTTCAGTCTCTTGGCTTCGTGCTGCACGTGCTCAAAGAACTCTCGTTGCTTCTGCGTGTTGCTCTCGTCCGCAGTGAGCCGAGTTTCATACTCCAGTTCAATCGTTCCATCTTCCCTGGCTGTGTAGACGCTGACTTTCCTGACGTTGTTGAGGAAGAGAAGACTCTCGCCCATGACGGCCTCAAAGTCCCGCAGCAGTTTGTCCACTTCCTCCATCGTGGCGGCCGGCTGTTTGATTTTTGACTGACTAGCTCTCTCCTCTGTCCTCAGAGGCAACCGAAACAATGTTCCTGTCTGCTCCTGGGTGCTGTTCGCTGTAATACAAGGGAAGCCACAGATGTACAATTATGATTACTATTTAAGTTGGCCTTTTTTATATTTATTATTCTTTAATCTGGTATCGATAAATTAGACGGAATGGTCGACGATACCAGCATGTCCTAGCCTTATGCGCTCTTTTAACAGGGGTAATATTGAAGGGACTAACCTTTCGAAAATTTGGGTCTGATGTTTGTGTATGTATGTTTTGTTTTATGTTTGCGAAGTGATTGGTTTTGTGGATTGATTTGACAGAGAGGTTTATAAATATGAGAAGAGTTTTGAAATGTGTACAGAGTACCACAGAGTACCTGAGCTTATGACCTGAGTTTGACTGTCCCGAGGTGACCCTGTGTGGACAGGACATTAAAATACAATTACTAACTAATTAACTATTTGTTCAGTGTACGTTTGTACACCGCAGTCAACACACTCTCTTTGTTTATGGACGATCAGTTTTGTTTAGTCTGCACTGAGTGGACAATACTTCCTTCCAGCAGATAGGCTAAGGCTAAGGCTGTTTAACAAGAGAGAACGTGAAGTCCCTACCTTCCAGAAGGAACGGAGAGAGCATGTTGGAGTACTGAGCCTTGAATCTGTCGTTCACAGACAGTCGTTGTCCGGGCAGTTTGGAGCGGCGACTGGCCACAAAGAAGTTGGGGTCCATGACACACAGCTTCTCGCCGAGTTGCTTCTCGTTTACCTACACAGTAAAACAGCGTCACAGAATGCAAGACACCGACCACTCCGATGATTTTCGCTGCTTTAGCGAGTGCCCTTTTCCATCAGTGCAACCGCGAATTTCATGTCAGTTGGAGCTGCAATTCGTGAAGCATCTGATGTTAACGCAGACGTTGTGAGGGGGGTTCACCCGGTCTCAAAGCAAACAAAACAGAATCCACCCTCTTAAAGATCTGACTCCCCGTGACTTTTGAAATTAGATCATTAGACCACTGTCATCTGTATGACCAAGTACATGCAAGTTGCAGTGTTTGAAAGCAATCCCTGTAACGATGTCTAAGAAAATGTCCCCGTTAGCCTTTACCAAGGGAGGTCAGTAATGAAATCACCTGACTACACATGCCAGTGGACCATTACATAATGGATGTTTTACGATGCTAAACACGTGCTAAATGTAATACAACGTGGACAGTTATTCCACGTATGATGTAGCATACCTGTGAGGTGTCTTCATACGTTAAACACGTGCGGTATGTAATACTGCGTAGAGTGTACCGCACGATGCAGAGTACATGTAAAGTGCCTCTATACGTTAAATACGTGCGGTATGTAATACTACACAGAGACTACCGTAAGCTGAAGAATACCTGTGAGGTGGCTCCATACGTCAAACACGTGCGGTATCTGATACCACATGGAAAGTACCGCACGATGCAGCATACCTGTGAGGTGTCTCCATACGTTAAACACGTGTGATATGTAATACTGGATAGAGAGTACCGCACAATGCAGAGTACCTGTGAGGTGGCTCCATACGTTAAACACGTGCGGTATGTAATACTACATGGAGTGTACCGCACGATTCAGCGTACTTGTAAAGTGTCTCCATACGTTAAATACGTGCGGTATGTAATACTGGATAGAGAGTACCGCACAATGCAGAGTACCTGTGAGGTGGCTCCATACGTTAAACACGTGTGATATGTAATACTGGATAGAGAGTACCGCACAATGCAGAGTACCTGTGAGGTGGCTCCATACGTTAAACACGTGTGATATGTAATACTGGATAGAGAGTACCGCACAATGCAGAGTACCTGTGAGGTGGCTCCATACGTTAAACACGTGCGGTATGTAATACTACATGGAGTGTACCGCACGATGCAGAGGACCTGTAAAGTGTCTCCATAAGTTAAACACGTGCTGTATGTGATACAGCATGGAGTGTACCTCACGACGCAGCGTACCTGTGAGGTGTCTCCGTGGTCCGGCACCACTCTGGTCCAGAAGCAGGGTGTGTCTGTCAGGTTGTACACAGCATTGAAGCCAACTCCGTACCTGGGACATCGCATTGTCTTTGTGTGTCAACTACTGTCAACTCTTCAAACCGCTCTGTGGACTCAGTGTCAGATATCACATTACGTAAGCTACCATTAATCACGGATTCCGCCGTTGCAGGCTTTACGATACTATTCAGTTCAAGTAAAGCGAAAGCGCATTTGCATCTTCCTCTTTTCTTTTTCTTCTAAATTCAAGACACTCATAAATCATATCCTGCTTTGTAGTTCAAAACACAGTAGTTTTGATATATATATAGAGAGAGAGAGAGAGAGAGAGAGAGAGAGAGAGAGAGAGAGAGAGAGAGAGAGAGAGAGAGAGAGAGAGAGAGAGATTGTACACAGTACAGTACAGCAGGCTTGATAAACTAAACGGATATACACGTAAGTACAACAACTTACTTTCCCGTCTTCAGAGCGTCGCCCTCCTTGCTTCCCTCCCCTAGCGCCTGAATGCCTTGCATGTCACGTGGTGTAAAACAGGCGTCGTTGAATATGCAGAGTGCCGGGCCAAATACTTCCTCCCAGTTCTCGTTCAGTAACTTTTCTGTTCCGTGACGCCGCAAGTCCTTCACAAACCGAACCTGAAATGTCACAAGTTGTACATAGACAGCTACAGACTGCCACCATGCACACCTATGTCTGACAGCAACAGTCGAGCCAGTAAAAAGATAAAATTAAAAGTATATAAACAAAAAACAAAGCCTGTTATCACCTCTAATGCCGTCTATCGGGGAAAATGAGAACAAAGAAATTATCGTTTGTCGGTGACATCAAAACTATCAGACATTTTAAAATAAAAAAATAAAAAATGACGATAACGAAAACCATAGAAAAAAATAAATCTTAAACAAAGTTTATTACCAGCGTTGAAATGACAAATACGGAAAGTTATTTTTTTTGCCTCTGGTGATAAGGAGTTAGTTGCTCACTTATATCTCGAGCCAGCTGTGAATGTTGTATCAGAGCGAAAGAAATTATCAAACCACAAGCAAACACTGTTTATGGCATTTGTCACTTTTACTTCTCTTTGAATATGACTGACCAAAAATGGAACGGAACGTACCGTGCAGGTCGAAATCTGAAGGGCGGAGTTACTGGCAGCAGGTGAAGCTACCTATATCTGACCATCTGACCTACTCTAAATTTACCAGAGATATACTGTGACTTGCTCGACGTTCAACAAAGCTATATTCTTTATGTACTAGGGGTTCAACGGAGCTATACTCTCGAAATTTACCAGATATATATTGTGACTAGCTCGATGTTCAACAGAGCTATATTCTTTATCTACTAGGGATTCAACAGAGCTATACTCTGACCTGCTCTAAATTTACCAGAGATATACTGTGACTTGCTCCAGGTACACAGCTACATTCTTTATTTACTAGGGGTTCAACAGAGTTATACTCCGACGTTCTCGTGGTTCAGCAGAGCTATACTCTGGCCTACTCGAGGTTAAACACAGCTATACTCTGACCTGCTGGATGTACAACAGAGCTGTGCTCGACGTTGTCGTGGTTCAACAGAGCTATACTCTGGCCTACTCGAGGTTAAACACAGCTATACTCTGACCTACTGGAGGTACAACAGAGCTATGCTCCACGTTGTCGTGGTTCAACAGAGCTATATACGCTGACCTACTGGCGGTAAGACAGAGCTATACTATGACCTACTGGATCCTCAGCACAGGAAACCTGAATTTCTGCGTCCGCAGTACGCCACTGCGGGGGGGGGGGGGGGGGTAACGAAGATGACGATGATGGGAACACTTATTGTTTGAATTAATCAGTTACATCCTTTCCTAAGCTATGGAGGCTGAAGGCAGAGCGACTTTCTCGGCGTCAGACCCCTGAAGGTTCCCCTGGATACGACACCAGTGTACCGCAAGTTACGGCAGCTTCCCCTACTAATTTAGGCTTCCTCAATTACAGCTGAATGGACAGAAACGCCAGAGGCCGCAGAGGGTACCCGGCTAATTTCGTACGATTAGCATTGCACGCACCCACGACGCTGGGCGTATGGCCAAACGGAGGAGGCAAAGAAACGAGTGACAAACCTCAGTGGCGCCAGCGTCATCCGCGTTCTGCAGCAGTTCTTCGAAGATGGAGGCGTCGCGTGAGTATCCTTCCAGCAGACGGTTGATGCGGGTCGTCAGCTGCTCGTGCTGCCCGAACGTTTCACAGAACTCGTCCTGGACACACAGAAGCAGAAAGTCTGTCGCGCTAGGACCGTGGTTACGGTCTGTCGTTGGAGACGGTTTTCGGTTTTTCTTTTTCTTTCTCAAATGCCCTGTGTCTATTGACTGTTAAACAAAACGAGTTCCGAGAAACGTAAGCTCTCACAACATGTTTAGCACTTCTGCGTTGTTTGTAAAAACCTCTGCGTAATCATATTTTGTTTTGACGTTTTATTTACGTAAGTTAAGTATGTATTCAGTTAATATGATACTTTGCTGATCGTTTTCTTTATCTTTATCTCTGTTACTAAAGAACTATGCAGTTTGACGATAAGTCTTTTAAATCTTCCGTAGCCAGTCCACACTGGACTAGGGAATAACATCCATAAAACCATTCTTCAATCTAACACGCAATATGCACACACATTTTAACTCTTGCGTTGTTCTGGAGGGAAGGGCGTTTTTACTCATTGGAGGAAGGGTCGTTTTTACTCATTGGAGGAAGGGTCCTCTTTAACTTAAAAGAGGGGACGAATCTAACGGTCTCACTCTGTTAATCGTTTATTTTATTTTATTTTTTAACCCAAAATAACGATCAGATATGATACATAAATTAATTGACTTTATCCGCTCACCTCATCATGTTCTCGTTTCGTCCTCACACAAAACGCGTACGCGAGAGGCTCCGAGAACTCGGGGTGCAGGAAGTGCGTGGTCTTGGACTCTTCCAGCCAATCACAGTCGTTGAGACAAAGCTCTGTGACGGGGTAAAGCCATCTGTCCTTGTCTGGCAAGTAAACGTCCTTGACTTCCTCTTCCTCAAGGCAATCTCTTCGTTCTGCTTTCAGACCCTCTCGAAGAAGTTCCGCCATTTTCCGGACGACGTCAAAATATTTGTCGTTCAGCCGAGATGACCGTTTGTGGGATGCAAGCTGCTTCAGTGCACCAAGTATCTGGGCGACTCCAAATCTAAGAAGATTGACAATGTGACAGTCATAGTGAACATCAGTGATGTGCAGTAGAACACTTATCAGCTATCACTTTTGCTATCGCTGATGTCGTTTGTTCTGTTCTTGTTATTGTCTGTGATTCCTCCCATGTAGCTACTTTCCCCCCCTGTCTTTCTGATTGTATATCTGTAAGTCTTTGTTTGTTCCTTCCTTCCTACTTTCCGTTCTTTTTTCCTTTTTCAGGGGCTGGTGGTGGTGGGCTGGGGAGGTTACGGGCTGGTGGTGGTGGGGTGGGGAGGTTAAGGGCTGGTGGTGGTGGGGTGAGGGTGGTTACATATCGTTCCTGTAAGCTATTATCTGTTCTATCCTTTATTATTTCATTTCAATTAAACAAGAGTCGATCCACATTCAAACTGCGCGAATGCGATCTTCCATTGCATTCACATTCAAACTGCGTAAATACAACTTTCCTTTATACTCACATTCGTTGAAAATGGGTCAGGGCGATTAAATCAAGCACAACGAGTAAAGCTCATTACACACCAATTCGTTTGAACAGCGTCCATGGGTAAGGTACTGTGTTGCATTTGTTTTGCTTTTGTTTGTTTTGGGGTTTGTTATTTTGGTGTTGTTGTTTTCTTTCTTGCTTGCTTCTTGCACCTCTGGTCCTACAACTCGTCAGTTATTTCCCTTGAATACATCCAACCGTCAGTGAATAGTGTGTTACTGATGTAAGGGAGTGATATAAGACGAAGTGACTCCATATTTACTTTGAAGCGATGTTTCACGTTTCCATCGTCGCTGTACCGCGGATACTGGTGCTCAGTAGGTATCTTTTCATTACTGCAGTGTCCCACTTAATCCCAATGTTTACCAAGTCCCAACACAGGCCCATCATCTCCCTCGAATACATGCCTGAATACATATGCAACGATCAGTGACAGCATGATTTCGAGATCGTGCGCCCACGGGCGTGTGTGTGTGTGTGTGTGTGTGTGTGTGTGTGTGTGTGTGTGTGTGTGTGTGTGTGTGTGTGTGTGTGTGTGTGTGTGTGTGTGTGTGTGTGAAGAGATAACTCGAACTCGAAACCGGTCTAACAACTGGTCCTTGCTACTGATAAGTAACAAAATTACAGGGCATCAAATTAGAGAGAGACAGATAGACAGACAGACTGGGACAAGCAGACAACGACAGAGAGACAGACAGAACGATTCTGTGAGGGGAGAGAACTGGCTCAAGCGCCACCAATACCGCGACATTGATCATTACATGCACTAACTCCCTTGTTTGTTTTTGTGTTTCATGATAGCCACTGAAATTGCTATGCCTAATACAGTAATAGTAATTTATTGAGTACACTACTTGATAGCCATCTCTTTTCCCGCAGCTGATGATCGCTACTACTGCTATAGTCTACTGCTGCCACAGTTTACTGCTATAACTACTTCTATACATGTATCACCACTACAACTAATGTCTGCTGCTACTGCTGCCGCTACTACTACCACTACTATGACATTGTACACATGCATTTTGTGTGTGTGTAAGTTATAACGCGTTCTGTGCAGGTTACATTTTCATTCATTCATAAATAGTACCACTTCTTCTGCTACCATCACTACAACAACTACTACCACTTCTACCAGTACTGCTAGCACTGCATACCCGGCTTTCACTCCCAGGTAAGTGAGGAACTTGTAACAGTCCCAGCTGTGCACATCCACGTACATCAGGTAGGGCTCAAGGTCGTCACGGGATCCGAACGCCAAACACTCCGCTGCCAGGAAGCCTCGTCTCGTGCACACCACTGCTCTCCCCTTCAGCGTCTCCATCACCTGTCGGTGGGCGAGGTAAACGTCACGTGGGTCGTACCGGCAGAAGCTGTCCAGGTGTTTGTAGATCTCCTTACAGATGTCTGACACAGCCTTGATGTTGTCCGCGGTCAAACTGTCGGGATCTTCAGCAATGCCGATCAGTTGTTTAACGGTGATTGCTGTCAGCCGCGTGTCAGTGTGGGATGATGACCTGTACTGCGTGACTCCAAGAGTTGCCAACGTATTCCAATCTGTCCGAGACAAATCCAGCGGTACTTCATCCAGTACTGCTGCTTGGCAACCAACTAATTCCTTCAGCTTCATCGAGAAAGCGACAGAAGGAGCCATGAATGTGTCTCCTTTACCAAACCATTTCAGTGGCCAGTCTTGGGGTTTTTGCAGAACCGGCAGGAACCTGACATGGCTTAGGTCTTTGGCATAGGACGGCATCTCTTCGTTCAGACTTGGGAGGTACCTGATGATGGCTTTCGCTCTCTGCAGGGCTGTGGGCTGTTGGGCTGTCTCCACGGACACAGCACGCTCCAGGAGTTCTTCTCTGCTAACCTTGTCCTTCACCATCCCCAGCTTCAATAGCTGACACAGGGAGCGGCTGCTGCTGAAGTCTGCTGCTCCTCCTGTTTGGGGAAACCTTCCGTCGTCTTCAGAAAATAGTGGTGCAGCGAGACCATCAGGATGTATCAGACGTTCTGGAGCTTGGAGACGTCCATCAGGACGACGCGGAATACAGACGTGAGATCTCACCAGTTCCTGAAGCCGGCTGTTGTCGGACAAAAGGGCGTGCAGCACCAGCTGGTTTCTATCTCGAACATTCAAAGCTAGATCGCCTTGTTTTATTTTGGGAAAGAGGAGATCACTGAAGAACTGCTCCTCCGTGATGACTCTCTTCCTGAACTCGGCTTCTTGTCCAGACGATCGGATGCTGGATGTCACGTCATAGGGAAGATCGATCAAAGTTCCGGAATGCCATTCGGTTTCGTGCCAGAACGTCTCCAGCACCTTGAAAGCAAGTGTGCCCGTCTCCGTGTCCTTGAACTCGGGGTCAAAGAAGAAGGAGTCGGAGAAGGGCACGGCGGAGCCACGACGATGATGGAAGACTCGGTAGGGCTCCTGGACCAGCGTCTTGTAGAAGTGAGGGAACAGCGCGCTCTGCGGACTCTGGGCTTTGCCGGCTGACGCTGCTGGCTGCTTGGGCCACAGCTTGTAGTATCGCTCACTCGTGGCCTGCGTCTCTGCCACACTCTCCAAGGCAGCCAGGTAGGCTCTGGGTATGGGGTCTGAGAACAAAGCCTTGTTCCACCTGCAACAGGGGAGAGAAAGGGAAGTTTGCCCAATGTCCAAATGCATAGAAATCCCAGATGAACGAACTCCAAACTATGTTTACATGCGCTGGACACGTATATGTGTATTATGTCAGAACAAACTTACCTTCGTAATCAGATGACTATGTATGGTTGACGAGACGTTAAAATCTCAGTACTAACTAGTCACCAACTAATCAACTTTTCCTCACGGACAGCACGTGCTTCCAAAATAAGACATAAGGAGAAAATAATATATATATATATATAATCACACTAACTAAAAGAAGAAGAAAAATACTGATGTTAACTTCATTTTGCGGTTTTCCATAAATATCAGTATGCCATTGTCGGTTTCGAATGCTTCACCGGATATGTGTGTTGTCCACCAATTCATCGCGGGGTTTAATCACAGACACCCTCGGCGCTCAACTGTATTAGGAACATAAAGCCTATTGGGCGGTTCAGTGAAGCTGGTTTGCACGAGTGATTGCCCTTTGTAATCTTTCGCGCAAGAAGTCGCGAGAGGTCTCAGCGTCACTTCTGGGCCGATTTCTGAGTAGGCGTTGCTTCACGCTGTGTATAACAATGGAAGCTGAACCTAGAAATGCGAAGCAATACAAATGCCACCACTGATGCAGTTGCAAAAATTACCGGGGAAAGGGGATGTAGGGTGGGGGGAAAAGTGTCTTTGTGTTGTTTTTGGCTGACCAGAAGATCGCAAGTTCGTGGAAAAAAATGCGTTTGGGGGCATCCTATAGCACGAGCAACAAGTTATTGCTTGTTGCCAGACACATTCTGACTACGGACCTCCAAAAAAGCCTTTAATGTTGGCAGTGTAACATTCGTAAATTCACTGTCGCCGCCTTCCATTCTGAAGAAAGTACGCACGGGAAGTAAAGGCAGCCAAGGGACTTAAACGATGCCGGGCAAAAGCCAAGGGAGTTAACAACCCCGCCAGAACCGCCCAATAGGCCATACACATTCACCTGGCCAGCTGAAGGGTTAACAAAACGTGTATAATGTCAGTTTAACAGTGTATGTAACTGACCTTCCCCCAACAAGGTTACGGTCATCTTCAGTCTGCGTAAGAAGCCCCCTGCGGTCAGAGGTCAAGGCGAAGGGGGCGTTGATGTGTACATGGAGACAACTCTCGGACACTTCCCGCGCCAAAGGAAGGAAGCAGAACAGATGACCAGTCTTGTAGAATCCTACAACAGAAGATGGACCAATTAAATCTGAAGATTAAACTTGTTAATTCTAACCTTTGTGCGTCATTTAAATTGTCAATGCAAACAACAGTACTCGTTGAACTTAGTTGAACTAGCAGTAAAGAACAAGGAAAACATATTCACCAAAAGAAGAAAATCACGGACAATTAAAAAAAAAAAAAGAAGAAAAAGAAAGAAGAGAAAACACTACGACATTTCAACAGATGTGTCTTCATCAGAAAAAAAGAAGAAGAAGCTATATTACTAGGTGATACTTACGCAGAAGAAAGATAGGCAACAGAAGAGGAACAAACAAACGGGAAGGGGAAGTCATTTTCAGTAATATCATTTAGTTGTCGCAGTTTTTTTATATACAACAATATTCATATAAAGCTTTTTTCCTACTGAAGACACATCTGCGAGTGTGTGTGTGTGTGTGTGTGTGTGTGTGTGTGTGTGTGTGTGTGTGTGTGTGTGTGTGTGTGTGTGTGTGTGTGTGTGTGTGTGTGTGTGTGTGTGTGTCCGTGACCTGTCTTCTTTCGGTGAGTACGTTTTCCTTGTTCTTTACAGCTTCTTTCGTCATTCGATTTTTTCCTCCTTAGTTAAACCAAAAACATGACCAATCAGCTGAACATGTGAGTCTTCAACTAAATGAATAAAAAGAAATTCCTCGTCCGCATTTTTAAGTCACATGAGCCAGCTCCAAAAGCGCTCCAAAAAGGGGACATTAATTTTAGGGTTCAAATTCACACTGGGAGCTATCTGCTCTAACGTCTGTTGGTGATAACAGAGTTTCTGAAGTACATCTTTCTGTCCGAGAAAAGACGGTTTGATGCACATGTGTATAGAAAACATGACAATAATGTATGAAAGTTGAACATAGCAATGGAGGCAGTATTTGCTATTACTGTACAGATATGGTGTACTCGGGAAAATGACTCGTCATTGCTGGCCCTTAAATTTTCAACAGGCAATATCGTCATCATCAAAGATCCTGCCCCGGTCTTCCCAAGTCTAACATAATTACGATGGCTCCTGTTACATTAGTTCTGAGCTTTTGAAAAAGTAAAAGCAGCAAACAAAGACAGGCTACTACAGTTTTATTCAGTTCTGTTTTATCACAAAACAGCAACAAAGACAAAAAAGACAGCAGCAATATGAATGGGGCAAAACATGCCCACCCGAAATGTCCCATTTTCAGTAAGCAAACAACCGTTCTTTCAGACATACAAGCAGTGAATTACTCGTGGTTTTCGATAAGCTGTCCATCAAAACAATTCCCTTAGGCAAGCAGTAACTTTGGAGAAGGGAGGGTCAAGCAAACACACACACACACACACACACACACACACACACACACACACACACACACACACACCACAACACACACACACACACACACACACACACACACACACACACACACACACACACACACACACACACACACACACACATTTATTGAAGAAGAAAAAAATCAAGCAATACAATAGGAGTACCTTTTGGCACTGAATCATATGCAAGAGTATTACTGAACTGAATAAATAGGAAGAAGGTGCAAACATGGCCAAGTGAATAAGCGATGGTGACAGGACCTAGTTAACAGATAAATTAGAAAGGAATACCTGGACGTATACACAAACAGTGGGGCAATATTGACTTACTGGTTGACTGATTAACGGAATGATGACTGACTCATTGATTGATACGTACCATCGGGGCAAGATTCCATGGACATCACACTGCCGTCACCCTCGACAGGAATACCCACTGCAGCCAACGGCACGAAACCTTCCTCGCTGGTCTCACGTGCTCTGTCACATGACTCGCCTGTGCCTGTCGTCCAGGCAACGCGGAACGTGCACTCCTGTGTCTTTGACTGGTCGACGTCCGCATCCTTGACGTCTATGCGGAGAGTGACCGTTTCAACGACCCTGTTCTCCACAACCGGCAATCCTTGCTCCACCGTGCGTTTCCAGACCATGGAGAAGTGATCCAGAATGCCACCACTCCCTGGCAGTGGATAGGTCATGTCGGATGCCGAGATTCGCTCCATCCTCATCACACGTTGTGCCTGTTTCGGGTCTGTGCAGTCTCTGCTCAGTCGATACAGCTCCACGTGTGCCACGTGCTGGAGAAACAACATGAGATTCCCTGCCTTGGACAACAGCCCTCGGATAAACTCCTGTTGCTTGCTTGGTGAGAAGGCTTCCTTGCAGAGTTCGCTTCTCTCCGCCTGGGATTCTGTTCTGAACGGAAGGCGAAAGAGAGTCCCAGGGAACGGTTTCCAGTCCTTATCCAAAATGTCACAGCCGAACACTCCATGGAAAGGCCTGAACTGGTTGGGCATTCTCTTCAGGAGGACTTTATTCATGATGCTTTTGAAATTCATCTTCCTGCCTCGCCTGTTGTCCAGGTACGACTCGTGAGGATCCAGCATGGCCAGTGTGCTGCCCGAGTACACGCTGGGGACCTCAGTGACGTTGTACACGGCGTTGAAACCAAGGCCGAACTTCCCCACCTGCCGATCAAAGGTCAGCTGCTGAGGTTCGTGTACACTGACACATGACAGATCTTTAGTATGAAAACAAACAATTACGATAATACTAATAGTCATAATCAATAGCTTGTGTAGGGGGCACTTCCAGTGGCTAGGACGGCACTGCTCTATGCGCTTTACACAAAAAGGAAGGGGGGGGGGTGTTAACGGGGGTGGGGGGTGGGGAGTTTACAGGAGCCGTAGCCATTCTAGCACATTAATAGACATAACTAGGTAAAATAATAATAACAATAATAATAGCACATACTGTACACTTGCCTTAAATATATGCGCTATAAACATCACAACTGACACGTACAGACGGATCTTTCAAATTTATGAACAGTTACTATTGTAATCTAGTTGAAAAATCAGGAAACGTTTGAGGCATTTTTACACGGAGAAAGCTTTTCTGAACAGGTGGGTTTGAAGAGATTTCTTTTCTTTTTTTAAAGACGAGAGAATGTCAGTGTTGCGAATGTGGGATGGAATAAAGTTCCAGACAGTCGGGGCTAAGAGCCTGAAGGAACGTTGGACAAAAGATTTGGTGTTCGTTCTGGGGACTGAAAGGAGCCTTTCATTATTTGATCTGAGTGAGCAGGAAGCTTCACTGGTGGTGAGAAGTGATGACAGGTAATAATAATACATAAATTTTCTATAGCGCTATTCCCCGCTGAGCGAGCTCAACGCGCTTGTTCACATACATGTACATAATATATTACATTTACATTTACTAACATATAATATACAAACAATCTCATAATACATACTGAATAAATTACACTAATATAAAACAAAAACTTGTAAAATGGCACATAAAAAACTGTTATAAAACATAAAGACGTTACAATAATTTAAAACAGGTACATAATTATAAAGCTGTGTTCTAAGTAATTAGTATTATTACTATGCTAAATACACACACACACGCGCACCTCCCCCTCCTCCCCCCCCCCCTCCCTCTGCCCCTCTCTTTGTCTCACATGCAGACACACTCTCTCTCTCCCCCCACCCACCATCTCTCCCGCTCCCTGCATTCTCTCTCACTCTCTTAACAACCGTGACAATTAAAACACTCAGGAAGCACATTCATGCGGGGGGTTAGTGTGGGGGTTTGGGGGGCAGGTGGGAGGTGAAGGGGGGGGGGGGAGAGGCAGGGGCTGAAGACTGCAGAGATCCTACTGGAAGAAAGCTGTCGTAAACAAGTGAGTTTTGAGTCTGGATTTAAACAGCGGAAGGGTAGAAGAATTTCTGAGGCCGGATGGCAGAGAGTTCCAGACAGAAGGTGCAAGAAAGCTGAAGGAACGCTCTCCGAACGTTTTGGTGTTGCGCTTTGGGACTTTCAGGAGCTTCTCACACGATGAGCGAAGGTTTCGTGTTGGTTCGTATGCAAATAGAGTCTGAGAAAGATAACCTGGTAGAGAGCCGTCAAAAAAGCGGTAGACAAAAGTAGCTATCTTGTACTGTGGTCGGAATTTCATCGGAAGCCAGTGCAGTTCTTGCAGGAGCGGTGTCACATGATCGTATTTGGACTTTCTAAGAACAAGTTTTGCAGCGTTGTTCTGGACTCTCTGCAAGCGTGAAATCTGCAAGGATGGAATTGCAGTAGTCAAGCCTGGATGTTATGGCAGATGAAACGAGTTGGGCAGTTGCACTCTCAGTCAAGTATGGTCGGATTGAAGCTATTCTTCTAAGTTCTAGGTATGCAGCACGGCATACACTGCTGATGTGTTGCTGCATAGACAGTGTCTGATCGAGATGAAATCCTAGGTTCCTAACTGAACATCTGAATGGTATGCGCTTGCCACCTATGTCTACGCTATCTTTGCCAACCGAACTAAGGCGGGAGGTAGATGCAACGGGAAGAACTTCAGTCTTTTCTGCATTTAGTTTGAGCTTTTTGCTGTACATCCAGCCTACAAGACGTTCAATGCAGGTCTGGATATCACAGAGAAGAGACTGAAACTGATCGAGAGGAGCCCCCTTTGACAACTGGGTATCATCAGCGTATTTGTGATAATCACAGTCGTGGCGACATATCAAGTCAGAGAGGGGCTGAGAGTACAATGTCAACAGGATTGGCCCAAGGACCGAACCCTGTGGAACACCAAAATTAAGAGGGCTGGGAGAGGACAAGACGTTGTCAACCTTCACAGACTGTTCTCGGCCCTCTAAATAGGATGCAAACCAGTGAAGCACAGTGCCAGAAATGTAGTCTCAAGCCTCTGTAACAATATGGGATGGTCCAGCGTGTCAAATGCTGCACTGAGGTCTAGCAAAGCCAGCACTGAGACCAGTCTGTCATCGGCATTTCTGAGAAGACCATCAACAACGCTAAGTAGAGGTGACTCTGTACTGTGGTTCTTTCTGTATGCAGACTGCCTGATTTCAAGCAGATCGTTTCCTGATAGATGTTTCTGCAGCTGCGTTAAAACTACCTTTTCTAGGATTTTGGAGATGAAGGGCAGATTTGACACGGGTCGAAAATTCTTCAAGTCATTCGGATCCAGTCCAGGTTTCTTTAACATAGGGGTTACTACGGCCTGCTTGAACTGAGGTGGGACGACTCCAGAACAGAGAGAGCTGTTTACTATTCTTGTGATAAGAGGCAGCAGATCGGAAAGGCATTATTTAGTGAGAGAAGTAGGGATGGAGTCTAACATGCAGGTTTTGGTAGGCGATCCAACAATGAGTTTACGAATCTCCTCTTCTGTGACAAGCTGGAAAAGACAGAGTTTAGGACCATCATAGGGAGAGAATGTTGCTGGTTCAGAAAGGTGAGCGTCAAGGTCTTGTCGGATGTTCTGGATTTTTTGAGAGAAAAACATGCAAAATCTGTCCTGGAGTGCAGAACGAATGAAGAAGAGTGCCGTTAAAATGGCGGAAATCGAAGGTGGCAATCTTATAACCTATTCTGAATAAGATCGATGATAAATAAGAGCAAGTGAGAGTCGGGTCAAGTTAAATGCATCCCGCACGTGGAGGTGAGCAAAAGATGGAATATGTGATTATGCTGAGAGAGATGCATACACAACGTCAGTGTCTACACTGACAAACGAAACAAGGGCCGATGCACAAAAGGAGAGACAGACAGTAGCAGACTGACAGTCGTAGCCCACAGACCTTACTGTAGTCTTCCTTCTTGGTGGCCCCTCCCAGCTTGCAGAGGTTTTCAAAGTCCTTGTCGGAGAATTGAGCGTCGTTGAAGACCCAGAGGGCCGGGCCCTGGAGGTCGGCGAGGGCGGAGGTTAGCAGCTCTGTCTTCCACTGCGAGTTCTCTCGCTCGTCCACCAGGAACTTCACCACCTTCGCTCCCGCGTCGTCTGCGTTCTGCATCAGCTCCTGGCACAACGGATTTGGATGGTAATACGAGTGTAAATAAAAGAAGAAACCTATGGTTTTTGTTCTCTTTTCTATCAAAAAGGCAAACATGAATAAAACAAAAACAAAGAAAATATTATCCGAGACTGAGATAATAATGTATGTCAAAATGTCAAAACGTCGTCCTGTCTGTGTTCACTGACATCTCGCGAGACAGACAGAGAGGCAGAGACTGAGACAGACAGACAGATTACATTGTACTGTAAAAAAAGAAGAAGAGAAAACCGCGAGAGAAAAAAGAGAGAAAAAAAACCCACCTTAGGCACACAAAAACCATCAGTGTATCCATCTTGCAGTAGGTGGCGCAGTCTTGTTGTCAACAGCTCGTACTGACCAAACGCAGAGCCATCTACCTCAAGGTCATCCACACCAGTCAATGTCCTCGACCTTAGGTCAAGAGCGCCCAGTTTCAGAGCAACATCTCTGTCCAGGTCAGGATGCACAAAGGTTATAGCTTCTTCTTGGCTGAGGACATCTATGACGGTAGGGTCTGGGGCTACGGTACAGTCTTTAGCCCAGGCAAACTGCAAGGCGTCTTTTTCAGATGAATAGACAGGCAGGAGAACCTCTTTATTTTCAAAGTCTTCCTTGTTCACGATGGCTTTCAGGATACGCTGCACGAGGCTGAAGTCTCTTTTGCAGTCTCTCTCGCCGTGACGGGACTGTGTGTGCTTGGTCCGTATTTCCCGCAGGACGTTTCTCAGTGTGTCGGAATCCTGTCGTGGACTACAGCCACAGGCCACAAAGAACTCGCTGAAGCCCTCGTCAACTAGAGTCGTGGGTAATGGAAAACGATAAGGTGAAAGGTCAAGGTCATCGCTGTCTTCATCCTGTACCCAGAATTCACAGGGACGCCGGACGTGCCCGTCCCTTTCTGTCAGAATGCAGTTCGTGTTCTTGACCTGTTCCTTGACAGATTCATCCCCTTTGTCGTACCTTCCTTTCAGACTTCTGTAGATAAGATGCAGCATAGAAGCGAAGTGACGTGACTTTTCTTTCGTCAACCTGGACGTCACGATCTCCAGGTGTCTGATGACATCATCAGAAGTGGGCTGGTAGAACAAGGACGTAATGGAACACTCGCGGACAGTCGACGGTGCCACTGGTTTGACAGATCCCACAACCCGCAGGTCAGAGTGTTTGCACATGACCGCGGGGCGAGCGATGCCAAGGTTCCTGTACTCTTCCGGGCACACTGGGACAGCTGCAGGATAGTCAGCTGGTGCGGTTTCTCGTGTAACACAAGGCAGGCACTGGAGGTTCGCCAACTGTTCGAAGACGGCTTGAGGAAAGCTGCCACCACTGTGCTCCTTGAGCAGCTCCCACAGTGCCTTGGCCTTTCGCTTTGCGAGAGAGGAGTGCTCTGGCTTCCTGCTGCTGCAGTACTTATCAATCTCAATGGCTGCATCAATCAGGTCTTGAGCGGTGACAGTTGTAGCGTCTCGCAAACCCAGTGCTTTCAGACCTGGAGGAATTGAGGTTCCACTCCTGTAAAACGTCTCGTGGGGAAATCGGTCTTCGCCAGCGAAGAGGTCTTGCAGCAAATTGTCCTCAGGGTTGTAGAGTTCCTCCGCTCTTCTCAGCTCTCCGGATAAACAAGTAGGTACGAACCGAATGCGCTTGGCCACCTGTTTCAGGTGTTCTTCCTTGAACGCGGGACTCTCAAGGAAGTACGTCATGAAGGTTTGGACATCAGTATTATACTCTTCGTGACCAGAGGTCGCTGAGACACCATGTGACAGGCGATCCAGAATCTTCTCTACGACTTCTATCAGAGTCATCTCATTTGCCCCGAGACTTGAGGCCAACTCGCGGTGAGTCTTGGAGTCGCAGTAAAGCAGTTTTGGCGAACACGCCACGTGCGGCGGCAGGAGGGCGCGACCGATGACGTCAGGCGTCATGCGGCTATTGCACTGCACACTGGAGAAGACGCGTGGATTAAACTCAAAACCATCAGTGTGGCTCGGATCCTTTCTCAAGCAGTCTGGCCACACAGGGAACAGTTCCAGACGTCTGAGAACGTCACTGGCAGCGTCCCATTCCTCTTCCTCTCCTCCGCCACCTGACTTCAAGCCGGCAGAAAGAATCTCCACCAGGGCGAACCTCTCGTCGGCTTTGGACTCCGTGTTGAATCTGCTCACCGCCGCGTCGACAGCTGCGGCTTCTTCCCCGGCCAGTCTGGTCAGGCTGTTCAGCACTCCGAGACAGGAAGCGGGCTGCACGCGGGTGTGAAGGACCTCGCTGTGGCGCACCACCCAGTCCGGGAGCCCGGCGACAACGTGCACACCGAGGAGACCGAGGGCTGCGCTCAGTGCCGGAGGGGCAGGCGGGAAGCCATCCACCTTCTCGCACACGTAGTTGCCGCGTAGAGGCCTCAGCTGCAGCACGTCATCGCGGGGACAGGGCAGGAGAGGCAGGTGGTCGTACGCCTCCAGGTTCTTCCCCTGCAGGTACTGCCACACCTGTCTGATCCACGGGTCGTCCCGCGAGACTCTGATATCGCCGATACATGTATACTGGGATTCAAGGCTTTCTTCCAGCAGCTCTGGCATGTCATCCTCACTAATCAACTTCAGGTCACCAAATCCTGCCAGGTAGAGAAAAGACATCATAACTGATTTACGGAGCACTCTCTTTAAATTGTTCGCTTAGTAAGAAAACAATAAAAACAAGATGCGGTTTTATTTTGAAGATGCTAGATTATTTCAAAAGCTAGTAATCGTCGCAAAGGGTAGAAGTATGAATTTACGAGCTTTGCTCAATATCAGTTTAAGTATTGCATATGGATGGTACAAATAATCATGAGCCCTAAAGTATGGATTTAGTAGCTGAACCAGTAAGCATGTGCATGTGCCCGCATGAATGTGATTGTGAAGAGTTGGTGTACTTTTAACTGTAAGCTACTTTCATCTACATATGAATCCATTTTTTTGTGATAATTCTGATCATACACTGCATTCACACTGCATATTTCAAAACGATCTTACCCGTCTGTTGCGTACCTCCAATTTCAGTTTTGTTTCCACACCTGGCACGCACATTTTCCATTTATGGAATAAAGATGTGCTTGACTTGAAAAGTTACACTTAGTAAGTGCTACGAACATTACGGGTGGGGCGACGATTACAAAAGCTACAAAGGTCGTGGATAGTGAAAAGAGACGGGTTCCAACGACGTTTAGATTACCTGATTCAGCAAGCCGCTGAAGACGTCCATGAAGTCCCTCGGGATGGGTGACGAAACACAAACTGTCGTGGAGACCGGGCAACAGGCCGAGATCCTGCTGGTCTCGACACACGTGTACCACGTGATCAGAGCACGCACTGAACGTGCCGTCGGCCAATGGCAGTAGCTCCAGGTCTTCCAACAGAAACGGGTCACCGTGACAACAAAGGTAGTCCAGAACGAGGCATTTTTGCTCTCGGGAGAGACTCGCAGACCACCTGTTGTCCATTTTCATCAAGTCGCTGAGATGTTGTGGACAGACAACATCAAACTTGTTCAAGGTGGAGAGTCCCTCTCCCCTTATCGGCTCACTGACTTGCTGGCTTGTTTGCTGGGTCCTCAGCCCCGCTTCCGTCAGACCGTGCAGTACGTGGCTCGGGAGACGGACAAGGTTGACCTGACTGACCTCGTACACTCGGATCACAGCGGCGGCAGCAGCCTCGCTCAGCTCATCGGCAGGGGACGTCATCACTACCGCGTCCCGCAGCTGCACCCACTGGCCTCCCCTGACCCGCGTGAAGAAGAGAGGGCAGGTGCACAGTCGCTGATAAAGGGGAATCAGCAGTGGCTGCCAGCGACTTGAGACTTTTTCCCAATGTGGAAACACTTGGTAGAGAAACTGGGCAGTCATGTCGAGAGGAGATGTTTGGGTTTGGCTGAAAAAATAGCATTAGATAATTCTAAGGCCAAAGCTGGAAAGACAAAACAACATTCTCGTGAAAAGCGAGCTTTCAAGTAGGCTGGAAAATAACGTACATCATGCAAAGCACAGATCGATAATCAAACAGCCTGATGAACATAATTGTCCTTCCTACATCTATGCACAGAAGCACAATATATCTTTCTTAATTATGCAACAACGATACGCATAACTGGAAAAAAACAAATAAAAAAGCAACCTATTATTTTATACTGAGAAAATCAATCACCTTCCCTGTATTTTTATTAGGTTTTGTTTCAGACCATATAGTTTTAAAACTGTATTCTTCAAAATCGATTAGCGGAACAAAGGAACTGAAACAACAGCAAAATAAAAGTAAAAATTCGAAAATGCAGCCGTGTTACCAAAAAAGACCACGCTCCTTTCCGCATTAATATACAGACGTTTGTCAAGGACAGTGACTGTGTTCTTGAGTGTAGAACCAAGTGCGTTTTGTGTGCCAAGCAAATCAAAAAATTTAAAGATACGGGAATTGAATCATAATACGATTCTCCATGATTTGTATACCACAGACTAATTAACACCAAAAGCCAGGGGAATAATCCCTTTGAACACCTAAATCATATCAGCACATCACAGAGTACAGAGTTCATCCGCGGTAAACTAATCAACGGGATATATAAGGAATAATAATAATGTGGGTTATTTTTTCAGAGCTAATCCTTCAAAGCTCTAAGCGCCTTACAATATAATTAAAGGAGAGAGTTAATAATGCACAGAAGTTATACAATGTCAGGTCCCTACATGAATATGGAGAACGATACATAAGCACATCATTTGATCTCACTACCCCTCCTCCCATCAAAGTCACACACACACACACACACACACACACACACACACACACACACACACACACACACACACACACACACACACACACACACACACACACACACACACACACACACACACACACACACACACACACACACACACACGTACACGCATGCAATCGATCACATAACCATTCAATCAGTCAGCCAGTCACTGTGTGGACGCACCTGATAAATGGTGATTCAGCCCCACTGGAGTGGACGAGTTGTGTGACCAGCATGACGTAGGCTCGTGGTAAGACCTCTGTGATCAGCAATCTATTCCACACCAGTGCGTCGTCTACAGGTCCTGCGGTGTCTGCCTCTTCTGACGTTGGCCATTTCAAGTGACGTCGATTCTGACTCAGCTCGAAGAACCCGTGCACGTGCACTGGCAACCCGGTAGGACTCGGCTTTTCAGGGGGTAGGGGCAGAAAGCAGAACAGCTGACCTTGAAATGTTTCCGGTGGGCTGTTGAGCTTTACGGCGACACCCACGTAGGGACGATGTGTCAGGTGCTTCCTCTGTGGAAAGGAAACAGTTACAGCATATACAGCTTAAGAACAAACGTGTGAAACCTGGTCTTGTGTGGTGCTCCTGCAAAATGTGGGGTCAGGGACATCCCTCACGCTGGCAAGATTGCTGCCATGGAGACGGGATTGACACTCTAGCGTCGCTTTGCAGCCAATAAGGGAAATGACACTCTGCCATCGCAGGACTTTGCCTACCATCACTGCGTCGTACGAAATACAATTTCTGACCCAACACATATAAAACGCCAAAAGAACGACCTCTTGTTTCAATAGAGTTCTCTCAAACTGACGTCAGAAAGAAGACGCACGTCAGACTGTACGTCATTCACTTCCTGCCTTGACGTTTTCTCATGCTGCCGCTTATTTGATTCCCACAATATGCAGAAGCAACCTGCTATGCTCTCTGCCGCTGCCTTAGTGTTGTTTGATATGGCAAATGTTATGGAAATATCGTCACGTAGATCGATCTTTCAAAAATGCCAGTGCCGCCATGCTTCCTAATTATAAATGTGTCCAAGCATTCGACCAGCGGGTATGTCCTGCTGACTGGTTAATTCGACTGCAGCAAAGAACAGCCAAAAGTACTACTCCACACAGAAACGATTTCGTCTTAAATGTTGGCATGGTACTGATTAGGGCATGATCGACTCAGAGAACAATGCTTAGCTGGGTACTTCGTTGAGAGTATCGACTGTGTCACAGTTTGTATCTGTCTAATATGAAACATTAACTGACTTTCTGTGTAGAAGCTACCAGACGTATTCTCTTCAAATTCAAATAACGACAACAACCAGTTGCCTATTCCTGCTTCACTGTACTGCGTGTGTTGCAGAGTGCACCGTTCTCACCTGACACAAATCTCTCAGCTGAAGCGACATGTCGTCCATGCCCTGATGGAAGTTGACAACTAGCCAGCGTTCCTCATCCCTCGCTGTTTGACCGTCCTGTGTCTCCAACACCAGCCAGCTAGCCACACCCACCTGTACATACATTGTATTGGTAGCCACACCTTCCTGTACGCACACTGTATTGATAGCCACATCCACCTGTACACACATTGTCGTCATAGCCACACCCACCTGTACATAGACTGTACTGATAGCCACACCCACTTCTACACACATTGTCATCATAGCTACACCCACCCTACATGGATGGATGGATGAAGTGGTGCTTAGTGTCCTCAAATGTCAGTTGACATATTAGGGACAAGTTGTGACCAATGCCGAAGCACGGTTCAATAAATCTTTACGTTCAAGGAAACCAGAAAGCTAGTTGGGACGGACAGCCCAGGACGTCCACCTCGACTCTCACACAGCTCCTGAACTATGCCACCCTACACAATGGCATGATACTTATATACCTCTCTGTCTAACCGTCCTGTGTCTCCAACACCAGGCAACTTGTCACACCCACCTGTACACACATTGTCGTCATAGCCACACCCACCTGTACGCACATTGTGTTGATAGCCACACCCACCTATACACATATTGTCATCATAACCAGACCCACCTGTACGCACATTGTGTTGATAGCCACACCCACATGCACACAGACTGTATTGATAGCCACACCCACCTGCACACACATTGTCATCATAGCCACACCCACCTGTACACACAATGCTTCCACATTCACATACTGATAGCCACACAACCTGTACACAGACTGTATTGATAGCCATACCTACCTGTACACACACTGTCATCATAGCCACACCCACCTGTACACGCATTGTCATGATACTTGTATACCTCTGTGTGTAATCGTCCTGTGTCTTCAACATCAGACAGCTAGCCACACCCACATATACAAATATTGCAGTAATAGCCACACCCACCTGCACACACATTATCATAGCCACACCCACCTGTACACACATTGTACTGATAGCCACACGCAACTGCACACAGACTGTACTGATAGCCATAACCACCTGTACATACGCTGTCATCATAGCCACAGCTATCTGTACAAAAATTGTCATGATAGCCACACGCACCTGTACATATTGTCATGCTGTTACTTACACACCTCAGTGTCTGACCGTCGTTTGTGCTACACATCTCCATAACAAAACAGCTAGCCACATCTACCCGGAAACACATTATGTTTGCCATGATGCATCTCGCTTGACTGACCGTCTAGTGTGCTACACATCTCCAGCATCAGACCACACCCACAAGTACACACATACACACCTCTGCCAGTCTGCCCGTCCTGTGCGTTACCCACTGGCAGGATGTACCCCCCCCCCCCCCCCCCCCCGTGGTTGCCTAGCCCCCTGGGCCCCTCTGGGTACCTTCATCCAGAGGGTGTACAGCCCACAAACCCCTCCTTTTTATCTTTACACTTAACTCTTTCATGGCCTACGCTTTGCTTCCACATTCACAATAACGATCTTCTTTTTGGATCGATGATCTTAAGCGGAAGCAGAAAATTCCTGTTTCAAACTTTTAGTGAACATTTTATGGCAGTGTTACAAACATCCGATAAGACGACTGAATTACACGTGCAAACACCTTCCTTTGCGTTCTGTGCTGAGACATACCTCATTCCTCGGACAGGTTTTATCCTTGGTTGTGATTGCAGACAGGAAGTCACTTCTGCCACCTCGGACAGTCTCCACACACTCTTGACTCAGTCCAACAGAGAAATCAAGCACCGGCAGACATGATTGTAAATCATCGTCGAGGGAGAATACCTCCAACCTCTCTATTCTCTTCAGGAACAGCAGAAGTGTGTTGATTTCCCTTCTAAGTGCCTTTTTCAGTTGTTGAACTCTCTCCAGAGTGTAGACTGTATCCGATAATTTTGATGCCGTCTGTCTGAGTGGGAACCAGAAAACCGTGCCTTCAAACTGTTCATCTGAGGAAAAAAGACAGGAGGCTTAGCCAGTTAATACTTGTAAAGAACACAGCAAGTGTGAATGGGGTAAGAGGGGGATGGAAACGTTCACTTTTCTTGTATGCCTAAATTTCTTTGGTTATAATTTACAAGTCTATTTATGTATGACCTACACATTTTTAATGTTCCAAATAAGTTTTTGGTATCATTTTATTACTAATCAGTTGTTGTTTTCTCTAGTACTAGACCTTATGATTTTATGTAATTTCTCTCTGTATTTGACAGCCCAAGTGATGTTCATTAATAATTAACATCCCTTTTTTTGCATGCATTTACTGTTTATTTGTAGATTTGACAAAACATCTGCGCCAATTCATTGGGCATTTGGTAACGAAGCGAGTCACTCCATTCATTCCTAGTGTTCGCATTTTTATATTTTTCGTAGATTGCTTCCTCAAGGATCATGTACATTACATACACACACGCGTACACCCCCCCCCCCATCCCTCCCCCCCCCCCCCCCCCAACACACAATTTTTGCACCAACCAGTCAGTGATTTTTTCGACAGCACGTGCAAGAGTGGAGACAGGGCGTGACGTAGCGCCTGCCGTTCCTCTGTATCTAGGTCATCGAGTGACGTCATGTAGATGGCTTCGTGTTCCTCCCGGAATGGATCCATGAACAGTAAGGTCTGTCCACTGATGATGACAGGGTGGTCTGCAAGTCCAAACAAAAAACAATAAACGGTCACGGGGACCACAGCAGTTGGTGGGGCGACACGCGTGTGTTCTCAGGTTGTCCCCTCCTTGTACCGGTCTGCGTACGCACTACGCATGTCGGGTGAGTCAGTGGCCTACATTGAAGAGGGGGAAAGGGAAGGCGGCTTCTTGCAAATTTAATACAAACCCACAAGGCTGCGTAAAACAAAATGATTCACCTGGAGAGAAAGAGAGAAATAAATAGTCACTTCTCGGCCTATAAAAGTCTTTAGATCAAACACGTGGCTTGATGAGTCTATAAAAGTTGTTAGCTCAAACACGTTGCTCGATGAGTCTATAACAAATCGTTAGATCAAACACGTGTCTCAGTTTATAAATGTCGTTAGATCAAACACGTGGCTCGATGAGTCTATAACAAATCGTTAGATCAAACACGTGTCTCAGTTTATAAATGTCGTTAGGTCAAACACGTGGCTCGATGAGTCTATAACAAATCGTTAGATCAAACACATGGCTCAGTCTGTAATTTATTTATTTTTAAATTGTTACATCAAACACGTGTCTCAGTCTATAAAAGTCATTAGATCAAACACGTGGTTCATTCTATAAAAGTCGTTAGATCAAACACGTGGCTCAGTCTATAAAAGTCGTTAGATCAAACACGTGGCTCAGTCTATAAAAGTCGTTAGATCAAACACGTGGCTCAGCCTACCCACCTGTCAGATGGAACACTGACTTGAAGCCCAGTCCGAAACGGCCGACCTTGAGAGGGTCCTTGACCTTGACACTGTCATGGAGTTTTCGGATACCGTTCCAGTCCTCCTGGGTGAAGTGAGCGTCGTTGTAAACACACAGACCGGGCATCTGCACAAAGTAGCGGTGATCAGGTCAGCGGGAATGTAATTACTGATCCATTTAGCTAACCATATATTTGCCGTGTGGGACTCTTGTGCATGTAATGTAGGCCTGCTCATAAAACGAATTCTCATACATGAATTACAACTACAATAAAACACAAAGTATAGAGTATCGTGAATTTTTTTATTTGTTTTTGTTGTTGCTTTTTGGTGGGGGTGGAAGGGTTAATTTTTTTCTCAAGTATCTGTGCTTTAGGTCAAATTTCAAAATGCTCATATTCTTCTCGCGCTTGTCCTGATTTGATTACGCATATAAGTCGTGTTATTGGTGGATACATTGCAATTAATTTCAAATATCATAATAATAACATTACTGTATAAATATCATGCTGGATAATATCCACGTGCATGTTTTACTAGATAACTCATTCTCGATTTGACAGAAAAGTATTTTGCTGACATTTGTGTGTGTATATATATATGTGTGTGTGTGTGTGTGTGTGTGTGTGTGTGTGTGTGTGTGTGTGTGTGTGTGTGTGTGTGTGTGTGTGTGTGTGTGTGTGTGTGTGTGTAAAATACACATGCGTGTTTCATAGCAGGTTCCCCGAAGGGAGGCCGTGGATATCTGATATCCCCCTCCTGTCTGGAATCTAAGGGCTGTCAATTCATTCCCCTTTCCTATCTCCTCTCTTGTTTTTGTTGTTGTTGTTGTTTCTTGTTTTTTCTACCTAGTCCTTTTGCTCTTTCTGTCTTGTCATTTTTATGCTAATGATCCATTGTCCTGACTTTTTTCCAGAAAACTCAAATATTTTTCGTTAAGGGTTAGGCTTTTTTGTATGGCTCTTGTTGAGCAGCTAGGAGATGATAGTTGGTAGGTGGTATGTGCAGCTTGCTGCCATATGGCACTGGTATTTGTCATTATGCATTGTATAACATATTTTAATTGTATATTGTGTCTGTCCATTCCTTTTTTCTAAAAACATTTTTCTTTAACCTGGTATCAACAAATTAGACGGAATGGTTGACGATACCAGCATGTCCTAGTCTTATGTGCTCTTTCAACAGGGGTAATATTGAAGGGACTAACTCTTCGGAAATTTGTGTCTGATGTTTGTGTATGTGTTTTATGTTTGCGAAGTGATTGGTTTTGTAGACTGACTTGACAGAGGGTTGATATATATCTGAGAAGAGTTTAGAAATGTGTATTTGATTATGACCTGAGTTTGACTGTCCTGAGGTGACCCTGTGTGGCTGACAGGACATTAAAATCCAGTTACTACTACTACTACTACTACTACTACTACTACTACTACTACTACTACTACTATTACTACTACTACTCATAGGCTGCAGTGTCAACGCATGCAGGCTTACCGAGAACGCCTCCACAAAAGGCGGTCGCCATAATGATGACGTCGTCGTGTGGTGAGAGCGATCCTTTCCTGACCTCTCACGCTCTCTTCCTGGCGTCTGCGCAGGCTTGCTGACCTTTGACACTGACACAATCTTCAATATCCGCGCGCGGGCATCCTCTGCGTTCTGGATCAACTCCTGTACATGTAAACGATGTAAAATATAAATTCCACGAACAGTAAATGATAATATATAAATAATAATAATAATAATACATAACTTTTCTATAGCACTGTTTCCCGATGAGCGAGTTCAACGTGCTTATTTACATGATCTACATGTTATATATAAATATGATTTAAAAAAATTATTTTTATGATATATACAGATATATGGGTCATTCTCCTGAAAACTGGACCAAAGAGGGTGACTTTTTCCCGATGAAATAAAAATTAAATTAATACATGAAACTTTTAAACTACCGCTATATATCTGATGTAATGTCTTTGGAGAAATAAGGGAAATGCCACAATGTGTGAATGCATCATTATTTCTTGTGATGTGAGTCTTTTCTGGTAAAAATCGTGACATTTTCATGGCCGTCATTTGTGACATAGCTACGGAAAGGTTTCATGATCGCAGATATTTCTTTGAAATCGTTCATGATTGAATAAAAACAGATTTCATAAGAAACGAAGGTGGCTAGTACAAATGATATTCACTGTGTGCTGCTTCCTACGAACAGCTCCAAACAAAGAAAAGGTCAAGGTCAAATCCACAATCGTTTCTACTAGATCTTCAGAAATACTGAAACTGTTGCAACCCAAATTAGTTTGATGGTACATTATCACAAGACGGGGTAAGACGCTGTGAAAAGATTTTCTTGGTTTTTACACAGGGCGTGAGACAGAGAATATGGCTTGGGGGACTGTGGACTAGATTGCTGCCACTCTTGGCTATCCCGATATCTAAAGGAGGGGTCAATACCGGTTCCAATCAAGAAAATGTGGAAAGAACATTGCTTTTGTCATGAAAATACTTGTTTATTAAGTTTTTGGTCAATGGTTCAGATCTGTGATCTTATATCCTTTTGTACTTGTGATGATATCTACATAACATGTGAGACAGATTACTAATTAAGTGCGATTGGTTATTAACTTTAGAAAGCAAGAACCCCCACCCCCACCCCCACCCCCACCCCCCTTCTCAAATTATTTTAAGGGAAACAAAATGCGTGATCTATTTCGTGCATGTCTGTACTTCGAAGAAGACATTTTAAAGCAAATTCGTTAGGCAAGACAGTAAAAAAGAAAATAAGATAACATTTTTAAAATGTCAGAAGTGACAGATATTCCATCATTAATTAGGATATATTGTATAATACAAAAGGCAAGGGTCAAATTGGTCAATGAGCCTACTTTAGTCATGCATTTCTGGTGTCTTCTGTACCATGCGAGACACTGACCGATGACGTAACATGATGCACAATTAGCCAGGTTACTGTCACCCTGTCAATTTATGTCTGATATTTATGTACACAAGAGATGTCAAGCTTTCATTTCCAAATAATAACATTAAAAAACTCACACTTTGAAATTTTACCCGCTATGTAACAGTTTTGACCAGTTTTCAGGAGAATGACCCATATCTATAGATCTATATATATAACATACTACTTTAATATACTAAAGCATTGCACACACACACACA